>CANNZV010001242.1:0-170290 GCA_947561585.1 Caprella mutica | reverse complement strand
CATAAGAGTGACTCTTTTCACTGATAGTACATCATCACAGTGACTCTTTTCTCTGATAGTACATCATCATAGTGACTCTTTTCTCTGATAGTGCATCATAAGAGTGACTCTTTTCTCTGATAGTACATCATCATGGTGACTCTTTTCTCTGATAGTACATCATAAGAGTGACTCTTTTCACTGATAGTACATCATAAGAGTGACTCTTTTCACTGATAGTACATCATAAGAGTGACTCTTTTCACTGATAGTACATCATCATAGTGACTCTTTTCACTGATAGTACATCATCATAGTGACTCTTTTCACTGATAGTACATCATAAGAGTGACTCTTTTCTCTGATAGTACATCATCACAGTGACTCTTTTCACTGATAGTACATCATCATAGTGACTCTTTTCTCTGATAGTACATCATCAGAGTGACTCTTTTCTCTGATAGTACATCATAAGAGTGACTCTTTTCTCTGATAGTACATCATCATGGTGACTCTTTTCTCTGATAGTACATCATCACAGTGACTCTTTTCTCTGATAGTACATCATCACAGTGACTCTTTTCTCTGATAGTACATCATAAGAGTGACTCTTTTCACTGATAGTACATCATCACAGTGACTCTTTTCTCTGATAGTACATCATCATAGTGACTCTTTTCTCTGATAGTGCATCATAAGAGTGACTCTTTTCTCTGATAGTACATCATCATGGTGACTCTTTTCTCTGATAGTACATCATCACAGTGACTCTTTTCTCTGATAGTACATCATCACAGTGACTCTTTTCTCTGATAGTACATCATAAGAGTGACTCTTTTCACTGATAGTACATCATCATAGTGACTCTTTTCTCTGATAGTACATCATCAGAGTGACTCTTTTCTCTGATAGTACATCATCACAGTGACTCTTTTCTCTGATAGTACATCATCAGAGTGACTCTCTTTTCTCTGATAGTACATCATCACAGTGACTCTTTTCTCTGATAGTACATCATTACAGTGACTCTTTTCTCTGATAGTACATCATCATAGTGACTCTCTTCTCTGATAGTACATCATCAGAGTGACTCTCTTTTCTCTGATAGTACATCATCACAGTGACTCTTCTTTCTGATAGTGCACCATCACAGTGACTCTTTTCTCTGATAGTACATCATCATAGTGACTCTCTTCTCTGATAGTACATCATCAGAGTGACTCTCTTTTCTCTGATAGTACATCATCACAGTGACTCATTTCTCTGATAGTACATCATTACAGTGACTCTTTTCTCTGGTAGTACATCATCACAGTGTCTCATTTCTCTGATAGTACATCATCACAGTGACTCGTTTCTCTGATAGTACATCATCACAGTGACTCTTTTCTCTGATAGTACATCATCACAGTGACTCTTTTCTCTGATAGTACATCATCACAGTGACTCTTTTCTCTTATAGTACATCATCACAGTGACTCTTTTCTCTGATAGTACATCATCACAGTGACTCTTTTCTCTGATAGTACATATCACAGTGACTCTTTTCTCTGATAGTACATATCACAGTGCCTCTTTTCTCTGATAGTACATATCACATCTGATTGTAGATATGTTTAATTCACTGAATTTTAAAGTTTATATGAGTTGCTCTATAAAAAAGTCTATTTAGACACACACATTGCATTTCCTCAGCACAATAAGTCTTATGACACACTTCATATCAAATACTTTTGTTGCCATAGTTCGCTTGAGACGGAAACCCATTCTTGACTCTTCATAGCCAGCAATAAATGCCTATTTTATCACTGTCAAACCTACAGCTACTAGTGGGAAGGAGGTATTTATCCAATAGAAATGGTAAAGGGTGATATATGTATATATAAAGTACGGGGAATTAAAGTGCCTTTAATATCTGTCGAGTAAATTTAATAAAATTACTGATATTGAAATGTTTATAGAATAATTTTTCGTATAAGTTTAATAAGTGAAAAGGTAATCATTATAAATAGGATTTTTTTCATATATGCATATGGGTTATTATGTACTATTAGAGAAATATTTGAAATCAATTTCCCTTTATGTATGAATCTTATGAAATATGTTCTTTTATTCTAAAATTTATATTTTAAAAAGAATATAATTAAAGAAATCTGTTAACTATTATATATCATAAGGAAAATTTATTCATTTATTGGTTTGTGGTGAATGGAAGAGAAGGGGGGTGGCGTCCCTTGGTCCCCGAACTGTTGTAATTTGGATTATGGATTGTCTTTTTTCATTTTTACCATGTTTATCATTTTTTTAACGCTACTTGCAGTTTTAGATGATAGCGCTAGGGTTATGCTCTTCAACTACGAGGTCTCAGATTTTGTGTTAGGTAGGCTCGTAGGCTTCATTTACTATCACCTCTTCATTTTCCTCTTCCATCCGTGAGTGTAGCCACCGGTGCTTGTGTCCCGTTTCGTCACATTCCTTGGTAAGTGACTGCATTCACGGAGTAGCTTTTCTGCATCCATGAGCATTGTCACCGACGGTGGTAAGTGACTTTGTTCATGGAGCCACTTTCCTCTCTGACTGCTTCTTCCAGTCCCTTGTATTTAATTTCCTTTTGACGTCAGCGATATGGCCTTTGGTTCCGAAGCAGACGTTAAACCCCTACTAAAAAAATAATAAATAATAATTTATTGGTTTTAGAATAATATATTCTGAGAAATTGTTAGTTCCAATAAAGAATAAGTGTTTAAAATATTGTTTTGTATGTGAATGAATTTAGTGTTAGGAATAATTAGTTTTGAAATTTATTAAAAAATAGACAAAATTAAACTTATAGGTTTTATAGAAAACATAGGATATATAATTTTCATTTGGGTAACAAATTTTTATTTTCAGTTAGGCCCATTTATAATTTTATGTTATTGGATGATTATTGAAGTGTTTTAATTTTATTTTGTTATTCTGAAATCTCTAGAGAAGTCAATGTTATTGTAAATTTTAATTTAATATAAGAAAATAATTACGTGTATATTATTTTTTATATTTAAATGTTAATACCTCACCAATATCAGCAAAATAATTGATCCTGATTATAATATTAATTAGACATCAGTTCCTACTCACAAATGTTCCGACGATTAATTAAAATGATCAAAATTCAAAATATAGCTAAATTATTATCTAACTATAAAGTTTTAACTAATTATTGCATGCAAGAATATATTGTAAGTCAGCTAGAAAATTCTTCTTTTTTTTTAACTGACAGCAGGGTAAATTCCTAGTTATCGAACGGTTCCACTTTTTCGAACATTTAATATTTCTCATACACTGAATTGTTTAAATATCATATATTCATATATATACAAATTATATATAATGTCAAAGTTTATATTTTTATATAACCGAAAATGTAGAACTGTCCGATAACTGGAAACTTAACCTTATACTTAAATTATACCTTCATTGATAATACGTACTAAGTTTTATTTAAATATTAATCATACCTGATAATCAATATTTGTATCAGGAAACAGAAGAAAAATTGTTCGATTTTAATGACATTCACTATACTATAAATTGTTCTTTGCCCTTATTCTTCTGATCGACTATCCTTTGGTCGACTATCACGGCCATTTTCTTTCATTCAATTATCATTCGACCATCTTTTTTCTCTCGACAAATTGAAATACCCCATGTCTGATTTTAAATTAATTTTTCTTAAGTATATTGTAGAATAAATATTTTGATTAATTTCAAGCTAAGCCACTGACTGCATCGTTCTTTTTTTTTAGTAAGTTTATTATATTTTATCATGTTTTAATTTAGATTGATACTTATGTTTTAAATTTTAAGTTTTAACTTTTCTGAATTTATTAAAAGCAAAAGTAAAAATATAAATGGTTCGACAAACAGTCGACCATTTTATGTTCTCAACTATCGTTTAGTTGAACATTCTTCTCTCGGTCGGCTATCATATACTGTCTAATAAAATGTACTGGGTTACAGAAAGCAATATCAGTCCTCTGCAATCATACACCACGAGTCTGACTGGTTTAAGTTATATTTTAATTTTACTTTTGTTAAGTCAATATCTTGCTTCTCAATTTTTTATTATATGTTATTTATGAAGATCTAAATAATTGAAAATAAATGATGCTAATAATTATAAATGAATAAAAGTCAGCCATATTGCTTTTGCAATATCCTTTTTCGTGTCAAGAGCAAAAAATGCCATTTATTTCCAATTTATATTTAAAGTTAGCAAACATGTATCTATCTTTTACTAACAAAAAAATGAACTCCTGATGCAGCTGAATGAAATGAAATGAAATAATAGAATTAAAAACGAATAATATTTAAAGCTGAACATATCAAAATCACATTTTTCGAAACTAGTCAGAATTGCAGAATTTCACAGGAAAAATTTTGCTACCAAAAATATTTAGTAAATGATATTTAGTAAAAAGCATCAGTTGGAACTGATGCTTTTTGAATATCTTTTATAACATAGATATTTAGGGAAAAACATTCAAGTTATTGTAGATATCACCAATTCAATCTTGATTTTTTGAAATATCAGGTAACCTATCTATCAGGAAACCTAACTATCAAGTAACTTATCTATCAGGTAGGCTATATATCAAGTAAACTATCTATCAGGTAACTTATCTATCAGGTAATTTATCTATCAGGTAACTTATCTATCAGGTAACCTATCTATCATGCAATCTATTTATCATGGAACCTATCTATCAGGTAACCTATCTATCAGGTAACCCATCTATCAGGTAACTTATCTATCAGGTAACCTATCTATCAGGTAACCTATCTATCATGTAACCTATCTATCATGTTAATTATTCATCATGTAACCTATCTATCAGGTAACCTATCTATCAGGTAACCTATCTATCAGGTAACCTATCTATCAGGTAACCTATCTATCAGGTAACCTATCTATCTGGTAACCTATCTATCAGGTAACCTATCTATCATTAAACTTATTCATCATGTAACCTATCTATCAGGTAACCTATCTATCAGGTAACCTATCTATCATGTAACTTATTCATCATGTAACCTATCTATCAGGTAACCTATCTATCAGGTAACCTATCTATCAGGTAACCTATCTATCAGGTAACCTATCTATCAGGTAATCTATCTATCATTTAACCTATCTATCAGGTAACCTATTCATCATGTAACCTATCTATCAGGTAACCTATCTATTAGGTAACCTATCTATCAGGTAACTTATCTATCAGGTAATCTATCTATCATTTAACCTAACTATCAGGTAACCTATCTATCAGGTAACCTATCTATCAGGTAACTTATCTATCAGGTAACCTATCTATCAGGTAACTTATCTATCAGGTAATCTATCTATCATTTAACCTATCTATCAGGTAACTTATCTATCGTGTAACCTATGTATCTGGTAACCTATCTATCAGGTAAATTATCTATCAGGTAATCTATCTATCATTTAACCTATCTATCAGGTAACTTATCTATCGTGTAACCTATGTATCTGGTAACCTATCTATCATTTGACCTATCTATCAGGTAACCTCACTGTCTTTTACATATGGACAGATATTATTTAATATATTTCTTTCTGATCTGCATATCTTTTCTGAGTTTTTTCTTATGCCTGTCACATTTGAATCGATAGATTATTTTTTCTATTTCAATACATTACCACACAATATATCTTCACCTGCTGCTACTTATTGAAAAAAGAGAAAAAATACTTACTTCCAATCATCCCTTTGAAGAAGCCACAGAAATTCCTCCTCTAATAAATTAAATCTTATTATCGAGGCCACGTAATTCTGAGCTATTCTGTTGTGCTCGAAACAATTGAGAGGCATTTGAAATGGAGCCTTCTCCTCATTTGATGTCCCTTATCACTCGGTGTGGTAAAAGCTCACGGCACTGTACCAAGTGACTCTAGAGAGAGAACGAGATCAGCTACTATTAGCCGGTAGCTGTAACCGGGTAACATAAGTTAGACTATTTCCTGTGATAACAAAACAGAAAGATGATGTGAATAAACGTATGTCTTAACACACGATCAAAACATTTCGATAACAAATTAAACAAACACAAGTGTACACCTCAGTGTACACTTGAATGTATAATGTGAGATATATATATATACATTCTTAAGGGCTCCCTGATATTCAAAGACATTTTACGTTTGGATTCGTTAATCTTCAATTAAAATTAATTAACCATCTATAAATGTTTAAAATGTATTAGTTAAGTAAGTTTTTCTTTTGAAAGTTTTGGTAAAAATAATAGTTTCCCATCATATGCAACATATAAGAAATGTTATTTTCTTCCTCATACAGGATTGAGCAATTGAAATTAGAATTATTACATAATGGATATATAATATATAAAAGATCCCCTTTTTTTATCTTTTCCCACCAATTACAAAACCAAAAATATTATTTTGAAATGCAGCATCCACCAATATATTACACCACCGTATATTTTCTTGACAACATTCCCTACTATCTGATTGCACTTCACCCACCTCTATTTACAGAAAGAAAAATTTAATTCTTCATAATATGCTGTTGATATCAATCAACCAAATATATTTTCAAATCTAAAAATGAATACCCCCTACCACCCCCCCCCCCCTACTCCATGCATTACTATACCGATTATTTTCGATGATCGATGTATAATTATGTCAACATTAAATGTTTAGCAATATTGGAAAAGGAGATATGGGGAATGAAAAAATTACCTAATTTAAAAAATTGTCTTCCTGTTTCTTTTGCATCAATTTGAATATCATGAAGACAGAGAATTATGTAGCAACGTTATATGGTCCACAGCCATCAGTGAACCATTAACAAAATATTTTCATAGAGATCTAAATAATTATCGGTTAGTATGTATAAATAATTATCGGTTAGTATGTATAGTAATTAGGTTTTTACAGTTTATTGAATATGCGTTGTATAAAGCAATGTATAATGTATATGCTAACAATTTAATGCATTCAGGGATAGTTCCATTTTTGATGGTGTTTAAATGTTATGAGATCATCACTATCTTGCTATTCTTACATCATCACTATCTTGCTATTCTTACATCATCACTATCTTGCTATTCTTACATCATCACTATCTTGCTATTCTTACATCATCACTATCTTGCTATTCTTACATCATCACTATCTTGCTATTCTTACATCATCACTATCTTGCTATTCTTACATCATCACTATCTTGCTATTCTTACATCATCACTATCTTGCTATTCTTACATCATCACTATTTTGCTATTCTTACATCATCACTATCTTGATATTCTTACATCATCACTATTTTGCTATTCTTACATCATCACTATTTTGCTATTCTTACGTCATCACTATCTTGCTATTCTTACATCATCACTATCTTGATATTCTTACGTCATCACTATCTTGCTATTCTTACATCATCACTATCTTGCTATTCTTACATCATCACTATCTTGCTATTCTTACATCATCACTATTTTGCTATTCTTACATCATCACTATTTTGCTATTCTTACATCATCACTATCTTGATATTCTTACATCATCACTATTTTGCTATTCTTACATCATCACTATTTTGCTATTCTTACGTCATCACTATCTTGCTATTCTTACATCATCACTATCTTGCTATTCTTACATCATCACTATCTTGATATTCTTACATCATCACTATCTTGCTATTCTTACATCATCACTATCTTGCTATTCTTACATCATCACTATCTTGCTATTCTTACATCATCACTATCTTGCTATTCTTACATCATCACTATTTTGCTATTCTTACATCATCACTATCTTGATATTCTTACATCATCACTATTTTGCTATTCTTACATCATCACTATTTTGCTATTCTTACGTCATCACTATCTTGCTATTCTTACATCATCACTATTTTGCTATTCTTACATCATCACTATCTTGATATTCTTACATCATCACTATTTTGCTATTCTTACATCATCACTATTTTGCTATTCTTACATCATCACTATTTTGCTATTCTTACATCATCACTATTTTGCTATTCTTACATCATCACTATCTTGATATTCTTACATCATCACTATTTTGCTATTCTTACATCATCACTATTTTGCTATTCTTACGTCATCACTATCTTGCTATTCTTACATCATCACTATCTTGCTATTCTTACATCATCACTATCTTGCTATTCTTACATCATCACTATTTTGCTATTCTTACATCATCACTATCTTGATATTCTTACGTCATCACTATCTTGCTATTCTTACATCATCACTATCTTGCTATTCTTACATCATCACTATCTTGCTATTCTTACATCATCACTATCTTGCTATTCTTACATCATCACTATCTTGATATTCTTACGTCATCACTATCTTGCTATTCTTACATCATCACTATCTTGCTATTCTTACATCATCACTATCTTGCTATTCTTACATCATCACTATTTTGCTATTCTTACATCATCACTATTTTGCTATTCTTACATCATCACTATCTTGCTATTCTTACATCATCACTATTTTGCTATTCTTACATCATCACTATTTTGCTATTCTTACATCATCACTATTTTGCTATTCTTACGTCATCACTATCTTGCTATTCTTACATCATCACTATTTTGCTATTCTTACATCATCACTATTTTGCTATTCTTACATCATCACTATTTTGCTATTCTTACATCATCACTATTTTGCTATTATCTGGGAAATAGGAATATTGGAATAATGATTATAATTCCTAAATCTAAAATATGTTGAAAATATTGGGGTAACCCATCAAAAGTATTCATAGAAAACTTAACTGAATAGAAAATTTCTCTGGAATATTTTGTGGGAAGGACTAATGTAAATTATCTAAAACATTTTTAATACAAACATGATTAGTGTTCTATTCAATAACTTTCTTTTATAATATCAATCCGGTAAATAATTCACATCTGGTAGTTGAGACTTTACCCTATATTCAAGGACATATACTATATATACCACCATAATCACGCTATTTTGTCTTAAAAATCACTATATTTTTACACTATAATTAATAACTGATATTTGGTAAAATTAGGAAATGATTGATTTAGCTAACTATGTTATACCAAAATAGATCAATTTCTAACAAATCATTTCATTAATGAAATTTCTATCATGAATCGTTGAATAGAAAAAAGATGAATAGAAAACTGGCCTTTTCATGGCAGACTATAGAAAATGTTCTTTCTTTATCAAATAAATTCAATATACAGGGTTTTTAATTTCTCAGAACTATAAAAATCAGAATGGTTCACTACACATGACTTCACTATAGAGGAGTTGTACTGGTAGAACACCTGTTTCATAAAATATAACTAATTTATAGAGATTCATACTTCATAGAAAACTTACGAATATTTGTGGCACACTAAACTAAACGTGTTCACTATAGAGGTAAGTTCGCTATACAGAACTCGATCTATACTATAGAGGACAATTCACTATACTGGAGTAATCAATTTTATAGTGAAATAATAAATATGTCATTTCGATACTTCTTTTAGTGGAAATTCTTAATTCATTTCAATATATCTATACATCAATTAGTATGTAAAGCAGATATCGAAAATAGTATTATCTAATATTTATTTATTAAATTGAAATAAATATATTTTAAATTAAATTATACATTATTATCCTCGTCATTTGCCGATTTTCACAATCTCGAGAATGCTTTGCGCATTTTTATCATCATTGAAAATGCGCGTCAATCTCGAGATTGTGCAAGGACCAACAGTTATGGACTAGATTATCAATATATGCATTTAATTGGTCCATTTTCATCAAAAATATGATAATTAAAGATATACATAATAACTTGCTAATAAATATCAAGCTTGAGGTAGATATTAAATAATTAAGATTCGAACAATACTGGTATTTCAATTTTATTCAAACCTTCTACCAAACGTTTGGAATTAACCTCATTTGCTCTACCTTTGTGTTTAATGTAAAATTATCGACTTTTAAATTAAATAGAAAAAAATTAAGAAAAGTTTTCCATAAAATTACATTCGAGAATGCGCTGCACGTTTTTAGGATCTCAAAAAAGTGCAACAATCTCGAGATTGTTGCACATTTTCAAGATCTTAAAAACGTGCAGCGCATTCTCGAGATTGTACAAAATTGGCAAATTGCATGGAAGAGATATTACCAATTCTATTTGATGTATCTACAACGGAAAATAGTAAGTAATAGTAATAGAAAGTAATAGTGAATATTAAATGACATATATATTATATAATGGACAGTTTTTTATCATAGGCATAGATCATAAAAAACTATCCATTATATATGTCAACAGCACACATCGTGTTCACTATCTGTTTTCCTAACATACCTATCTACAGTGCTTCCTTTGGGATATCCCATGAAACTACCTATCTTCACCTTGCCGTACAGTTTACCTCTAGCTGTCGTACCTTCACATGTCTACTTTCAACGTGGAAAACAATATTCAAATTTTCATTAAATGGAATCTTTCATAGTTTTGTTATGTCTAAGTATTTTTTCAAATGGATTTGTTTCGGCAATTGATAAGATGACTTGTGATTTTAATCAAGATATACCTGACCACGTTAAAGAAACCTGCTACCAAATTCATGATTCGACCATCAAGCCTGATGACGAAACAGCAGCTATGGCCGATACCTGCATGATGAACAAGAACTTGGAGAGTCAAAAGCTGGAGACCGTTTGGAAAGGTGGCTTTGAAGAAAGTAGCATATTTATGATTCCACGGAAGAAATTCAGGTTGATAGAGATATTATTTTTCAGCAACAAACAACATCAGTTTGACTCTCTACGCATTCATCACAGCTCGTACACCCATGTTGAAGATAAAGGTAAATTCTACCGAGCGTTTCCCTTCGAGAGAAATGGTATTTACTTACTTCGATTAAATTCGTCTACTGGAACACTGTCAATTCAGCGAATAATCAATTCTACAGACAGTTCTGCAACCATTTTCACTGTTTCTAGCCACAGGAGACAGCAACTGTCAGTAGCGTGTCACAAAACATTAGCAAATGTTGAAGACAACATTTCTCCCGAGATGAAGATTCGGGCGGAAGGTCCATCAAGTTGGCTCGCCTTCAACAACAAAAAGTGTGACGAAGTCTTTATGGCAGGTATAAATCCATCTCTTGTTTGTGATTATAAAACGGAGATGTTGAAGTCATTCTCAGAAAGTGAAGCCAACAAAACCATGGAGTTTGAAGCAATAGATACCTTGGGAGACAAAGTAATGAACGTAACCCGGTCTGATACTGAAAACAATAAACAGTCAGCTCAAAGAGGAGAAAGCTCCCTCCTACTCTTCATCATAATAGTGTGTGTGATTTTCTTAGTGCTACTGACTATGTGTTGTATGCGCAATATTGTCAAAAAATGTAAGTATACAACATACATTTAAATAACTATAATAATTAAGTATACATGTCGCTATTCAAATGAACACTCATACCTATAGAGTATGACATTGCTCTCTAAATTACTTACAAATAAACCACATTGTAACCTCAAAATACGCCAATCATGAAAAATGCTGCTTCGATATTCGTGCATATCGAATTTATTTTAAAACTCAAAACTCGTTCAAATAACTCTCAGCATTCCCTACAGTTTTCTTTGATGAAATAGAAAATATTTCATGGGAGACTACTCTATATTCTGCAGCTCATCAAATGGAGATATACTATAATAAGTAATGAATGGAAAAACTAATAATAATAATATAATAATACATAATAATTCTACGTGCTCATTCCTTAGTGAGTGAATAAGTGAGTGAGTGAGTGAGTCCGTTACTCTTTCAGTAATTAGATATAAACAAATTTGGTATGCATGATCCCACAAACTAAACATCTTATTGTCTTTAATTAATTATTATTTGTTTCTCTTATTTTCACTGTGTGCTTCAATTTGATTATATATAGTAAAAGGTGAGGCAATTGAAGGGTGGGAAGTGTATGTGGTCCGTGGGAGAAAAGGAAGGTAGGAGAAGAGAAAGTGGGGGACGTTCATTTTGGAGAAGTTTAGGTGGGAGAAGTGAAGATGCAAGTAGTATAGGTGGAGAATGTGAAGGTGGGAGAGATGTAGGTGGGGAAAGTGTAGATGGGTGAAGTAAAAGTGGGGAGAGTGAATTTATGGCAAGTGTAGATGGAAGAAGTGTAGATGGTGGAAGTGTAGGTGGTGGAAGTGTAGTTGGAGGAAGTGAAGGTGGTGGAAGTGTAGGTGGAGGAAGTGAAGAAGGGTTAGGGGGAGGAACTGTGGAGCTAAAATATTACTTAGTTAAGAAAAAATGTTGTATGGTGATACACTGATATGTGTCCGTCGGTCAGTCTGTCACAAAATACGTTAAACAGACACTCTACCTCATAAAGTTAAAGTAAATCAAATTAATGAATATTTAGAATATTTATAAGAGATAATCTATATACTATTATCAAAGAAGCCGTGTCAATCGGTCTGTCCGTCACAAAACGGCTTAAAAAGACATTCTATCATCGAATGGTACATTTTTTATCCTATCCCAAAACAGTGGCTTACTTCATAACTCGCTGTCGCTGGTGTGTCCACAAAAAATGTACCCATTGCCATGATTCTACTTATTCCATAGAGTTATGATAAACTACACTAGAGAGATGTAGTGTTGCAACGATTGCAGGACGCTGAAAACCTTATTTTGTTTCAGCTATATTTCATTACTCCATTGAAATGACGCCAGATTTCTAGTTAAGTTACCCCAAAATAAGGAATTAACCGTCCTGCAAGACACGATATAATTTTGGCCACTGGCTCACCACTTAACTTATTCATCATTCTACGATAATATATATAATATATTGATACCATGGATATGTAGATTAATTAATGTACTATACAGTGTGTTCACTAAAACTGTATCCACTGGACCACTGCAATTGAATCTTCATGTTCATCATTCTAGTACAATAATATGCATAATATTGGTACCATAGATACATAATAGCTACTATAAGTAATAATTATTGAACTATACAAAACCTGTTATTTATATTCAATTGCAGTGGATACATTTTTCATGGACACACTGTATAAATAGGTAGTGTGTACTCAATACTTTTTTCACACATCAGCAGAATAATGAGAAAAAAATGTATTACTCGGGAGTCGGGACACCCAAAGTGATCGTACAAGGGGCATTTATGTACTAATCTGACCTTTTACAATTCCTGATTGAATTATCATGACGTATGTTTCCAACCACTCTCCGAATAGATATTTTACTATGGCCCAGACAAGGCAAAAGAGAATTTTGGTTAATTTGTATCTGCTATAAGTTTTTTATTATTCTTAGTTTCGATTTCCGTGTATTGCTCGCTCTACCTCTGACCTTTTCTATTATACCAATAATATCCATAGATAAGTTTCTACGTTATTGAATGGTTTAAAATTAAACTTTATAATATTGTTAATTTGTTCACTTAATGTAAAAAATGGTAGAGATGCAGTTCTCGGAAAGTGGATTATAACGTAAGCCGTGAACCAACTGACTTTCAGAAATGTGTGATTAACATAAGTTAACACTTACTTTCCGTATAAAAATGTTTGAACACTGCGATGTTCCCCTGAAATATCTTTGTTAGTCCCCCAAGCCTTACAAATAAATGATTTGCGTCAAAAATTTACATTGCAGTCGCGTTAGTAATTATTCGTACCTCATGAGAGATGATCAAGTGACGTAATTAGTAACTCTAATTTGTGTTTCAGGTAGCGACAAGGAGTACGGAGTGCAGCCTAACACCTACGAAGCTGAGAGCAGTCTTCACATCACGGAGAGCCACTTCCATCCTAACGGAGGGTGCGAAAATGAGACTGTAGACACTGAGGAAACGGTCCTTGATAAAGTGACCCCCCCAATTAGTAAGGAACATGACTGTAAGCCTAAAGTAACAGCCAAGTTATCCACGATAGAAGAACAGACGCCGGAGAAAGATTCTCTCAAACTGTCTGTTGACCAGCACTCGTTTGGTGACATGGACAGTCTGGATGAGATAAGTTTGAAGACAAAGTCACCTCGAAACAGCAGCACCAACAATCTTCTGTCTGACGATCAGCTCTCTAATGATTTCGATTGCGAAATAGTACAGAGGCAAGATGTAGAAATAGAGACCTCAATGACTTGATTTGTGTTTAGAAATAAGTATCCCATAGTATTTATGTACTATATTAACAACCATTTACAAGAAGTTTATATCAGTTTTGGATATATTACTCCTATTTAATTCAAAATAGCAATTACAATAAAACTCCTGAGTTATGAAGTTCTGAGTTATGAAGTTCTGAGTTATGAAGTTATGAGTTATTTAGTTCTGAGTTATGAAGTTCTGAGTTATGAAGTTCTGAGTTATGAAGTTCTGAGTTATGAAGTTCTGAGTTATGAAGTTCTGAGTTATGAAGTTCTGAGTTATGAAGTTCTGAGTTATGAAGTTCTGAGTTATGAAGTTCTGAGTTATGAAGTTCTGAGTTATTTAGTTCTGAGTTATGAAGTTCTGAGTTAAGAAGTTCTGAGTTATGAAGTTCTGAGTTATGAAGTTCTGAGTTATGAAGTTCTGAGTTATGAAGTTCTGAGTTATGAAGTTCTGAGTTATGAAGTTCTGAGTTATGAAGTTCTGAGTTATTTAGTTCTGAGTTATGAAGTTCTGAGTTATGAAGTTCTGAGTTATGAAGTTCTGAGTTATGAAGTTCTGAGTTATGAAGTTCTGAGTTATGAAGTTCTGAGTTATTTAGTTCTGAGTTATTTAGTTCTGAGTTATGAAGTTCTGAGTTATGAAGTTCTGAGTTATGAAGTTCTGAGTTATGAAGTTCTGAGTTATGAAGTTCTGAGTTAAGAAGTTCTGAGTTATGAAGTTCTGAGTTAAGAAGTTCTGAGTTATGAAGTTCTGAGTTATGAAGTTCTGAGTTATGAAGTTCTGAGTTATGAAGTTCTGAGTTAAGAAGTTCTGAGTTATGAAGTTCTGAGTTATGAAGTTCTGAGTTATGAAGCAATTCGAGTAATGCAGGACCTGAAGTACGAATTATTTTTTACGCTAAAATTATGGAAAACGATATATATTGTCAAAAAATTTGTCCTAGTTTTCCCTCATATACCATAGTTTTCTCCAAAATTTTAATCATAGAAAATATTTAGTGTACCTGAGTTATGAAGTAACCAATACTTCATAACTCAGGGGTTTCACTGTTCATTCGTATTCGTGAATTTTAAAATTAGAAAAGTGTTAATCCTGTATTGTTCAGTAAAGCGGTTTTCATTTTTAGTTTAAGGGTCTAAAAATGATCACAAGAACGATATATGAATAATATATGTATATTGTTTTATCTACCTCTTTCCAAGGAATCTTAAATACATTTTATGTTATTTGTAAATATTTATATGTATATTTTAAATGCTTTATTCAAACAATAATCTAATTACTAGTTTTTAGTTCAATTTTTTAAACAAAAGTTTTTAAAAAATATAATAGGTCTTGAACCAATCTGACCTAAAGGTTATCCCTCACTTTCCGAGTACTGTGACGTAAGAACATTATTCCTGTTTATTAACTTCAAACTCTATGTAAATATGAATCTTGAGAAAAATGAGTCCATTATATATGGTCTATAAACCATCAGAATGATATAGTTTTAAATGTACTCCTGTGTGATAATTAAGTAAAGTTAATAAAATATAATAAAGTAATTTTTATTGTCTAACATAAAAGTCTGAATATATATGAATTAAGGTGTTGAAAGATTATGAAAAGAGTTTCCATGGAGTGAAAATGTTAAAGGTCTCCCTATCACAATTATTTTATTACTCAATTCATTAGAACTATGGTTACTGGTTATAAAACTACAAAACAAATTCAGTTTCGGTTCTATATATTCATTATAATAAGTGATTTGAGTTAGTCTTGTAAATTTAAACCCGTTGCTGACCAATTCTAAGCAATAACAAAGCGGATAGACATAAGGGAGAACCGGGAGCATTCGGACAGTTTTTGTAAAGACTGAATAATTCGTAAACTAATTCGAATTTTACTATTTGAAAATTTCTGTATGTAGATAAATCATGTTACTTCAATTTGTATCGTGACTGTTTTACAGTTTAAACCTTTATTCAAAAGTTATAAGACTAAATGTAAGAAAAATTCAAGTGTCCGAATGCTCCTTCCTGGAGTGAGACTTCGGACAAGCTGTGAGGATGATTGGAAAACATTGGAAATTTGGGTAATTAAACGATAGGATTGAATTCGGATCTACTAATTTAATTGAAATAAACCATAATGACTTGTTATTCACAGTAATAATTCATCGTATTTGAAATTTTATCATAATGATATTATTGTAATGATTGAACATTTTCTCCAAAAAATATAATTAGCCCATGAGTAATCACTGAGAAATTATCGTTATATTTAATATCTTTATATGAAGAGCAAATTGTATAACAATTGCCTTTTACTTTGGGTTCAACTATTTCCTTTTTCTTGGAATTCACCAAAATTAGTAAATTACAATTTAAATATTTCATCGAATGTTTAAAGTATAATCCATAATTGTAGATCTTGCTACATCTCCAATTTCAGCAGCTTTTCTGACAGAAAAACTTTTTTGGAATTCATCAAATGTTTTTTGAATACCTACATTCTTTATTACGGCCTCTATCATTTTTCCTTTTATAATGAAAAGGCATGAATACGATCGTCAAACTGTCAAATAAAGACACTAATATTAAAAGTTGCGACTAATCGTATAAACGAATGCTATGTCAAAATAAATAATTAACTTCAAGTTCAGAATGACCTTTTTAATAAGAATTACTGAAATAAATTGTAATGATGGACTGAATCGGATACAGAGGGAAGGTTCGGACACCGTCCGAACTAACCTAAACAGAAGTGTCCGATTCATCCCAAATGACACATCAAAATTAAAAACATCACCATTTTTCTAATTTCATTTGTATTATTTTTTTTAACACACCAAACATAACATAAAATATTGATATAATTCATACCTCTGAGATTGAGAATCAGTTTCGTATTCATATAGTCCACACACGATCTAATTGAATCACGAAAAATTACATCAATATTGAAGAAAACAGTGAATTACCCCTCGGGGACGAAATACTACATCTCCGCACTGGATCTTTCAAATAGCTGACGGTTAATACGTCGCACACACTCAGTTGCAATAAGCGGTAGTTCCAACAATTATAAACATGTTTAAAAGTGTTGTCCGAAAGTGTAAATTCATCGCGGTAAATTCATCGCGTGGTAAATTCATCGCATGGTAAATTTATCGCATGGTAATTTCATCGCAGGTAAATTCATCGCATATTGTAAATCATCGGTGACATATAACAGGAAGGTAGATAATACAAATAATAGAGAGGTATTAAATAATAGATAATTTAAAAAAAAGACATTGAAACGTTATAAATAATATGGTACACAGACAATTGAGCACAAGGAAATTGGGCCTTCCGACAATTGAGCCCAGAAAAAAATTGGGCAATATATTTTTCATATTAGGAATATTTTTTATTTTAATTATGCTCAAGACTATATTTTTATGCAAAATTCATATTGTCACATCCTTAGTTATTACAGTAGCAATGGTCATTAATTAAGTTAATACAGTAGACTTTGAAAACCCAATTTTCGATTCACGAAATAATATATGGATATGTATGTTGCTAAAGCAAACCGTTATATAAAAAAGGATATTCTATCGTTACAACTGTACAAAAAATATATCTAAATTAATTTTAAGAAGATAAATTGTAATCAATACCTCTTAAATAATTAGAAAAACCTGGTTCCCATTTACTGAGGGAATTATTCTCTGCTGTTCATATTTTCAAAGAGGTGTAGCATTTTTTGTTCTTCAAACTATGAGTAGCTACACAAATACGTAATTTGAGAATTAACATAAATTTAAATTAAAGAAATGTATGCATAACAATAAAAATAATAAATTAATGCAATTACCCACATATTAAATGTTTTATAGTAATTGTATGATAGATATACATTTGAAAATTATATGACATTCTATTACTAAAAATCCAATCATTTAAAATTAACTAACAGCACAGATTCGTACAAACAAGTTACACTTATCCAGCGAAAATAAAGTAAGGTCGGCATAAATAAAATTTGCAAAAAGTTTACTTCCCTAGTAACATTTCATCAATAATCCCTCGGCGTAGGCCGTCGTAATTTTGACGTGGGGTAAATCTGAGAGGGATTTTCGCCGTGGGTTACGACGTGGGATGATCAGAAATCCCACGGCGGCACGACGGCTATCCCTCGTAATCTGCACATCGTCCCCACGGCTAAACTACGGCGTGCCGCCGTGGGGTACACCACGTCACGCAACGGAGGAATTCCACCGTCATTTAGCCGTGGGATAAACCACGGCATACGACGGAGGATTTTCACCGTAATTTAGACGAGGGATATACCACGATGTACGACAGGGGATTTCCTCCGTCATTTAGCCGAGGGATATACCGCGGTGTACGACGGGGGATTTCCTACGTCTTCTATCCGTGGGATATACCTCGGCGTACGACGGGGGATTTCCTCCATCATTTAGCCGAAGGATATACCACGGCGTACGACGGGGGATTTCCTACGTCTTCTATCCGTGGAATATACCACGGCGTACGACGGGGGATTTCCTCCATCATTTAGCCGAGGGATATACCACGGAGTACGACGGGGGATTTCCTACGTCTTCTATCCGTGGGATATACCACGGCGTACGACGGGGGATTTCCTACGTCTTCTATCCGCGGGATATACCACGGCGTACGACGGGGGAATTCCTCCGTCATTAGCCGAGGGATATACCACGGCGGACGACGGGGGAATTCCTCCGTCATTTAGCTGAGGGATATACCACGACGTACGACGAGGGGATTCTTCTGCCATGATCATTGGAATACTTTTAACTAACATTTATATTGAGCAACACCAAATTACGGAATTAATAAAATTGCATTAAGGGCTCATTAAATAGGTGCCCAGGTTAAACTGAAATAAATTTGAATTGAAAAAAAATTTATTTACTATAAATTTATGAGTAACTGAGGATTTCATTCTTCCTATATCAAGTAGAATTGAAATGGGCTAAATTGAAAACTGTTCTTCACAGATAATCCTTCCCTGTAGATTGTAATTGTAGGTGATCCTAATTTCTATACTAAAATATAAGAACCCAGAACAGGATGGTAAATGAAAGGTACTATTTAAAATATAATATTTATTTAAAATCTTATATCAGTAGCTACAGACTGATGTCTAAATAAGAGATAAGGCTGATCTTAGAAAAAATAATATCATGACTGAAAAGTGAGCAACTAATAAAAATTCAAACTTATTATCAATGAATAACCAAAAGCTAAATTTATTGATAACTTGAATTAAAGATTTAAATACGTATTGTGTTCATGTTTCTGAGATGCCTGGTATGATGAACTGGGCATATCGGACACGGAGGATGTGTCTCCTGGTATAATGCACCTGGAGGATGATCCACAAGCTATATTACACCAGGATGATGAGTCTCCAAGTACATTACACCCAGATAATCCATCAGGAACGACACACAATGTGGAAGGAGCTCCACCTCCATGTGATTTCACTTCTGATGCCGTTTTCTTTTTCCTTCCCTCACCTCGATCCCTTGCGTTTTTTTAAGTAAGAAAGGATTGCCTTTCCTATTGACTTTTGATCAGTCTCGAGATGCGACTTCTTCATGATAACTCCTGAGAAGAAGATATTAGTTAGCTACAACTAGTAAAATAAAGAAATTCATATAAATTGGAAGTATTATCTGGATTTTAATTTATAAAAAGAGTGATTAAATATTATTATAATCATAATGCAAACTAGGTATATCTAAGAATAAGTCAAAGAAGGAAAGTTCCAGCTTCTTACATTTATAAGAATTCAATTTTGAATAAAATAGAAGTTCACAATATATAATTAACCCAAACTAAAAGAATTGAAACAAACAGAGGTCACACACAGTAAAAAAGGCCAAAATATCGAGATATTGATGAATATATATGGCCCCCTTCACACTTGCGTTAAAAAAATGCCGCATTTTTTCTAACGCAAGTGTGAAGGGCTCCGTTAAATTTAATTGCAGCTAATTTTTTTGCCATGAGCAGTATTTCTAACGCGGCGTTGAGAAACGCAATTGTGAAGGGGGCCTATGAAGCTAGTACATACACAAACATCAAATTTTTTGAAAATATATATTGTCTATGTTTTGCATAACGAGAAAGTCCAGCTATTCAATTTGAATATGAAAGCTATTGTTATCATCTTTCATTTTTAATTATGAATATCATTGTACTATATTAGCTACATGTAGAAGGAATTTTCATCAACAGTTATAAACTTATAACTTCTGAATTAATTTATGATTTATTTTCATCTATCCAGATTTTATGCGACTTCAATTATCTCTTACATTATATTGTTAACATTCAATAATGTCCTTCCTTCTATATATCAGGATTTAAGAAAACGGGCAAATTTTCCTTGCACCGTCCAATAATATGTACCCATGAAAAATAAACATATAAGAAATCCTGGGTCATTTGGATAATATTTAAAGGGGATTTGCCAGTTTATTTTAAAATTTACTTATCGAGCAAGTTCATACTAACATTGAACAAATATATAAATGATTAATTTCTCAATCATAATTCCTTATTCATTGGCGAAGATCAAAATAGTTTTTTTTTGACCTTTTTTATATCGCTTGTTTGCAGCAACAACGTCATAAACACAAAAACATATATTTTAGAGTTTTCAATATAGACATATAAATCATAAAATGCTGATCATTTTGGTAAAAAAATCATCATTGTAACTCAAAAATATAACGCTAGAAAGGCTAAATGTCCTAACGATATATCATTAAATGTATACGTACATTACAAGTACTAAAATGCCTCTCCTGAAAAATAGCTTTTTTAGAGTTATGACACGGTTCTAGCAAACAAGCGATACATGCTTTCAAATTTACATTCCGACAACAAAAAATATTCAATGGTAAAATCAAATGCACAGGTATACCCCACACTTATTATAACTAGCACATATGACTTATTAAATAAATCAGGAGCATGTCTCGTATTTATTTCTCCTGGTCTGGTATATGAGCTAATTGAGGTGTAACTTTTGACTATTTTATCGGTAGTTTTTAGTTAAGCTTCTTTGCCGTAACTATTACAACTATTATCATCATGCAGGTGGGACAGACCAAAAATCAATTTATGGCAAATATTTAAGTATACTATTCACCATGAAGTCATTTTCAAATTATCGAAACCACATGATCATACTGTTTGTAAGAGTTCCGGAGAAAACAGCTTACTTGAAAGTTACTTATATTCACTTAGCTTGCGAAGTGAATATACCTAACTTTAGCTTGCAAGAGTTGGTTAATATTTCCTATCACCTGTAAAAATTTTCCTGACTAGTTGTAAATGTAAATTATGTTTGAATAGCTGTTTGAATTCTATTATTTTGTTTTATTATATACAAAATTATTATATAAATAGTAGATGTCAAATTGTTTCGCACGTTTTATTTATTATTTAAATAGTAAATGACAATTTATATATAGAAATAAAAAACGTAATAAATTATTGTATGCTAAATATATGGGTAAACAAAAAATACGACTGGGGATCAAATGGGCGAGAACCAAATGACCGGGGATCAACAAATGGTATGGGGATAAAATGACCGGAGATCAATATTGACCGGTCCTCCAAAAGTATTCATAGCTTTTTTTAAATTAATATATTCAACATTATTAATTGCTAAGACTTTAATGTAGAAATATAACTAGTTCTTGCTAAAGATATTAGGCAAAATTCATCGCTAACAATATACTATATATCATCGCCTGCTCACCTATTGCTTACTTTTTTTTAAATCTAAATTTTGAATATTCATGCATTTTAAATGGAAGAAAGCTATTAGGCAATTAAACACAAAACCATTTTCAAACTAAGCTATTGAAAATATAGTACAAAGTAACCACTAGGACAAGGCTATGAATTTCGTTTAATATTACAACAGCAAGTACTAGTTATATAGTTTACTTTGAATTGTTAGCAACGAATCATGCATAACAAAATTTCGCCGGTGTTATTTTTTAATGAGTACTAAGTATTAGATAAATGGCCAGTCGATTTAATCAATTTTAGAAATTCACCCCTATGTATTATTGTCACCCCACCTATAATAGTGTGTCCATAAACTCAATGTGAATTTAATTTATAAATTTTACATTCTGTATAAATAATGCCTATATAATATAATTGAAGGAAATAAATCTATATTGAGAAAATAAGAAAAATGAAACATACATAATGTCCTGGTACGTTAGGGATTAAACACAGCGTCGATAGACTGGGTTTGTGAATTTTGTATTCTGAAGA
This sequence comes from Caprella mutica, assembly GCA_947561585.1. Classification (NCBI taxonomy): domain Eukaryota; kingdom Metazoa; phylum Arthropoda; class Malacostraca; order Amphipoda; family Caprellidae; genus Caprella; species Caprella mutica. The sequence continues at coordinate 147,714 of CANNZV010001242.1, read as the reverse complement.
TGGACACAAGAAATAATTTTTAACATGGGGATGACATTCATATTGCGACATGTATACATAATATATTGCATAGATCATGACAGCTGATATCAGAAGAACCTGAAACTTACAGTGAGTTGGGCTTAGTCTACGTAAGTTGACTTGAATTCGGAGTTAGACAAAAAGTTTTCTAATGTAGCTTACGATACCAGTTAAATTTAGTTCTGTAACATAAGGAGATTTATAACAATGGACGGACTTGAAGGGATAGCACATAACAAGGAATAGCACATAGCAAGGGATAGCACATAGCAAGGGATAGCACATAGCAAGGGATAGCACATAGCAAGGGATAGCACATAGCAAGGGATAGCACACAGCAAGGGATAGCACATAGCAAAAGATAGCACATAGCAAAAGATAGCACATAGCAAAAGATAGCACATAGCAAAAGATAGCAAATAGCCAAAGATAGCACATAGCCAAAGATAGCACATAGCCAAAGATAGCACATAGCCAAAGATAGCACATAGCCAAAGATGGCACATAGCCAAAGATGGCACATAGCCAAAGATGGCACATAGCCAAAGATAGCACATAGCCAAAGATAGCACATAGCCAAAGATAGCACATAGCCAAAGATAGAACATAGCCAAAGATACAAATATCTAAAATCACTTCTCGCACTAACGGAATCTCAGTGCCCTACTCCACTAGTTTCGATCAAAGGAATGAGCTCTGTGCGTTCAGACAACAAAGATGTTGCCGTTTTCCACACCAAGAGTTCTCAAGAATTAAGTGCCAAAAACGGTGCCAATGGTTTTGAACGGAAGATATTAAAATAAATGAATTACACTAATTTCTGTACCAGCACACATAATTTAATTTAATTATCAAAGATAACTCACTCGTCAGCAGATCGCATGTTCTGGTAGATTTAAATCCTCTTTTAGCCAAAGTACCACTGAATGGGGTTACCTTCCCTTCCCAATTGAACATTTTCTGAAGAGAATTGGTCATAAGCGCCTCTAGTAGATTCTTAAGCACATGTTACATTCCTGAAAAAAATATTGAAAATTTATATTTTTCCTATTAGAAGGTTAAGATATGGAGATGCCGGACACGAGTAAGTTTTAGATGAAGAACAATTCACATCGACTTTGGATTTTAATTTAAATATAATAAGTTTATTATTTGTAAGAATCATGATTTAAGTATAAAAAAATAAGATGTATATGATTTGAAATAGTGATAGAATCATAAATGATTGGTTAAGTTCTTTAAAGATAACTATACGTATTGCCTAAGAAATGAATCGTATATTTATAGAGGCAGTACATCATCACAGTGACTCTTTTCTCTGATAGTACATCATCACAGTGACTCTTTTCTCTGATAGTACATCATCACAGTGACTCTTTTCTCTGATAGTACATCATCACAGTGACTCTTTTCTCTGATACTACATCATCACAGTGACTCTTTTCTCTGATAGTACATCATCAAAGTGACTCTTTTCTCTGATAGTACATCATCACAGTGACTCTTTTCTCTGATAGTACATCATCACAGTGACTCTTTTCTCTGATAGTACATCATCACAGTGACTCTTTTCTCTGATAGTACATCATCACAGTGACTCTTTTCTCTGATAGTACATCATCACAGTGACTCTTTTCTCTGATAGTACATCATCACAGTGACTCTTTTCTCTGATACTACATCATCACAGTGACTCTTTTCTCTGATAGTACATCATCAAAGTGACTCTTTTCTCTGATAGTACATCATCACAGTGACTCTTTTCTCTGATAGTACATCATCACAGTGACTCTTTTCTCTGATAGTACATCATCACAGTGACTCTTTTCTCTGATACTACATCATCACAGTGACTCTTTTCTCTGATAGTACATCATCAAAGTGACTCTTTTCTCTGATAGTACATCATCACAGTGACTCTTTTCTCTGATAATACATCATCACAGTGACTCTTTTCTCTGATAGTACATCATCACAGTGACTCTTTTCTCTGATAGTTTTTTTCTTGATGAGTAGGTTCCAAAAAAGTTTACTGGTTGTTAATTATTAGCTATTTAAAATTTTATTAAATTATAATTATTCAAGTTGGAATTTGTATATTGTAAAATACGAAAAATTTAGGTATATAATAAACCTCATAACTCACGTAAACAGTTACTGAGCTGTTGCTTAATAAATGATCAATATCTGATCAATGGAGCGATTTTTAATTCCTCAACACTATAAAAAAAGTGTATGCCAATTCACTATGAAACATGTACAAAGACGTAACAAGAGTACTTACCCTCAGAGGAAGAGATTTTATTTGGCCAGGTTACTTTAGAGAAACCCTGTACATAGTACTGACATTGTATAATCAAATTATTATTCAAATAAATTTATATAGATTAATAATTCCTAGTTAAATTTATTAATTTTTATTTTCGTAAATTTTTGAACCAATAAAATTAAGTAGGTTTCACATAGAATAATACTTTAATTATATTAAATATTTCAATTAAATAGCTGGAATAATATGATAATGAAATAATGTTATAATTGTACCTACGATTTGCTCAAAGTATAGGGGATCATTCAGTTTCATCTCAAACGCCGCAAACTCTTCAATGGTTTTTAGAGGAAGAGTGTTCTTGATAACTGATGGCGTAACTGCCGAAGAAGGCGAAGAGTTGTTAGAAGCCACCAAGTCGCACAGTCTTGAGATCGTTGCATCCATTCATTTGAAGATCGCATGGCACATTCTAAGGCTGCCCCTTGGGTAGCAACCTGCTGTGTTAGAGCACGTACTTCTGAAAATTAGTGGTTAAACAATGAAAAAGATCTTTAGCGAACCTTCTGTAAAGAGTTAACAGGTTAATGTTAATAATATTATATATTGCCCCATGCCGACGCTAATAAGGCTGAATTAACACATACTCCCATTATAGAAGACTCAAAATTTAACCAAAGCTATAGGTGTTTAATAAATGAATATTTGCTAAAATATTACTGTAGTTGTCAATAATCGTAATTGTTTCCGAAAATTAACTTCTAGAGTATAATGAGCAAGACGCAGTTCAAGGATAAATAATGGTAAACATATCTTCATATTTTGAATAATACCTTTGGAAAGATCCATCTTCTTATTTGACCCTTCGTCCTTCATTCTTCTTCTCTTCTTCAGAAGCTGCTCCTCCTCTGAACTATCCATAGACTCATCAGAGTCTATGGCACTGTTGCACTTCTTCTTATATCTGATAAAAGAATATTGAAGTAAGCTATTTGTACAAGACAACTGTAAATGAAATACTGCAATGAGTAAATAAATAATCATTTGATTCATTTCTATCAGAATAAAACATAAGGAATTTACTACCTCTCAGTCTCCTCATCTGTCATTATGTCAGATGACACCTCCGCTAACTTCACCTTCTCCATTGCAGTAATGTAGTCATCTAATAATTAAAAAACATTGAATTTAATGTACATGAACAAATTATTTATTATATAAAGGTAAAGCAGCTTCAGGTATTGTAATTAAACTAAAAATAATTATAAAAAAATCACTCCAAAAATGCTATTTAAACATATAATTCTCACAAAAAAATATCAGTCAGAATTAGCTATTTGATGTTTTGAATTAATTACACAGAGAAAAAAGTTTACTCATATTTAATGGGTCAACAATTTATGCTTTGAATCAATTTATTACGTGAGTTGGTTTGACTATATTCATGTTTTCATGTGTGTCAAAACAACTATGACGTGTGTGTCACCAAACATAGTTAATTCAAATCATTTTATAGATTGAATCAATTTACTATGAGAGTTGGAGTTACATTTTGGGAGTTTGGACATATGTTAAAACAACTATGACATAGTGTGTTGAAGTAACTCACAAAGATTGTCAATTCAATGTATCTGGTGTGTGAATTAACTTACTATGAGAGTTGGAGTTACATTTTGGGAGTTTGAACATATGTTAAAACAACTAGGACATAGTGTGTTATAGTAACCCACAAAGACTGTTAATCCAATGTATTCTGCAGTGTATGAATTAACTTACTATGAGAGTTGGCGCTACTTTTTTGTAAGTTTAGGTAAGAGTTAAAACAAATATGACATAGTGTGATAATGTAACCCACAAAGACTGTTAATCTTATTTATCTGGTGTATAAATTAACTTACTATGAGAGTTAGAGCTACTTTTTTTAAAGTTTAGGTGTGAGTTCAATCAAATGAGTAAGTGGCAACTTATGCTTTCCTCAAAGCTAATTTATTCGCATAACACTTTTCAGTTCAAATCTTGTTTCAAGTGTGTTACGTGTTGAATGTGAACGCTCCTCAATACCATTTTAGTTCAAGTGCAAACAATAGCGTTATATGCATTAAATAGTATTATCGCTGCCGATCGATTATCAATTATTAATTAATTCCATTAATAAATTGATAAATGTCTGCCTAAATATTCTAAAATATTGGTGATTGATAGTTTGGTGGCTTTATATAGGTAGTTATTTGAAGAGCTGATTATCAGTATATAACTTTTATAATAATATATTTTGATTACTGCCTTCCAGTTTGTAAACTGATATCCAAACTAATTTTCCTATATTATTATTATATGTTATTATAGGCAGTTACTGCGCTCTCCTCAGAATAGGGTAAGTTCCAAATTATCAGGCGATTTCAAATTTTCGGTCACGTATGAAATATAGTATATAGCTACCTAATAGCTAATTAAAATAAAAGTTAATTTAATATAGTTTTTCTTACGCGACCGAAAATGTGGAGCCGTCCGATATTTCGGAACTTATCCTAGTATCTTAAGTAAAGTGGTCTGATAATCTATATATTTTACAACTAGTTGGTGTACTATCAGAGAAAAGTGTATCCGTCAGCTGTAGTATGCTATTTTAGTATTTTTGACCTTTCTTATTTTTTGCATGTGGCATTTTAAAGAGTATTCTTCCGCGATCAAAAATCCCTCATTAAGGAGGAGCTTATTGCTGGGGTAAAATGTTGGGGTAATTGGGTGAAATGGGGGACAATATATGTATCTAGAGGAGGGACGGGGGGGGGGTGATTAATACTGATTTTTGACAAGTTATTAGATATTATTTTTGTATATTATTTGAATTAAAGTATAAACATATAGTTTCATTTGTATTATCCATGTAATGTTCATTTTGTAATGAATACATGTAATTTTTATAATTTGAAATGAATAATTATAATTTTGAAATTTTCTATTCAATTAACCTTGATATATATTTCATACGGTTTACTCTTGTATATTTTTATGCAATTTACTTTCGACCAATTTTCGTTCTAATATTGAAACTAATAAGTTCTAGGGCTGGGACAATATGCTCTAAAAACTATAGATCACAAAAATTTTATAGACGGAGAGAATTAAAGAGTATTGAATGGTTCTGCACCAGCGGTATATAGTATTCGATACCATTTCATTCAGTTTCGTCTATGATATTTTCGGGATCAATAGTTTTTAGAGCATATTGTCCCAGCCCTACAGTAATAACTATTCCAATTTCAGGTAAAAGTAGATTTCTAGCTTTAGCTTTGTTAAATGTCATTAATTCCAAATATATTATATATAACAACCATTCACACAAGAACATTAGACTAATCCTCTTCAGATATGATTTTAAATAAGTTCGCTTCTTTTACACCTTTAAATTATTTGTTCGCCTATAGGCTATATTATTAAAACTATAATACACGTTTTCATCTTTGTAGTAAATGTCTATAGTTTTACTTTTAGTTTTGTCAAATCTTATTCCACGAATATTTTATATTATAATCATTCACACAAGAGCATTTAATCGTCTAAAGATATGATTTTAATAGCTTCGCATTTTTTCACATTTAAATGATTTGCTATAATTCTGCATTCAGAATTTCAATAAATTAATAGTGATGACTAATTTCGTCGATAAAACCAGTTTTTCTTCTTTTTCAAAGTCCTTCGTGTGTATAATCTTTTTTAATTCATTCAATATATTGGCCGAAATGTGGAATTTATTGAAATTTGTGTTTTTAAAATGATAATAATTTATCCTACGTCTCAATTTAATGACAACAATCATTAAAATGCTGACAAGCGTTTTTCTCTATTTTCATCAACTTTATAAATAAGTAATTACTAGGGTTGTGACAATATTCTTTTTGAAATATGCTTTTATGCTTTATGCTTTAAGCTTGTTAAATATGCTTTTATGCTTTTTATATATGCTTTTTATGCCTTAAAATATTCTTTTTATGCTTAAAATATACATTTTATGCTCAAAATATGCTTTTTATGCGTTCAGGTTAGCTTTATATGCTCAATGATATGCGTTCAGGTAAGCTTTATATGTTCTAATTTCTTGAAATAAGGCTAATTGTATTTGAGAGTTTTCATCGATGGTATATTTATATAGAAGGCAGGGTAGGAAACACTGTCAAATTGAGAGAGTTTTAGACAATAACTTGTACAATAAAGAAAGCATTTATTACATTTGATGATCATAGCTGTTTTTAAATTCTCGAAAATAATTCTACGTCTGTTATCTGCTATAATTTGTAGTCTTAACTCATTTCGAGTTTAAAAAATAAGGTTCGTCTTGGAATAAAAAATCTGGTACCGAAACGTCCTAGCTCCGTTTACAATGGGGACGTGTCATTAGTCCGACAGTTACATCTTTCTGTGTTATTTCTAGTTATATTTTTTGATTAAAATAAGAAATATTACATAAATATACATTATAGATACCTATAGCAATTTAAATAATACAATATTTACCTTTATTTTTTTTTACTTTGGTATATATTTTACTTTATTTCAAATATTAGCTAATTTGTATGATACATTTCCTCATTCGATTTAATGTAGTTTGTTGTATTCGCTAGTTTGTTGTACTGCACACTTCATGATTTTTAAATGACCTGGCGGGGGAGGGTCAGGGGGGTAGCACATGACACATCCCTTCCCCCGATATACATATATTTTGAAATTCAATCAGAAATAAACCGCAAAAGTGTAGGACTAATGGAGGGTCGCACCAATGAATAGTAACAGTTTACAATAGGTAAAGCGTAACATTAAATGGCAGCTCCTATCGTGTACTCCTTATTGAAATTATTACTATTAATTATCGCCTTAGGGAAGTTCCAATGATTCAGTAAGGTAATTTCCTCACCTAGTCTTTTAAACTTAAAAATTCTTGAATCATTCATTCAAACAATAAAAATTAGTTTGTGTTTCATTTGCAGTCACTTGGACTATTTAATTAACTAAAAGCATATTTTGAGAATATTCTTTATTTCAAAAAATATGCTTTATTGCTAAAAAGCATAAAGAATAATTCTTTAAGCCAAAAGAATATTGTCACAACCCTAGTAATTACCTATACGGCTATACCGATACTTTCTATCTTGTAATAAAGTTCTTTAATTTAAATATTCTTTTAGGCTAATGAATAAAAGAAAGTTATGACTAAGTTGTAGCTTAATCTATTTAGTTTAGATTTTAAATGCAGTAATTTGATGGATTTTATATAATCTAGTGAAAGGATTCTTTACAGTTTAAATTTTTATATATTAAATGCATGCACTACCAATTAACAAGCAGTGATATCGTGAACTAAAAATAACTGAAGTGATCATTATTTTTCTTCTCAATAAATGCCACATCGCAAACGTTGACAATAAAATAAGTTACAAAGTTCTACGAGATGAACCAAAAGAAAGTTTCTCCAAGAAGAGAACTAACTGTAGCCACCTACTGCAGTTTTGGTACTTAATTTGTGACATCGGAGTGAAACTGGGATTCATGACAACTGTCAACTAAGGCTTTAAACTTGAAGTTCTATCTCTATCAAATATATATTAATATTATACTTTCAAAATAAGACAAATGAAGGATAAACAGAAATCAGATAATCATTATATATTTATATATTTATAAAAATAGTTTTTTTACAAAAGTAAATTTAAAAACTACTACGCGAATAAATACACTTGCAGGTTATTTATTAAGTAAAAACTACGCGATACAATTCTTACTAAAATAAGGGATTTCTAATTAGTACTAGTTTGCTTGAAGTATCAATCTTACAACAATTTTTAAAAGCTTATAGGGTTGAATAAATAACATGAACCAACAATATACAATTAATTCTATATTTACCCACGATTAAGTTTTTTCAAACGCATAGCAATAAATAAAACTACACAAATTAGTTCGGTATTTTATGCACTCTCTCACGGAGAAATGTCGTTGAAAATCAAGAAGTAATAAGCATGAATAAATGGATATCGCAGACGTATGAGTTAAGAAATTTGAATCCTAAATTTAATGGCGATTAAAATGATGTGTCTGGAATCGTAAAGATTGTTAGGATGCTAAGTCTATTTATGAATGATTGCGGAATAAGCATGTCGGGGAATGAGACTAGACTTCCCGGGAGTGATGAAAACTACACTGACAGTGATGAGAACTACACTGACAGTGATGAGAACTACACTGACAGTGATGAGAACTACACTGACAGTGATGAGAACTACACTGACAGTGATGAGAACTATACTGACAGTGATGAGAACTACACTGACAGTGATGAGAACTACACTGACAGTGATGAGAACTACACTGACAGTGATGAGAACTATACTGACAGTGATGAGAACTACACTGACAGTGATGAGAACTACACTGACAGTGATGAGAACTACACTGACAGTGATGAGAACTACACTGATAGTGATGAGAACTACACTGATTAGTACTGCACTAGATAGAAAATCACTGGCGAGAAGATCACTGGCGAGAAGATCACTGGCGAGAAGATCAATGGCGAGAAGGACACTAGCGAGAAGGACACTAGCGAGAAGGACACTAGCGAGAAGGACACTAGCGAGAAGGACACTAGCGAGAAGGACACTAGCGAGAAGGACACTAGCGAGAAGGACACTAGCGAGAAGGACACTAGCGAGAAGGACACTAGCGAGAAGGACACTGCAGACGAGCACTGGTGAATCTGAAAATAATTACAAACGGAATAATTTAAATACTCTTTCGATATTTATTTAAAAAAAAAAACGTTACAAGCAACTATTAAACTCAAGAAAACTGATTAATTAGAATTATTTTTTAATTTCATGCTTTAATGAAATAATTTGATTACAAATGAATAATTGTATTTAAAATGAGATTACTGTTCTACAAGAAATAAATGTATCCAAAGATTTGATAAAAAAAAAGTTGAAGTAAATATTTGCTTCACACCCAAAGTTTGTCAGTATCGTGCGATCTGATGCCTAAAAATTCTAGTCAAAAGAGTTTCAAAACTACCAAAATAGAAGACAAGAGGGGTTGTAAATTCTGAACAACGATAATGCGAAGCAAATTTGGTATGTTGAAAATGATCCACCTTCGAGGTCAAAATATAAAAAGAATGAAAAACTCAATTCATGAAAAAAATAAATAAAAGGAAAGTAAATCACATGTATATTTAACTATATCAAGTGAACAGGTGTTTCCAATATTAGCATAGAACTAATTAAAGAAAGAGAGTAACAACTTGCACAGATATTGTTATGTTGTGCATTATGCTGATGAACGTTTGCGAGAGGTTGAACCGTGAACGATAGAAAGAAGAGAATAATTAATAACTACTGAAGAAAATGGTGTAACATAACTATATTTTATAAATTTGGAAGGTATCAGCTCAACAGAAAATTTATTTTAAAAATGCAAATAGGATTAAATGAATGAAAGTGAGCTAAAAAGACAATTTCGGTACTATAGAGCTCAAAACTGAAAAGTATGGAAATAAATAAATAATATTTTGAATAATATTGCACAAACAGTTTGATCCACAGGCCTACAGTAGATCTTTCAGAACCCAGCTCTTCTGCAATTTCTTTTCGGCTTTTACCTGCCTTAAAGAGCCCTATTATCTGGCCTCTTCTGGAAATATAGTTTTTTCTCTTATGGTGTTTGTTGGACCTTTAGAATTCATATTTAGAGATGATAAACCTGCAAAATACTATTTTTTTAAGTTAGCCTGGGACCTATAGGTTATCAAGATTATATTGATATGAAAATTGGTAGATATTTTACATTGTAGTCTTATATCCGCATAATTTGAGAGTAAATGTAATTTATCTAGTAGGGGATGTAACATATGCTTCGAAACCAAAGGCCCTATCGCTGACGACAAAGGAAATTAAATACAAGGGACTGGAAGAACCAGTCTGAACAGAAATTGTCTCCATGAGTAAAGTCACCTACCATCGTCGGTGGCAATGCTCATGAATGCAGAAAAGCTATTCCGTGAATACATTCACTTACAAAGGAATGTGTCGAAAAAAGACACAATCATTGGTGGCTGCATTAACGGATGGAAGAGGAAAATGAAGGGATGACAGTAAATGAAGCCTGCTTACGGCTACGAGTCTACCTAACATAAAAATACAAGACCTCGTAGTTAAAGGCAGTCCTCTAAAACTGCAAGTAGCGTTAAAAATAAGATAAACATGATGAAATAGAAAAAAACCATAATCCAACAGTTCGGAGCCCAAGGAATGCCACATGAATGCAGAATTGTTCCATTTACCACAAACAGTTTCAGGATAGAACCCCTAGCGTCTTAATTTTAATAAAATTTCAAACTTCATTATATTACAAATGTTGCTTCTGGAATATCTGGCCACATGGGAAACTTGAAATTATTCCAAGAACCAATATTATATAATCTTGTTCAACTTTTGAAAAAGAAATAAAAAATGAAAAATATGCCTAGTAAATACGAAGAAATGTGTATGCTCTTCCATTCAAATCTAAAGGCAAGTAAATCGGTGACATACAGGTGAAGTTATAGGGTAAAGCTGGTAAATTGCGGCACACTTACTAACTGCGGCCTCTAACAACAGAAACATCATAACTTCAAAACACTCGTTAAAAACTTGAATTAATAAATTATAGCATGCACTGCGCTTCTTTTGGTAACTATGCAACATTTTTATGTAATTTCAGTTCAGAATGTTTTAGAGACACACGAGAGGGCCGCAATTTACCTGCGTGACCCTATGTGAAATCATAAAAGCAGAAATCATTAATTTTTTGCAAGACTTCGTCACAGCTTTTAGCAAAACGCGATAGCTATTTTCACCTCCATAAAATATTTAGAGTACTTATCAAAGAGACTAAAATTTTCGTTATTTTCACCTCTATAAAATATTTAGAGTACTTATCAAAGAGACTAAAATTTGTTCATTATTTTCACCTTTATAAAACATTTAGTCTCTTTGATAAGTACTCTAAATATTTTATAGAGGTGAAAATAGCTATCGCGTTTGGCTAAAAGCTGTGACGAAGTCTTGCAAAAAATTAAAGATTTCTGCTTTTATGATTTCACCTAGTATAACTTCACCTGTGTGTCACCGATTTACTTCTATAAAAAACTAAATGTGATGGTAACGCAAAATTTCAGTCTCTCTAATTGAAACTAAATATTTTATAGAGGTGAAGATAAACGAAAAATTTCAGTTCATTGATAAGAACTCTAAATATTTTATAGAGGTCATCTTCACCTCAATAAAATATTTAAAGTACCCTTATCAAAGAGACTAAAATTGTGCAATATCATCACCTCAAAAATATTCAAGAGACCTCTAAAATATTCAATTAATGAGACTTATATTATAAATTTAACTACATAACGTAATTTCAAGGATGAAGATACAAAAAAGTAGCATTCAATTTATTTCTCAGTGTTAGAAATATTTCGTTTAAAAATTGAGACCATAGCTAAGAATAGATAGTTATATAAACTCAACAAGAAAAATTTAAATTAAAAAATTTCGATAATCAACGTAAATATTTAATAAGCTTTGAAAAAGTAGTGTACTAAGGTAAAAAGATTGAAAAATATTTATCAAAAAAATTCAAAACTATTCTGCTAAGTTAATATCTAAATGACTCATTTTTGCCAAAGACACAATCTTTAAATAGAGGAGCACATTATTTAATCACCTTCCATCATTACAGCTAGAGACAAAATGTCCCGTCGCTTATCAACATGAACAGAGTTTGCTTATTTGCGGGGGTAAATTATGAATTAGGGAGGAGCGTACCATAAACCGCATTACAGCTGGAACTAGTTTATTCATACGCGTCTAAATCATCTGACGGATACACTTTTCTCTGATAGTACTACCTACCTCTCAATGAGTACCTACCTACAGAGAGTCCTATATTTTAGAGGCACACACAGCAAATTCCTCACAATCCTCACCTAAAAATACCGTAGTATAGACCCCAACCTTGATGTAAGTTATTTATACATACCTAATAAATTAAAATAATCAATATAGATGAATACTTATTTAATTTAATTCGTCTCTTTTCAATTGTTTCACAGTTTTATAAATGTATAAATACCAAACTCTGTTTTTTCTAGCACAGTACATAATACCTATATCGTCCAATAAATCTTTTATTGTTTGTACCATTATTATAATCTCATATTATTTTCAAGTTTTGCTCTTTTACATTTGTATTAGTATCGCCTCAAATGTTTTCATAGAAAACTAGTTCTGTCTTTAGTCGTAGAAATTATACCTATTCGCTGGCAGACTAATTTATCTCTTTACTTTTAGACATTAAATAGACTACACGCTATTTGTCTATTTGATGTTAAGTTTCTTTGAATATATTTCATAATGGTTTAACGTTAAAAACATACATGTATTAGTTAAATATTTTCTTTAAATATTGTGATCATTTCTACTTTTTCTAAATAACTGATATTATTTCTGTTACTGTACACCAGGCAGACTTCTTCAAATATATGTGTTTTTCTCCTAACCTGTTTTATTCCAAACACGGCTTCGGCAGTATTATCATTATTTAATTTATTTGTATAAGACTACTCAAGCGAAACTTTGGCAGGCTGGTACGAATATAATCAATATACAGTAGCTGACTAAAACTTAAACTATAATGGATCCACGTGACGTCACAACCACGATGCGCAGAACATGTGTCATATTGGTTTTTCTAGCGATCATACCTGTAGTTATTATATCTTATCAGGGGGGGGGGGTGGCCACTCCGATGTTAGACAGATCTAATTAACTAATATAATATCATTTAGCTACTACTACTGAATAGTATCTTATTTCAAATAAGTGCACCAAATTATATTTTAGATACCTATAAATAGGATATACCTACTACATTCTAACTCCTATAGTATTTCACTTTGTTGTTTCAATCATAAAATATTTCCAATTTATTTTTTAGTGGAGAATGTCGATTTACCTTTCAATTAAACGTATTTTGTCATGGTACATGACGTGGGGTACAGTGCGCGGGACTCCGTTTAATATCTGACAGGGGATATGTCGAGGGATTTCAGACGTTGGGCGACGTCTGATATCTGACGGGGGATATGTCGAGGGATTTCAGACGTTGGGCGACGTCTGATATCTGACGGGGGATATGTCGAGGGATTTCAGACGTTGGGCGACGTCTGATATCTGACGGGGGATATGTCGAGGGATTTCAGACGTTGGGCGACGTCTGATATCTGACGGGGGATATGTCGAGGTATTTCAGACGTTGGGCGACGTCTGATATCTGACGGGGGATATGACGAAGGGTTTCAGACGTTGGGCGACGTCTGATATCTGACGGGGGATATGACGAGGGATTTCATACGTTGGGCGACGTCTGATATCTGACGGGGGATATGACGAAGGATTTCAGACGTTGGGCGACGTCTGATATCTGACAGGGGATATGTCGAGGGATTTCAGACGTTGGGCGACGTCTGATATCTGACGGGGGATATGTCGAGGGATTTCAGACGTTGGGCGACGTCTGATATCTGACGGGGGATATGCGAGGGATTTCAGACGTTGGGCGACGTCTGATATCTGACGGGGGAAATGACGAGGGAATTCAGACGTTGGGCGACGTCTGATATCTGACGGGGGATATGACGAAGGATTTCAGACGTTGGGCGACGTCTGATATCTGACGGGGGATATGACGAGGGATTTCAGACGTTGGGCGACGTCTGGTATCTGACGGGGGATATGACGAGGGATTTCAGACGTTGGGCGACGTCTAATATCTGACGAGGGATTTCAGACGTTGGGTGACGTCTGATGTCTGACGAGGGATTTCAGACGTACGGCGACGTCTGGTATCAGACGGGAGATATGACGAGGGATTTCAGACGTTGTGCGAGGGATTTCAGACGTTGTGCGACGTCTGGTATCTGATCGGGGATATGACGAAGGATTTCAGACGTTGGGCGACGTCTAAAAGCTGACGGGGGATATGACGAGGGATTTCAGACGTTGGGCGACGTCTGATATCTGACGGCAGATTGACGGAGAATTTTAGACAGAAGACAACGTCAAAATGGCCTCCGTCTGCTTGACGCGGGATGGAATGACGTTGGATTACGTCTGAAAAACTGACGTGGAATATGACGAAGGATTTTAGACGGAGGACAACGTCAAAATATCATCCGTCTAGTTGACGTGGGGTAAAGTGACGTTGGATTACGTCACCTAATTGACGGAGGAAATGACGAGGGATTTCAGACGCAGGGCGACGTCTGATATCATACAGTGGAGTGACGGAGGATTTTAGACGGAGGACAACGTCATGGTGAACTACGTTGTAATGACGTAATGAATTTTGACGTGGGACGACGTTTAATTTCCCACGGAGAGCAGACGTACGTTTAAAATACGGAGTTATCCGTCTTAATGATTGACGTCTGAAGATATGCCGTCAGTTCGACGTCGTTAATCCCTCGTCCCCCCGTCAGCGAGGGATATCCCTCTCAATCCCACGGCGTGTTCAATTTGAATGTTAGCTGGGTTAAGTTTATCAAATTAATTTTATAATGTACCATGCGATGAATTTACCATGCGATGAATTTACCACGCGATGAATTTACCACGCGATGAATTTACCACGCGATGAATTTACCACGCGATGAATTTACCATGCGATGAATTTACGGCGATGAATTTACCGGCGATGAATTTACTGCGATGAATTTACCGGATACCGTCCGAACCATCCCTCTGTCCGAATGCTCCCGGTTCTCCCCTACTATAAATTGCTAAATACCATTACGTACCCTAAATGGTAACTTTTCTTCTATTTAATCTCAGAAATGTTGGATAGCTAGTGAAGGTTGGATGTGAATATTTCTTATACATATTTCTTTCTTTGGATAATTAATTAGGAAGCGAATATTAACCAATTTTTTTCTGATAACAAATTTAAATCATTTCTAGAGAAATTTTAATGTAGAGTGGAGAAGACCTTCCATTCTTGTAATCATTCAAATGAATTACAGTAAATATCCTATTTATGCACAAATTAGATCCCCAAAAAATCCCCAAACCCTCTCTGCTATGTCTTAAAAACAAGGTAGAGTATTGCGCAGGTTCATAATAAGATGATTACAGTTTTGTTGTGAAAGACGCTTCGGTATCCCTGGTTAATTATATTTACATAGAAACAAGGTATTTTATTTGTTCTTTTTAGAATCGAAAGCTTAAAGGTCCTCTCCAGGCTCCGGAAAAAAAGGAGTTTATTACCTAATATTATAGAACTAAGGTTTACGATCATTATTCTGCAAACCGCATACAATTCGGTTCAGTATATATTTTAAAGGTCCTCTCCAAGCAAATATTTTTATTGCTTTATTTAACTAGGCTAATGTTCCTTATCATTTTGCTGCAAACCGCATCGAATTTGGTAGCGTATTTTTAATTTTTTTATGCTTTTAAAGATTTTTAAAATCAAAACTCTACAAAACCTATTTTACTTCCGACTTACTAATTTAAGAAATTTTCAGCCTGAAGAAAAAGAATGTACACCATTTGTTTTGATTGTCAACTAGGTATTAGGTTTAATTAATCCATTTAATATTATTGTAAAGTTATAAAATTGAATGAACTTATAATAGAAACGTTTATATACTTTAGGAAACAAATAATATCTAAAATAATTTAAATAAAGGCCGAAAACGCTTGGTTTGTTTATAAAATTCAAATTTGTAATCAAAACAAAGAGTGTACAATCTTCTTCTTGAGCATCAGATTAGTGATTCGCTCAATTGTTGTCACAGAGTATTAAAAAACTTTAAAAACAAATTATAAAATATATATTGAACTAAATTGTATGTAGTTTGCAGAATTATGATCATAGACCTTAGTTCTATAATATTATGTAATAAACTCATTTTTTTCCCGGAGCCTAGAGAGGACCTTTAATATTTGCTATTAAAGTTTTTTAATACTCTGTGAGTAGCAATCGAGCGAATCTCCAACCTGACGCTGAGAAAGAAGATTGTACACTCTTTGTTTTGATTTCGAATTTAGATTTTTAAACAAACAATGCGTTTTTGGCCTTCTTTTAAGATATTAATTGTTTCTAAAAGTATATAAACATTTCTATAATATGTTTATCCAAATTTAAACCTTTAAACGAATAATAAATAGATTTATTAAACCAAATACCTAGTTGACGATCAAAACAAATGGTGTACATTCTTCTTCTTCAGACTGAAAATTAGAAAGTCGGAAGTAAAGTAGTTTTTGTAGAGTTTGGATTATAAAAATCTTTAAAAGCATATAAAATTAAAAATATGCTATCAAATTTTATGGGGTTTGCAGTAAAATGATAAGAATCATTAGCCTCGTTGATTAAAGAAATAAAAAAATTTGCTTGGAGGGGACCTTTAACTTCTCTTTATTTGACTAAATTGGCTAATTTTAGCATTGCCTTGATTATTCTCAAGATATATTAACTAAAAAGGTATGCTAAATGCTTTGATACGAGTTTTAGACTCATCTGCGCATAAACAAATACGAACATACGAACGCACAGATGTGACCCTGCAATATTACTTTACATACTCAATATGCTGTACAGCGGGTTGAATAGTTATTTGCATATAAGGATTTGCCCATGATTGTTAATGCATTGCACGGATACCATTTAAAAATAGTTTAACCCGCTGTATAGCAAGCTTCATTAACTAAAGTGTATAATATAAACCTTGCTGTATAGTATATAAAGTATGTAATCTAATAATGCAGGGTCACTTCTGTGCATTCGTATGTGCGTATTTCTTTATGCGCCAAAGAGTTTAAAATTTGTATCAAGGCGTAGCATAGCTGGTAAGTTAATGTATCTTGTCTATGTCATTATGTTGAGAGCTTCAAATAATCTTCATTTAACCGAATGAAGATTACTTTAAAAAATTCACCAAAAATTAAAATATATAAATGACGATTATTTTGAAACTCTCAACATATAGGGCCGTTATTCAGTTTGTTGTATCCGCTAGTTTGTTGTACTGCACACTTTATTGACCAGCCAGAGAAGTTAGGGAGATAGTTTGCCTCTTGATACACGTACGTATATAGTATTCGATTTCATAATAAATAAAATGAAAGTAGCTATTAACACACACTCGGTATTGGGAGGTTAATGAGGTTTAGAAACACCTAGAGATTGTGCAAATCGACAAATTGCACGGAAAAGGTGCATCACGTACTGAAACTACACTGTAGTACACGTGTGTATAATATTTTGAAACAAATTTTCAACATTCTTGATATTGGTTCATATTCTCAAGACTAGAGTTTTATTACTTAGCTATATAATTTAGCTAATATATACATATATACACGTTTCATTTTTAAATCTGACAATATTTGACAGCATGCATAAAAACCCAAAATTAACACATCTTCAGGAACAACATAATTTAAAAAAAAACATTATTATCCAGATATTGATACCCTGATTTTACATACGATAATTTTCGACATACATAAGGAATTTGACATATAGCAACCGTTATTTCACGAAAACTTAAATTATCAAGTCTGCATAATTTTCAAGATACTGTCTTTTAAAGGTTTTAAAAGGACTCCTACCTAGATATTCACATATACTTACGATCCTAAAAGATTGTTATTAGTGGAAAATTAATTTAAAAAAACACATTAATGATAAAGAGTTTTGTTACGTTTCATTTTCCACTAATTAACCATCTGTTAGGAACGTAAGTAATTTACTAGTAAATATCTAGGTAGGAGTCCTTTTTCAACTTTAGTCAAAATCTTGGAAACTAATTGCAGTTTTGATAATTAAGGTTTCATGAAACATTATTTGTTTCATGTGAATTACCTAGCGATGTATGTACATTAAAAAATACCCTAAAAAGAGGGTATCAATACATCGATAACGAAGCAATTTGAGATTTTGTTATTAATGAATTTTTATTTTTATGAAAGCTGTCAAATTTGGTTGGATCTGAATATTATATTAAATTTTTGACATATCGCTCACGTTAAAGGGAAATTGAATACAAGGGACTAGAAGAAACAGTCAGAAAGAAAAATAGCTCCATTAAAAAAGTCACCTCCTACAGTCATTGACAATGTTCACGAATGCATAAAAAGCTACTCCGTGAATGCAGTACCTACCAAGTAATGTGACAAAAAGAGACACGAGCACGGAGGCTACTCTCACGTATGGTATGAAAGAGGAATATTAAGAGGTGATAATAAATGAAACCTACGAGCCTACCTATAAAAAAAGAAATCTAAGACTTCGTAGTTGAAGAGCATAACCCTAGAAAAAATAAACCCATACAAATAGTAATAAACTTAAAAAAAGACGGATCTTTCCCATTTGACGACCTCCACCAAATTAAAAAAAATATTCTTAAATTACATTTTGTCCATAGAATCCGAATGTCATAACTCTTTTTTGCAGAAACTAATTCGTTTTGAGATATGAGGGTTCAAAGTTAATTATTTCCAATGTATTACTGAAAGATTGAGAACTTTGGAAAAAACTCATGTTTTCATTGAAATTACTCAAACATTATTGATTTTTAAACAGGAAACTGTAATTTAGTTTGTTGTATCCGCTAGTTTGTTGTACCACACACTTCATGATTGAGAAATGACCTGCCAGGTGGCTTTGGTTGCCTGCAAGGCCATCTTTAGATCAGGACGCACACCGGAGAATATCAGCACATAATATACATCGCTAAATAAGGCGGATGGCGACGTGGAGAGCTATTAATTTCGAACTATATTGTGTTTTTGGCTGTAAATTTTAGCTGTAGTGTCATAAACTGTTAAATATTTGATTCAATAAGTATTTCCACATGTGCATTTGAAGTTTTATTAATTGAACTTTTTTAATTCAATAGTTAGGTAACAAATTCAATACTTAGGTAACAAATTCAATAGTTAGGTATTAAACCTAAACTGTACACTTTTAACTCAGCCACTAACATACTGTTACATACCTATTTATATCTTTTTTAAAACTATAAAATATCTCGTGAATATATTCTTTTGTGTTGATAGGGAAATTTTTATTTAACCTAAAAATCCTATATACAAATCGAAACTAATTGTTTTAGCGGTAACTAAACGTACGGTAAAAACCTATTTACTGCATGATTGCGAAGGTTTAGTCTACTATATGTAGGAGAGTTTGCAAGCTAATTAATCAATTTATATGAAGAAATTATCCATCAAAATGGTACTGAACATATTCATACTGCAGTACTTAGTTCAATATTGTTTTGAAATTTTATTGGATTATAGCATCTAAAACTCGATACTAATGGTTTAATTAAAGAAAACTTGACGTGAAACGCAACTATTCCATGTTATACACAGCGATTAATTCCGTTTGTTATGACTGAGTCTATCAGCTGTTAAAACTATAGACGCCGAGGTGTCCGGCCTTATTAAATCAACTACAAATGGCCTTACTTAGACGCACAGGAGCCATGCCATCTTTAGTGTAACCAGGCCATACCCTTGCTTTTAACAGCTGATTGCCGAAATCATAACAAAACGCAACATTCCCATTAATTTAGATACTATTAAATAGAAAAAACTGGTTGAATTCTCCTTTAATTGACTATTTTTTATAGTTTTGATTTAATATTTTTACAGTGTATTCTTTAGAGTCTCTGCTATTGACTGGAATATTTCTTTAACGTAAATTTTGATTTTTAACAGTAAACATTTTGAATTACCTAAGTTTTATTCACTACTTATCTAGTATGATCAAATTGTCAGCAGTGTTTTACACATGAATAATATGTCTATGGATTATCATTAGGGATGTGACAATATGCAGCATGAAATATGCATGATTTTTGACGATATGCAGCATATTTTATACCTATTTCTGCAAATAAAATCCAAAAAGTCAATGTGCATATCGCTTGTTTGCGAGAACAGTGTCATAACTTCAAAAAAAGCTATTTTTCAGGGGAGCCATTTTAGTACAGGCAGCCCCCGCTTTAGTTACCAAATCACGACTCAGTTTAGTTACCAAACTGTAACTAAAGCGAATATAAGTAACAAGAAATTTATAATTGTCACTCCTCGAATATACATATATCATTTTCTATGAGTTATAGAAAGAATTTTTTTTACAGTTATTAACTTATTAGAGTACTAGTACTACGTATATAAGCATACTATTAATAATATACAGTCTTTCATTGTTTGTGACTGTGATGAAAAAGTTTAAAGTCGTGCATTTATTAAATGTTCAAATATCCATCCATAGCTTAACTCTCACTCAGTATAGGTGAGTAATTAATAGATACTTAGATTTTTATAATTATTGTGCTACATTTGACAAACCGCAATTTATGCTCTATGAAATATTTTTGGTAGTAGGATACTAAGTTCCAAGTTATTAATTGGTTCCACAATTTCGGACACGTCAGAAAAGAAAATATTATAATTATTATTTAACTTCTATTGTAATTGGTATCAAAGTTAAATAATGATTATTATATAAAGATTTTTACGTGTTCGAAAATATGGAACCGTGCAATAACACGGAACTTACCCTGAAATGGGACATGTTGAATTTCTAAACCAATTGCTTCTAATAACCTCATCTGGATTATAATTTTGATGTTTTTCTTCAGTTACCGTGAAATAATCACAGAAAATTGTCTCCGTTTTCTATGTCTACGAACGGTTCTTATTTTGAATCATGACTCGAAATAAAGACCACTTTTACTAAAGTGAGTTGTACTTAAAGCGAGGCCTGCCTGTACTTGTAATGTACGTATATTTAATGGTATAACGTTAGGAAATTCAGCCTTTCTAGCGGTATATTTTTGAGTTACAATGATGATTTTTTTACCAAAATGATCAGCATTTTATGATTTATATGTCTATATAGATAACTCTAAAATACATGTTTTTGTGTTGATGACGTTGTTGCTGCTGCAAACAAGCGATATCTGCAGAACCAAAATGCATATTGGAAAAATGTATATAATATGCAAAAAGTCAATGGGCATATATGATGGACTAAAATACATATTGGAAATATGCATATTATATGCCAGAAATTATTCAATATAGTGTGTATATTATATGCTCAGAATTAATTACGAATTTAAAATAAAGTTTATCTGTATATAGTTATGTTTTGAATGTAATTATACTTTGGAGGTTTGAATGTAACTTACAATAAAACGAAGGTGTAGTCTTTTTTTTATTACCAAATGTTTAACTTTTAAAGCAAAATATAACAACGCTGTTTTAAATTCAGACTTTTTTAATAGTAAATCAATTTCAAACATACACATTCAATTTCAAACAGGATTTTAAAGTGAATCTCCTTCTATTATCTGCTAATGTAGTTTTGTACTGGGAAATAACCCTTCCACAAGAAACAAGAGGAGCAAATGTTTCCTGTAGCCAAATTCAGTCTTTTGAGCTGTCCACATTCATATATCACATTCCGATCATTACTTTAGTCATGACTCGAAAATCATAAACCATCTTGTTAGACCAGCAGTTCCCTTTAAAGATCCCCAGCTAACAGCAGCGACACTAAGCCATTAAATGGTAAATTTAAACCGTTTTGTTACTTAAATAAATTATATACCTATACGAGCAATTACCTTTCATATTTTTCGAGTAGTATGCATTATTTATTTATTTATCATGATTACTATAAATATTTACTAAATACCAAGTGTCATATAAATTTATTAATACATTTACAGTTTCAATATTCCACTTACAAACTTTTAAAATTTGAATAATTAGTTTGATTATTTATACTTGGGTCCAGAGTTAAAATCGTTTTCTATATGCATGGGCCCAGAAGAAAACTGTATAGGTTAGATAGTTACATGTTAAAAATTGACCAGGAAGTGCATATTTCTCGGTTAGCATATAATATGCAGACGTGCATATTATATGCTCTTGAAATATATGCAGAGGACTGCATATATGCAATATGCTCAATGTTGCATCCCTAATTATCATTAGTTATTCTCACTACAGCTGAGCTATTCCTAACTAAGCACATGATTCAAACAGAGAATTTGAAATAGGGTCCACACCATTTGTGACTTGTTAAACTGTGCTGCCATATTTAGGGAGGCCAGACTGCTGAAACTAGTAAAGTGTTCTCCAAGAAATCCTCTATTTTGCCTTCTGTTCTCACCAAAATACTTGGAAATAAAGAAGAATACATGCAATTGTATTTTTTAATTGAATTCTTTTAAATGAACCGGCATACTAACAAAATCACAACCTGAACAGTAGGTAAACCATAATTTATTGAATCAATAGCTATGGGATGTGCCTTTAAAACAATGTCATAAATATTCACTAATTCTAAGTACACTACATTGCTTTAACGATTTTTACCTTTATAAAAATTATTATTTATCGAAAAGAAATATTCCAGTCCATAGCAGAGATTCCAGTGAATACCTTGTAAAAATTGTAAAAAAAAATCCTTTCGTAACTATAAAAATAAGTCAATTAAATGAGAATACAACCAGTTTTTTCTATTTATTCCTATCTAAATTAATGTTAACGTTGCGCTTTGTTATGATTTCGGCGGTCAGCTGTTCAAACTATAAACGCCAGAATGGTCTGGCCTGATCAACTATAGATGGCCTTGACTGAAGACGTTCCAAAATACATTCATCGAATATTTCCAGCTTCCGTGATATTTTCCATTTATTACTTCAATATTGATATATATGGATGTGAAATAGTGCATATTGCATACATGCAGTTCTCTGCATATATTGAAAGAGCATATATTTAAATATGAACGTGTGCAATGGTGCATATATGCGAAGGTGGGCAGCGCTACTTTGAAAAGCAGCGGCGCTGCCGCTGCCGCTACATGCATAATAATATAGCGGCGCTACCGCTACACTTTCAGAAAAACAGAATGTAGCGGCAGCGTTACAGCGCTACTTTCCAAAAAATATCATATATGCTGTAAAATTGAATTTATTATTTTTACGGTCACGTACAGTGTAGAAATTAAATGTTGATCCCATGAAAAAAGATTACACGCAAGGATAGGGGCAAATAGAAAATAGCTACGAGACATAACTGTCCTTGATCAAGAGAGAACTCAAGAGGAAACCATTGGACACTAGTGATGCAGTTTTTAAGAGTGTCTGTGTGGAAAAACCACCCACTGTAGAATACTGAAACAAATTGCCTCTTATGTTTAACCTGTTACCAGGCCTCTTTCGAAGGATACACAGAAGGTTACTATAGACGGAGAATTAAGTATCTTAAAACTGATTAACAAACAGTACTCTTCAAAGACAAAATGCATGAAAACTCTCGACGGCCCTGAGTGATGGGCTGAAGCATGCCTCACCACATCGCCAACGAATTTGACGTCAACATGGAAGTGGAGGTGTGATGATTTGGGCTGGGACCATTGGAAATGCACTGGTCGGATCTTCCAGGATTCCAGAAGGAGTAAAAATAAATTCTGCTAATTATATTAACTTTTTGAATTGTGGATTTTTTCATTGGCTGAAAAGGGAACCTGCTGCATTAATAAAAGTTATTTTCATACATAACAACGCTCCTTCTCACTCTAATAAGGGAACTGTGAATAGGAATGATAAGTTCGTCAATGACAATTTGATGGTATGGTATAACCCTGTCTCTCTCTCTAGATTCAAACCCAATTATTGAAGAACTTCAGTCCATCCTGAAGCAGAATGTGTACTATGTGGGAGGACGTCAGTTCTCGTCGAAAGATGAGCTCTGGAAGGATACTGAAGACTCTTGTAAGACGATAACGTCTGATGCAATTCAAAAATTGACAGATTTGATGGATATAGCGTCTTTTAATAATGGTAGAAAAGAGGGGAAATCAAACTGGATATTGACTTTAAATTAGCAGTTAAACTACACATGAACGCTGTTGCTAAAAAAAATAACAATAGATATAGATTATTAGGCTTAAATTGTTATGTCATCATATATAAATACATTAGTATGATAATATAATAGGTAGAGTTATTTTATTTTTGTTTTCAGAGGCTGATTGTAAGAATTAGAAATGGTGTAATATCATAAATTAAATTGGGGATGGTTGTAACTGTGAAAAGATTCAGATCATTTACTTGACTGTTTTCTCTGACTGCTCTTGAGTCACTTCTTTGTTCATCTTTCCTCTTTCTATTTTATCTTTTTAATTCGATTTTTAGGAGTTTTTACATTAATTTCCATTGCTTTCATATTTAGCATGTAATATTTTCAATTTTATTTTATTTTAGAATTGGTAATTTATTTAAATAATTAATAGAAAGTTGTAATATAGTAAGGTCGGTATCATATTTACTTCAGATGATCATATTAGGCATTGGTTTTTCTTTTTAATTTATGTACTTTTCCTGATGATGAATTGGATAATCAATTTTAAAGCTTGAGTATAATAAAATATTTTCACCGCTGAGTCTAGAAAACCTTCCAAAATAGATATAGAATTATTTAAAAAGTTTATTTTTGTATTATTAGTGTTATGCTTAGTACGCTGAAAATGAGTAACTTTTAGTAAAATGATTGTAGCATCCGAAATAATATTTGAATTACTTACAATTTTCTGAAGTTACTCGCAATGTAGATGCTCATTTCCAGAACATTTAAGAAAAACCATTCAGTTAAACCCATTTTAATGCAATAAACGCACCTGCATAAAAGCGTGAAGCCCTGTCCAAACAGTCAGTTTTTTTTAGAGAAGTGACAAACTTAATGACAAACTAAATGACAAACGTATCGTCAGTTTTCAAGGAGTGTCTACACGGTCAATTTTTCTCGCCAAAAGTTTGAGGTTCGCACTGGCGTCAGTTTCGTCAAAATTAATGTTATGTATCGTGAAAATAAAAATTATATAACTTGGTATGTATATTTTTAAAATTTAGAACAGTAAGAAACCAGAGAAAATAATTTATTTTTAATGACAAAATAGCGTCTTGAAAAGGATAGTCAAAAATAGATCATAGAAAACAATTCACAACGTAGCCTACCTATAACTTAGATCTAATACAACCAAGTATTAAAGAGTCTGTCGTCAGCCAATGTAACTAGATAGATACTAAGTTAGAAAAAAGGGAGGTTTTTGTAGGTGTACCTAGCTGTAATAAACTAAAATGACGCGCAAATAAAAAAATATAATTACCGGAAAGTCAGTGTGTACTTCAAACTGTATCGTCAGCAAACAAACTTTTTGATGACGATATCCAACATGTTGGAATCACAAAACGATGAAAAGTTTGACGGTTTGCTGACGCTAGGAAATTATCGTCATTTAGTTTGTCATTAAGATTGTCACTTCTCTGAAAAAGCTGACCATGTGGACGGGGCTTATGGCGATGTGTAAGTTGATCGTATTAGACGGTTCTGTCTTGATATCAAATATTCACATTACGTATCATTATTATGGTCGTACTATGAATCATTATTTGAATATCAGTTGGTCTTTCTGCGCGGATTTGTCTTAATATCACTTAAATCTGATTAGCTATCTTGGCTCGCGCACTTGTATAGACTTTTATCTAGATTCCTCAGATAACTTTAACATTAATTTTTTTATTTTAAAAGAAGCGGCAGCGCTGTAGCGCGAAAAACCTCTAGCGCTTCTGAAAAAAGTAGCGGTGCTGCCGCTACCACTACATTAGCACAGAAGTAGCGGCGCTGCCACTACACAAGAAGAAGCACTGCTATTAGCGCGCGCTACAAATAGCGGCGCTGCACCTACCTCTGCATATATGCTAAACGAGAAATATACACTTCTTGGTGAATTTTTAATATGTAAAAGTCTAACCTATGTCGCTTTCTTCTGAGACCTCTGCAAAGAAAACGATTTTAACTGTGGACCCATGTATATTTTATCAAACTAATTATTCAAATTTAAAAAGTTTGTAGATGGAATATTGAAACTACATATGTATTAATAAATTTATATGACACTTGGTGTATAGTAAATAATAGTAGTAATTGGTAAATAAATGAATAAAATTATTTTAGAGAGTTGTACTACTCGAAAAATATGAAAACTAATAGCACGTAGGTATATGATATTTCTAAGAAATTGAATACAAAACGGTTTCAATTTATCAATTAAGGACTTAGTGTCGCTGCTTATAGCTGGGGATCCTTTAAGGGGAACCGCTGGTCTAACAAGATAGTTTATGGTTATCGAGTCATGACTCATGAGACACGACTAAAGTAATGAACTCAGAGCCACTTCATGACTCAGGTGCACTAAATATTTTCCATGATCAAAATCTTGGGAGAAAACTAGGTTATCTATCTTTGATGGATAACTAGGACAAAATTTGACATAACTTTTTCTATAAATGGATCCTTGAAAATACTTCATAACTCGGGTACATATCATAATTCAGGTCCTTCGATCATTACTCGAGTGCTTCACAACACAGAGCTCCATAACTACTGTAAATGATTAATTTAGTAGGGGTTTAACGTCTGCTTCGGAACCGAAGGCTATATCGCTGACGTCAAAAGGAAATTAAGTACAAGGGACTGGAAGAAGCAGTCAGAAAAAAAGTGGCTTCATGAACAAAGTCACTTACCAACGTCGGTGACAAAAGTTACTCCGAGTTACTCACCAAGAAAAGTGACTAAAAGGGACACAGCTAGGCACTCACGGATTGAAGAGGAAAATGAAGAGGTGATAGTAAATGAAGCCTACCAGCCTACCTAACACAAAAATCTAAGACCTCGTAGTTGAAGTTACTGTATATAAATGTACTATAGTTTAGAAGACCGAATTTGGCCGAAAAATTTCAAGTTCATTATCGAAACACAAGAAGCAAAATGTTGATTGTGCAGACTAAATCAAGTAGTGCTTTTTAAATAATGCAGCATACTCTCTCTATAAGTCTATATACGCAACTATGCCGAAGAAAAAAACTAACACCAAAATTATCCAGTATGCGGAGAAGCATAAAGATTTTGATGTAGAGAATATATAGATTTAGAAATAGAAAAGTCTAAATTAAAACGGCTTTGTTTTATTTTGTTAAAAGCTTTAAACATTTCGCTGTAAAAAGAAAAACTTGAGATTACACGTTCGTTTTGTTTAAGTTTCACTCAAACCTTCAAAGTACAATTACATTCAAACCATAACCATATACAGATAACTTTATTTTCAATTTTGTAATTAACTTTGAGCATACAATATGCTCACTATATTGAACAGTTTGTGGCATATATGCAATTTAGTTCAGCATATATGCCCATTGACTTTTTACATATTATGCCCCGTACACACTAGGCACTAAAAAGTGCAAGATCCCTCAACACTCACTAAAATCTGGCTGATATAGTGCCAACTCGAACAGTTTTATGTATTCAAGAGATTACTGAGTGCAACCATTCTTTTGCGGCTGATGCTGCAACTTTCTGTAGCAATCTGACAGCACATTGAGTTTTACCACGATTTTCCTTGTCTGTGGCTAACATAAACGGTCGATTATAATAAAAACAGGGGGAAGAAAGCTCACAAAAATATTGAAATTAATTAAGAGATAATAAATAAACAAATAATTGTTTTGCTGAATCAATTTAATGAAAAGAAGGCAGGATCCCTCAAATTAGGTACCTATACTCATGTATTTATTATTCTTTATAACTACCTGTATTTTTCACTTTTTAAATAATTTTTTTTCGTAAACCCTTTTTAGAGTTAAAACTGCAGCATCTTTTCATGTCTAGTGTGTATACATAGGGCACCTTTAAATGCCCAGTCATGTGGCTGATGTGCTGCATCAAGCCATTTGTAATGCTTAGTGTGTACTGGGCTTCATATGCAGAAATAGTCATATAATATGCTGCATATCTCGTCAAAAATTATGCATATTTTATGCTGCATATTGTCAGCAATATGCTTTTCATTAAATCACACACCTACTGATTGGTATATGTGTAATGGGGGCTTCCCCTTCTCTTCCATTCACTACAGAGCCCCTGGGGTTATACGAGTACAGATAGCTTGTATCTACATTTTCAAATAAATAACCATAGCTTCAAATCCGATAGAAAATGAAATTTAAATGAGAATGGCATATTTACTCGAGTGCAAATAAAAAAAACTAGTTTCTAATTCAAAATTTAATACACATGTCTATATGCAATTAGAATATCTAGATGAAAATATAATGCAAAATCATATATTCAGAAGAAAGCCAAGTTGTTGAAGAGATTCAATTGTTTTTCTTCAAGCCAGGTCTTTAATAACCTGCAACTATTTCTATCGTGAACCATATTACAAAAATTCTAAAATACAGTATAAATAAGAAACCAAATTTATTGGCCTAAACACATTATGAAGTTACACCGGAACAGCACTGAATAGATATGAAACGCTTTCTCCATTGTGAGTTCTCCTAATCGCCTCTGCAATGATAGTAGAGATGTCTATCAGGTCAATTTTGCTGCAATCCTTCATGTGCTCTCCCTGAAAAGATTTGTTTTCAATTTATTGAGGCAGATTCATCGAACCTATTTTAAATATAAAACCTATTTGATAAAGTTATCGTTTCCTAGGATATGAGCCACCACTTAAAGAAAAGTGTAGAAATGTAGAAATTTTACTTTGTATGAACGTTAACTCTGGGTCAAGTATTAAAAGTAAAATGTTGAAATTATCAAAATTTAGGGAAATGAAAGTTTATCGAAACCATAACTAAGACATTTCAGGAAACGTCAAACCTGAAATTTGCATCCTTTTGGAAGTCAAGCGTGGTCATATAAATGAAGAGGTATTCATTGGAACTTTAATTACTCCATTTACCCACCTGAGGAATGGTATTCGTTACGGCCACAGCTTCGAAAGGAGTATCTGCTATCTTGGATACAGCATCACCAGAAAAAATGCCGTGAGTAAGAATGGCGTATACTTTAACTGCTCCTGCTTCGGTTAACCTAAAATGGAAATATGAGGATTAAAATTTATTTCATATAGTTAATAATATAAGAGATTGTTCACAAACTCAATGAGATATTTTAAATCAATAACTTATCTTATTATTAATTTATTAAATCTATATTTAAAGTACAAAATAAATATGTAAGAAACTTCGTTTTATCACCCGATAGATTATTTCATTTTGTAATTCAGTTTTACTATTAATAGCTATCCCAAGTCATTTTGTAACATACCTTTCAGCTGCGTGACAAATTGTTCCAGAAGTATCAGCCATGTCGTCAATGAGGATGCCAATCCTGCCCCTCACGTCTCCTACTAGCACCATAGACTCCACTTCATTGGCTTTCTGTCTCTCCTTGTGAATCAGGGCTAAGCCAATGTTCAGTTTGTTGGCAAGAGAAGTGGCCCTCTTGGCACCTCCAGCATCAGGGGATACTATGATACTGTTTCTCCAATCTACGTTCTGGTGAATCCATTTAACTACAGCAGGTTCGGCGTACAAATTATCAACAGGAATATCAAAGAAACCTTGTATTTGCGAAGCATGTAGGTCCATCGTTATGATGTGATCTGTTCCAGCAATCGATAGCATATTAGCGATCAACTTCGCTGTAATTGGTGCTCTGGACTGAAAATTAGGAGGGAAATTAATTATCTTTTACATAATCTCTTCATTACAAATTAGATGAATTGAATGGAATTATTGAACTCACTTTGTCTTTCTTATCTTGTCGCGCATACGGGTAACAAGGAATGACTGCTGTAACCTTTGCAGCGGAAGCTATTTTACATGCATTTATCATGATAAGCAACTCCATTATGTTGTCATTTATGTTGCCACATCCGGATTGCACAATGTAAACATCCTCCCCACGAACACTCTCTTGGATTTCAACACTGACAAAAAAGAAAATGGAATTGCATTGGAAAATGAAATTTCAAGAAATATTCTGTCTAGCGTAGTAGATATACCTACGCTGTTCATAATTTATATCACATTCATTTACTAACAATAAGAAAATAATTTTAATCAGAGAAACAAAGAGCAGTCTTGCAGTATAAATATATTCAGTGCCGCGATATAAATATTAATCTTTTTACCAAATTTCATTCAATTCTCTATGTTCGATAACCTATTCCAAGCATAGCATTCAATGTTTAATCACAAATATGATTATTCTTATATAAAAGCTTTGAATGTGAAAAGTTGCTGTATAAAGTATGAAATATTTAGATGTTGCAATATAATGTAGCTCTGTCCTATGTGCAGCAACTTTACGATATGTGCACTACAGTATGTATGTACTTAGTGAGATTTTTTGGACAATTTTCTAATTTCACATTTACATAAAGAAATTCACTAATTTAAATGCTCTTAGATATTGTAAAATTAGTGGTAAGATTTGAAAATATTAGGAAATTAGAAAACTGTGATTTGAAAAATTAACATAGACTCCTTTCTTTGTTAATACATTAAATTACGTTTGGACAATTTCATGCTGTGAAAGAATTTTAATATTCTTTCTTAATATAAACACCCTGCAGTCAGAAATGAGAGTAGTTGCATGAACAAAGTCACCTCCTATAGGGTCACACTGGTAAATTGCGGCCATGCTAATTTTAAACAACTTAAAAATTATGTGCTTCAAACTAAGTGAAATACATGTTATATTTCTGAATATTTTGAAGCTTTACGATCTTTGTTCGTATTTTGGTGATTTGAGGCCGAAAGCAGATAATGTACTCTGTGAAAATCTTAAAATGAAGAGGTGATAATAATTAAAACCTATGAATATATGTAACATAAATTTATATCTAACACCTCGTAGTAGGAGAGCATAACCTTAGTTTTTTTTCTTTTAAACTGCAAATAGCATTAAAAGAATAAGCGCTGACATCTAATTGAAATTAAATACAAGGAACTGGAAGAAGCAGTTAGATATGAAAATTGCTCCATGAACGTAATCAATAATCATGGATGCAGAAAAGCTACTTCGTTAATACTGTCACTTAACAAGGAATGGGACGAAAAGGGACAAGCACCAGTTGCTGCACTCACGGATGAAAGAGAAAAATGAAGAGGTTATAGTAAATGAAGCCAACTAGCCTACCCAGCACAAAATCTAGACTCTTAGTTTATTAACATAACCCAACTGATATCATCTAAAACTGCACTAGCGTTGAGAAAAATTATAAACATGGTAAAAGTGATAAAACAATACATAGTCCGAATTACAACAGTTCGGTGGTCAAGGGACGTTATCGTTAGGAAACTACACAAATAAAAGGATGTTTATTGATGAAAAGTACAAAAAAAAATAATAATAATTCATCAAGCTCTTTTATAATTTCCAAAAGATAGGATATTTTAGGGCATTTTCAGACTATATTCAATATTAGCAACAGTTTCCTAAAGAATGATTTAACTCCTATTACAAAAATTCTCCCTACGTTTCAGTGCTTTATTGTCATGAAATGAAGGTTTGTTAGATAACTAAGTAGAGTTTATAGTAAATGAGAAATAAAATAATTTTCTAAAAACGTGCGGCACATGGAAAACTTTTTATTTGAAAGACTATATTTTTACATTTAAATTAAAGAGAAAACAAATCAAGTTAATTCCTAATATTTGGTAGAATGTTTGATATCTCCGTAAAATTGAAATACCAGTTTTGCTCAAAGTATCTAACTCAAGCATATTTACCAATAGCTTTAACAACAATATTTTGATGAAATGGATCTATTAAATGCATAAATAATTATCTACTCCATACTGTTATTCCTGCTTCATTACCCGTCACCTGCCTTGCACTCTCTCGAGATTCATGAACATTTTCAATAATACTAAAAACGCGCAGCGCATTCTCGAGATTGTGCAAATCGACAAATGACGCGGAACACATAGATAGCTGAAGTGGAGAGATTTTCTTATCTAACTATAAGTGAACATAAGATAGTTATGAATTATTTACGAATTTATTTTATAGTTTTTATGAACAGTTTCATGAACAGTTTCAATTTTGTTGATTAGAGCAAAAAATACCACCATGAATAACTTTCTAGATTGCATCTACATATCTCATTTAACACAGAATTGGTGCCACAATCGTTCCAGACTGTTTCTTAAGAGTTTCTTTTATTTAATTTCCCTTCGATATCAGTGATATGATCTTTAGCTCCGAAAAAGACATTGAATCCTTACTATTTAATCAATTATCATATTAATACTTCATCTTTCTAGTGATAATTAGTCACTTAAAACGAATTATCAAATCCGGTTTGTTGAATGATACAATATTAATGTTACGATATAGCTACAACGTAAGTAAATCTCCAGCAATCGGTCTATTCACCCAACAATATCCGTTGTAATCACTGTTCACATAAAAATTAAAGTAGATGAGAGATTATTTAACCATGGACAGCATTTGAAAGAGGAATGTTATTTCTTTCTCAAATGTTTACATCTTGTTGATAAATCGTTCAAATAAAAAGAGTAAATGTAGCAAATAGTGAGTTTATTAATTATCTTTCTCTCTTCTGGCTGAAACATAAACCTATTCAAAATAGTGATGTATCAGAGTTTTGAATTTCTATGGGTGGGTGCAGCTTCTACGGTCATACAGGTAAATTGCTGCCCTTTAACTCTTAATTGTGGTCTCTGAAGAACCTGCTTAACTGATTTAATATTGAAATGTTGCTTATCAAAAAAAGAGCAAATCGTGTGGTAATTTATTAATTTAATGAACGTTTTGAAGCAGTGATATTTATTAGTGTTTCTGTGGTTAAATGCAGAAGTTAGTGTGCCGCAATTTACCTACTTCACCCTAATTTTATTATTTCTCAAGGCAGTCTAAATCATGCTGAACCGAAATTACATCAAAAGGTTGCATACTAAAAGAAGCGCAGTGTATAATATAATTTATTAATTTAACGAGTGTTTTGAAGCCATGTTGTGTATAGGTAAATACCCCCAATAACCAGCAACCTAAGCCATCACCGCCCGTTGAAATTATATAAAATACACCAGATATGGGAAAATTAAACCGCGCATACCATTGGAAAGAGGAATACACGTTCTTTTTCATAAATGTTTTGCTTCTTGTTGATCATTTTTATGGAGCAACTTATAAACATAAATCCTGATATATATTCTAACATTGTTAGTTAACGTAGTAAGTTTCATTTAGTTTTCTTTCCCGTTTTTGGCTGAAGCAAAAACCAATTGCAAATAGTGGTGGTTCAGTGTGATTGTTATGATGAAATATTTTTATTTTATTTTATGGGTAGGTGATGATTATCGAAGGGTGTAGACTGTAGATTCAACATGCTCTTACCATACCAGGTGTTTTTATGGTTAGAGGCAACAGTTAGTTAGTGTGCCTCGATTTAACTGGTTTATCCTATGCACAGTGTTATCTCTAACTTCTTTTAACCACATATCCTACTATTAAGGTTCTTAAATAATACATACCTAGTTTCCTTATTTGCAAACTTTTTGGTAGTAGCTTTTCCAAGATTCAATCCAAGACGATCCACAATTTTCTGAGCAAGCTCTCGGTTTGATGATCCAGAAAAAATCTTAATATTGGACATTCTAGGAAAATTCATTCAAATCAGTAAAACTGATATTTATTACATTCACTGAAGTGGAAAACAGTTTAATAATCCTATTACTCCTCTAAAAAATAATAAATGTGACTTATTATCGAATGTACAAGAAATAAAGGTACCTATCTAAACACATAGAAAATTATTGCACATATATATATAAGATATCAATAAATTATAATTCACATGTTAAGTGACAATGCATATAACGTTTGGTTTAAGGAATATGTTTTCATTTGAATGCAACCAAATGATAAATTCTAAGAGAAATCACAGTGGTTAAATTGTGCATACTCTCAGAGTAGCATTGTCTATGACAGGATCACCTCATCAAACGAAGAGAAGATAGTAAACCTCAGAGCCTTATTTGACCTGGCACTGAATATTTATAATCTAGTTTTGGCCCCGCCCATTAGGGCGTGGTTTTCTTATTTCTGAACTGAGTTCGATTTTCATTCAGAATTTGATACTGCTCAATTTACACATAGATTTGTTTGTTTGTCTAGTTATTCTTGATGCATTTTTGTTTGACAAAATTATTGCTTGTCTGCCATTAATATAGTATTTCTGAAATAAAATATAGTTACCCTAAATTAATTTGTGTACATACATTCGATATTTGTTTCGATTTGTCATCACAGCCCACCGTGAGAAGTTCTTCGATTGGTCATCATAAACAGAAACTTCCAAACTTTCAATTATTGTTGGCGCAAAACTTTACAGTAAAATTGAAAATAGTATAGGTAGCTGTTAAAATACCATCATCTAATAAACTGAAATGGATCGTATAGTGAGTGGTTTTTCTAGCTACCAATAATACTCGTC
Organism: Caprella mutica; assembly: GCA_947561585.1. Lineage (NCBI taxonomy): Eukaryota > Metazoa > Arthropoda > Malacostraca > Amphipoda > Caprellidae > Caprella > Caprella mutica. The sequence goes on along the minus strand of CANNZV010001242.1, from coordinate 112,925 downwards.
CGATTGAGCTGAGATTTTGACATAAGGTGTAAAATGCTCGAAGTCTTTGAAGTTGCTCATGTAAATTTTTCAATTTCGGGCTCTCTACACCGTGTGTGGGGACAGAAAACCCTGTTTTTTCCGCCCCTCCCCCCCCAGAGAAAAGTTTATTGTCTCAATGGGGGTTGGGTCTTACAGAAAAATTTATGGAAGCTAATATGTTTAGCTCGACATTCATAAGATCGTCAACTGAGCTTTTTTTGAATTTCGATCTAGATATTTTGTTATTTCATTTATATTTTTTTTTCAGATTTTTTCACTTTTTCTTCCTCAAATTAAAATATTTTGTGAATGAAATTCATTCAAAAAATGCTCAGTTGACGATCTTAGGAGTTTCGGGATAAACAGATTAAGGCTCGTTTACACGAGGCTAGTTTACTCGCCACAAGCTGGTGAGTTTACAAGCTTCTAGTGAACTCGCCTCGTGTCATCATGTTGGCTAGTTGAAAAGAGTATGGGTCATCATCACTATCTCACTCGCCAGCTTGTAAAATCGCCAGCTAGCAGCGTGTAAACTAGCCTCGTGTAAACGAGCCAGCTTCCATAAATTTTTCTGTAGGACCAACCCCCATTGAGTCTACCAACATGGCGCGCGTTTGATTTGAGTGAAATAGTTACCGAGATATTGGAGTAAACAAAAAAAGTCATCAGGTCGCTTCAGGGGACCAAGGGTCCTCCCTGGCTACAACGAAACCATTAACCACAAATGGGAGGCTATTACACAACAACACAAAAACAAACTAAGTTCCCCCCCCCCCTCCATTATGCGCACTCCTGACCCATTTCTAGCTGCTACAGCGAACTGAAATTCTTTGTACGTTTTCTTAACTAAATAAAAAAAATCGGTAAAAATTACAAAAATCCCACTATACGATCTCCTGAATGGAATTAATTACAGTGTTGTATAAGGGAGTGAAAAGTTGGTTAGTGAAATTGTATTTAAGTCATGGATATTGAAAGAGTAAAATCATTGTTGCGGTTTTGTGTCTCACTAGATTTTTGCAGTGGGTACATATGTAATTGTCATCTAGATTATAGAAGGTAAAGGAAATCTCTAATCTCTTAAAACTTAAAGTAATCAAAATCGTCATGTAGGATCATTTATTCTAAGGTTCATTTAAATTCACGTATGATTTCATGGTTATCATAACTGACTCACTAGTTCCTCAGTTCTTTTATTAATTCTAATCAATAGTGTGACCAGAAAATTCGCTGAAGATTTTTTTACAAGGTTTCCTCATTTCTCGTCCTGTCTCAGAGTCAAAAAAGTTATGGCCTTGTTACACAGTGCGAGTTACTGTCATGACAGTGGACAGCAGTTGTTTCACTGAATTTGCATTACAGTAGCTCAATGTTCAAAGCATTGAATCTCAATAACAGCTATTAAATCCCTTGTTACACGGTGCTAGTCACGGTTGTGACAGTGGACAACAGCTGTCCTACTGTACTCTTATGCCAGTAGCTGCAAGAAATTTTTATAGTCCTCGCCAATAACAGTTAGTCGACTGATGCCATCACACTGCGAGTAGCTGCACAACAGTAACTAGCTAGGCCAACTCGCACGTTTACTCGCCACAGTTTAACAAGGCCTTAGTGTTTTTTTTTATGAAATATGGTAAATAAATATGAACGAATCAGAATTTCAAAGAGGATTAAGAGAGTAATGAATGAACTATTTAACTAATTATTCATCGTAATATTAAATGAGATTAACTTTGTTGAATACATTATGGGTACGAAGGTTTTAATAAGTGGCCATCTAAAAATAAAATCATTTACTTTTTATTTTCACCCTAATGAGCATAGACAGAGGGGTGGAATATACCTGGGGTGTATTTTACCACGGTGGAATGTACCTGGGGTGTAATTTACCGGGGTGGAATGTACCTGGAGTGTATTTTCCGAGGGTGGAATGTACCTGGGGTGTAATTTACCACGGTGGAATGTACCTGGGGTGTAATTTACCGGGGTGGAATGTACCTGGAGTGTAATTTACCGAGGTGGAATGTACCTGGGGTGAAATAAACCGGAGAGAAATATACCGGGATGCGATAGAATATATCTGGGGTGGAATATAGAGGGCAAAGACGAAAAAAAAAATCAAATTTGTAGATTAATTAATAAACGTTTTATTTTTATTTTAGTGAGACGGTCCGAGTACTAAGTGAATGAAAAACAGGTAAGTACAGTAATGTACAGAATATAAGGGTAGGCAAGAACAAGTTATCTAAATCTTTAATTTCATAAAAAGTACACATCACACATTATTGAAATTTTGCACATATCTTTATATAGAGCTCATATTTATTAGTATGTAATTTAAAAGCATTTGGACAAATATCCTAGCAATAGTTCGATATTTCACTTCCAACAATAAATTTAACTCTGGTAAAAAGTTAAGGGTAGCTATTACAAACTTTGAAATATTCCCGGATAATGGCAATTAAACTTTTCAATCAGCTGCTCTTGGCTGCCCTGTGATGACACTCATAAATATCACCGATTACCCTTTCACTCTACCCACCAATGATAATCGTTGCAGAGGAATGTCAATTCGAGTGTCAATATATTGCATATGCAATTAATATAGTGAGTATAATGTCATTTTCACAAGTAAAATATCTTAAAAAAATCTTGTTGTTACATGAATTTAATTTTTTACGCTTTTCAGGAAATGAAAAAGAGCGCAAGGGATTCCTGAAAGTTTTAAATCAAAATAACAATAAATAACAATAATTTTTAAATCAAAATAACTTGTTGCATTATTTTTAAGTTAATGGCAATTAACTTAGTACTTTGTGAGGAATTCTTTGCTATATTACTTCAATACAACTTCTGCCACAAAATTCTACTAATTATGTACAATATGTAGGATTTATTCATCTTCCATTCATCATCAAGAAATGTGCACAATTTTTCCCAATTTGTTGAGTTTCTTCACTGAGTACATTCTCCAATTGTCGTTGCAAGAGATTTCTATTGCCACATGAAGATTCAAAAGGATTGTGCAACATATTATGGCTCAACATAAGCAGTATGGAGTTGTTGATTCCAAACCGAAGAATGGTAGACTTCCCAAAGCATTGCTGAGAGAAGATCATGCAACTCTTCAAAGAAGCTTGCAAGATAGTTTCAACACTTCTGGTCAAATTTCGCATGAGATAAGTGTCATATTTTGGTGATATACGGTGTGTCCCAGTCTACTTTTTTGATTCGACATCAACAAGTTTGTTCGCAATCATTTGTCCCTGCATCGAAGCTTTTAATATATAGAAAGAAACGGAAAGTGTTACTTGTGTTTTGTCATGAGTATGTCGTTTGGTCGATTGAATATCTTCGGCTCTAATGGGAAAGTACATATCAAACGTAAAGTAGGGGAAAGGTTAACTCTGAACTGAATCAAGAAAACAGTTAAGTTCGGAGGTGGTAGTGTGATTGTTTGGGGATCATTTCTTATGCTGGACCTATGGCCTACTTAACTATATCTAATTCAAATTAAAGAATTAGATAATCTAAATTTAATATTTAGATTACTTGTTCTTGCCTACCCTCATATTTTGGCCACTACTGCACATACTGTTATTGAATGATCTATATATGTGGGATGTAGAGTCAACAATTTTTATAATATATTAAATATAAAAACCAAGACAAGGTAAAAGCTTATATACTTGTGTCAAATAAGAGCCTCAGACAGTTCATTTACTTTTCCACAATTCAATTTGGATTCCAATTTCATTCATTGATGGTGACTCTAATAGAATTTTCACGATGAAGAGTTTTTATAACCGATTTGGAGACGCGCTTCGATAAACTATTTTTAGAAACGTTTCACGAAACAGAAAATTAGTGATTATCGATTCTACGATCTGCTATAAACTATAATCCATTTACAAGTAATTCAATTTAGATTGTATTTCAATATAGGTCAATAATATATTAGTATCATTATTTATACATTTAAACATATTATTTTCGAAAAAAAACATGCAAAATTACATATCCACTTTAAACAAAATTATTCTGCGTTGGAAATTATATGTTCTGCATGCCTAAAATTATTTATTTGTTTAACAATCTCCCTTACAAATATCGAACCCAACTGTTCGTGCTAGGAAAATAATCGTCTCTTTATTTAAATTAAATTAGGAATAGAAAGAAAGACATTATTGAGTGTTAACAATATATATGTAAGAGATAGTTGCAGTCGCATGAAATCTGGTTAGATGAAAATAACGGTGCTAGGAAAATTGCCACTGGGAAGATTGCCACCTGGAAAACTGCCACTGTGGGAAGATTGCCACCCGGAAAATTGCCACTGAGGAAAATTGCCACTGTGGGAAAACTGCCACCCGGAAAATTGTCACTGTACTTATATAAATTCATACTGAATTTTTTTTTTCGAAAATCATATGTACTGAATGCAATGTTGATTAGAATTTAATATATACGAATTTTTATAATGACAAGTTATATGATCTAAGTGAATTCTTCCGTCGGTGGGTGTGAGTGTGCTGATACGCAATTAATTCTTAGCTTTATGTGTTTAATTGTTCCCTGAAGAGGTTAAACCAGCGGTTCCGTATAGCGTTTTCTTTCTTCAGGGACCCCTGCATAGGAAACAATTTTAGCTGTGGACCCGTGAGATAAAATAATAATATAGCGCATGTACTTGGGATATTTTATCAAACTAATTATTCAATTTAAAAAGTTTGTATGGGGAATATGGGGAATGTATTGAAAATAAATCTATATTTAACACTTTGTATTTAGTAATTGCTACTAATAAATGATAAATAAAATAAAAACTAAATAGATAAATTAATACTACTCAAAAAATATGAAACTAAATTTGGAAATGCTTTTACTGGATTTTAAAGTGTTTTTAATAATATAATAAATTAGAATACAAAGCAATTGGTTGCAATAGTTAGCGACAGGAGCGTTGTTTTTGATAGATGTCAAATCATCATAATTGGGAGTCGTCAGAGAGAACACAGTAAGTGGGATTATGACAAAAATTGGTTACCTCAAAGTTATAATGGTATCACATCAGCAAAGCCCATTTATATAGTTTACAAAATATATGCATCATATACCGCCAAAGTTAAAAAAATAGACATAGACGAAGTCACTACAGTCTATTCCTCTGTTACGTCAGAAGTTAAACTAACCATAGAGTAATAATGTTATATACTAGAGAGAGCTAGTTGTGCAGTGACTGCAGTACGCTTAAAACCTTATTTTGTTTCAGTCATAGAGTTATGATAAACTACTCTAGAGGGAGGAAGTTTTGCAGCGATTGCAGGACGCTAAGGAAGACGGTGTAAAACCTTATTTTGATTCAGTTATATCATTTCTCCATTGAACGTGCAGACAAAATAAGGATTTGAGCGTCCCGCAAGACGCGATATTATTTTGGCCACTGACTCACCACTTGAAACTAACCAAAATAATTTAGAATGGGATAAATTTATAATAACAAAAATATTAAATAACACATATATGATTCATTTAAGTAATAAACACAAAACTGTTACTATCAAAACTAACCAATTTCAGACTTAATGTTGCTGCTTATAGCGTGAGACCCCTTAGGGGTCCACAGGACCACTTATAGCCGCTGGGTTAAAACCAATAATAAATGAAATCTTGTTACATTAGTTTCAATAATAAATAAAATTTTGTTGCATTATAGTTTCAATAATATATAAAATCTTGCTACATTAATTTCACGATAAACAACAAAACATGTTGCATCAGTTTCTCAATAAATAGTTACGTCTTAGACAATAAAAGTCAAAGAATTTCAGTAACTCAAATAAATTAGTTATTAAATTATGCTTAAATATTTCAAACCGAAATGTGCCTCTCAGGCTCATTAATTGTTCCATCCCAGGGAGAAATTTATAGGGAGGACATAGAAGATTTTGGGAGATTAAAGGAGTCTTTCTACCATAATCATAGAAGAGAATTCCCCCAATTCTCTTCTATGTCCAAGTTTTCTACCATGTTCACTCCTATAATTTAGGGGAGAATCTCCTATACTATCAGATGATTTCACCCATAATCATAGAAGATTTTGGAAGATTAAAGGAGTGTTTCTACCATAATCATAGAAGAGAATTAGGGGTGCTTATGTCCAAGTTTTCTACCATATTCACTCCTATAATTAAAGGGGGGAATCTCCTATACTATCAGATGATTTCACCCATAATCATAGAAGATTTTGCATAGGAAGTTATGATATAATTAACATCCTACAATCTCCCATAAATCGGAGTATTCACCCCTTAAAGCTTGTCGCCCACCTGATCAGAAACGACGCATCGGAACGGACACGAAGCATCAGACAAAAATCTAACCCATATATTTGAACGTGCTGACGCCCACCTGCTCGGATCGGAAACGAAACGATGCGTCGGATCGGAACGGAAACTTCGCGGATATCTTTGAAAGAATATTTTTCTGATAGTTCTGATGCGTCCGAGAGATTGCGCATGCGCAGAACGGTGTATGGAGATGGAAGATTGGAATATGTAGTTGTGAACATCCTACTGCTTGATGAATACGTTGATATTTATTCGTAATCAATTAGTTTCATTCAATTAACTTTAATGATTATAAATCAGATCATTAAAAGTTATTGAAATAAGAAGAATAACACTTTATTTACATAAATTTTATTCACTTAAATTTTAATTACATGCATTTCTGTTACATACATTTCATTTACATACATTTCATTTACATACATTTCATTTACATACATTTCATTTACATGCATTTCATTTACATGTATTTCATTTACATGCATTTCATTTATATGCATTTTATTTACATGCTTTCATTTATACATGCATTTCATTTACATGCATTTCATTTACATACATTTCATTTATACATGCATTTCATTTACATGCATTTCATTTACATGCTTTCATTTATGCATGCATTTCATTTATGCATGCATTTCATTTATGCATGCATTTCATTTACATGCATTTCATTTACATACATTTCATTTATACATGCATTTCATTTACATGCATTTCATTTACATGCATTTCGTTTACATGCATTTCATTTACATGCATTTCATTTATACATGCATTTCATTTATACATGCATTTCATTTACATACATATTTTATTTGCCTTCATTTGTTTATACATAATTTTTATATAGATTTTTTATACGTTTCTTATATAATTTAAAAAAAAAAATCGCTTATATTTTTTCTGCGTATATTTTTACATATGTTGATTTCAACACATATTTTCGAACTGAAAATTAAAAAAACGAAGATGCTACCGAATTTTTTCTATCAAATACGTATCGTATAAAATAGTTGTAATGATCGATAAATTTTAACTTTTAATTGCTATATTCTTATAAGTATTGTGATGTCGGCATCGTTTTCCTTCCGAAGACATCTGAACTGGTGTGCGTACGAACGTCGTGTCGTGTCCGTTCCGAGACTTCGCAAGCTTCCGCGTCGTTTCCGATCCGATCAGGTGGGCGACAAGCTTTAGATCTCTGTTATTATCCTAAAGAAGAAATAGGAACTACCCGATAAAGCTACCACCATAATATGAGATAACTTCACCTATGACTTTAGAAGATGATACAGAGGAAGTTTTGATCTAATTAACAGCCTATAGTAAATCATATATCGGAGGATTCACCACCGAAAATCTGTGTTATTATCCGAAGAAATAATAATACCTGATAGCTATACCACCATTACACAAAAGGTAAAATAGGGTGGTACTTGTTTATACAACCCAATAGGCCAATGTTACTCACGTAAAATATTAACATTTATAAGTTATATAACTGTTGAACAAAATTTGAAGTTCAATTACCTATTTATCATTATACATTAACAAAACAAAATATTAAAAAGGTTATGAAAAAGATAATGGTCAAACCAAATCATTTAACCACAAACTCATCTCTTTTTTAACACAATCCTACTTCAAATTTACAGCTCTTTAAAATTATTGATAATTTTGCATTTTAGAGCCTAGCCTTTACTTATTCGACAGTAGAAAAAAGTACATAAAATGAAAGAGTAAGGACAGTGAAAAATGTTCATTTAACTCATTCTTTAATAAAAAAGAATAAGTTGTATTGAAATACTATTTCTCTCTACTCTTCTTTCGGATTAGCTTTAGATTGATCCGAAACTGAAGGGTATCCTCTTCTCAGTTCCTTGATCTTTTGAGACATCTCTTGCTGTGGCAAGCATCTCAGTTTTCGCAGAACCATGTTTCTTCAGATTGAATAAGAAAAAAAAAAAGATTCTAATATAGCTAGATCAGAAATTGACTTGTACATGGTCGTGCAGCTAAATTGGGACTAACATAACTTTTTTAAAATTCGCTATTTTGAAAGGCAAATAATGATTAAATGTAATTTTTACTTGTATTTATTTGTTCGTTATTGTCTACAGAACAAAATCATTCTATGTGACTACCCAATCATTCTATGTGACAATTTGAGAGATTCTCGAGCGAAACCGTGAATAACTCCTTTTTACATCCTCGGGGTCAAGATTACGAAATGCCCGAGAGAGTTGACACTTGGATGTGAAGTTACGTTAGACTCTCCCTCAATGACGCCAAACAGCCAATAGTCACAAACATTCAGATCTGGGAAGCTGCTGGGCCAAAAATAATTCGGGACCATCAAAGGAAGATTCTCCTTCAGGAAATCCTGAACTTTCTTTGCTCCATGCGCTGGCGCAGAGTCTTGAACGATTATCACTTTGAAGAGGTCGTAGTTCCTACGTATCCACGGCATCAAAACATCTTTCAGAATTTTCAAGTACTCCGCTGTGTTGATTTTAAGGCATTACCTTACCATCACTTGCGACGGCTGCAAAAACCATCACAGAAGCGGGATTTTTGCTCTACATCACAGGAGGAACTTCAGAACGATCGGAGGGAACTACCCGAGTGTTCTGGCGATTTGCAACCTCATCAACAACGAACTTTTTCTCGCCAACAAAAACGCAGACATGTCCTCCTTTGTGTTTCAGATGGTTCAGAAGCTTTGGGCATCTTTCAGCTCTGAGGGCTCTGGAGCGGGTAGTTAGGAGGTTACGGACTCTCCTTACGTATGACTTCATACCAAGTTCTTCCTTGACTGCCCTGCTGATGGTGCTACGACTCACGCTGCGCTTTTGTGCCAGTTTTGACATCGGCTGGCTTGGGTCTGACTTCAACGTCCTTTTCAGCCCAGCAAGGAATGTGTTGGTTCTCTTTCGATCACTGCAGGGACTGTGTCGACTTCTCTGAACCTTACCCTCAGCATCAAAAGCAGCAACAACTCGATAAACAGTCGATTTCGCATAGCCAGTGCTCTTAATAATGTCTGAAACAGAGTTCTAGGCACGTCTCATTTCACATATGGTCGTTCTTCGCGCTAATTCCGCCATATTTTAGCGAAATATGCTAGATCTTAATTTGAAATATTATAACAAAGGGCTTAAAGATTGTCTGTAAAAAAGAATTTAGTCATAGGTTAGAAATTACGGGAGGTATGTACTGTTAAAGTTAGTCCCAATTTAGCTGCACAACCCTGTATATGAGGGCATAAATTTAATTTTAATTATTCAAAGAAAAAGAAAGCTTATGAAATATTGTCAAGGAATTAGTTATTTAACAATGAAAATGCAGTAGGCCTCCTGAATTTTGGACACCAAAATTTACAGAATATCCTATATTATTGATGGTACACGAAAACTGCCAGGCGGAAAACTGCCAGTCAGTTATTGGCAATTTAATCAGTTTATTCAATAATGACATTTAATTTATAAAAAAAGCCGTTCGCCTTTCGTTAAGGAGTTAAAGAGATATTCATTTTTACAAAATACAAATAATAGTTAAATGCATATAAATATATAAAATACATAATTAGATAGATATTACAGAAATTAATCAATTACAATATAGAAATTGGAAATATAACCTTTCTTAGAAAATACTAAGAGAAGAAACAAAGGAATAATTGTATTTGGGACAGAGTACAATTTCATTGTTTACACAACGCGTCTTTACATTATCAGCTCATAACGGGTTTAGTGTCTAATTATTTCGTTTTGTGTTTATAATTTGAGAATTGAACAAGTCTTCAACTCTATAAATCATTCCCTATTGCATACACATATGTACCATGTGGTTTAATGGTTCTAATGTGGCAATGGAGTATGAACTGTATAAAAACACATAATTAACACGTGATTATGCCATTTTAAAACCATATCATAAAAAAAAAAACATATCAAATAGAGATTGTATACACCACATCATATCCACATGTAAATTACCATACTTATAACAGGTGTTTACCAAGTGCTAATTACTACATTCATAGCAACATGTTAAATACCATACTTATAACATACATGGTAACCACATATAATTTACTAAAGTACCACGTAAAACAACATGTAGTAAATATGGTATCCTAGGCTGTAGTCTATACTCTATAGTCTTGTAGAGGAAGTAGGGCCAAGCAGGTAAATTGCGGCACACAAACTAACTGCCGCCTCTAACAACAGCAACATCATAGCTTCATAAGACAAATTAAAAAGTTCAATTAATAAATGATAGCATGCACTTCACTTCTTTTGATAGCTACCTATGCAACATTTAAATGTAATTTCGGTTTAGATTGTTTCAGACTCTTGACAGGGCCGCAATTAAATGTTAAAGGGCCGCAATTTACCTGCGTGACCCTAGTAGGTAGGCTACCTAAAAAGTGTAAGCTCCAAGTTATTGGACAGTTACTTCCACATTTTCAGCAAGGTAGCAAGCAAAGATAAAATATAGGTGCCTACTACAAATAGAGATTGTATACACCACATCTTATCCACAAGTAAATTACCATACTTATAACAGGTGTTTACCAAGTGTTAATTACCACATTCATAGCAACATGTTAAATACCATACTTATAACATATGGTAACCACATATAATTTACCATATTACCACGTAAAACAACATGTAGTAAATATGGTATCCATTTCCTAAAATATGCATGGTATACACTTGATTTAAATGTGTAAGTGCCACATGGTATACACATGGAATTGTTTGTAGGTAAGCCTAATATTTATTTACTTGTATTCACAATAAAAAAAATTTGATCGATGTTCGTGAAATATTTAGAATTTGCAACCCAACAACAATGATTATTAAACTGCTATTACCTACCTAATTCTTTGACAATATCACTCGATCGAATTGATTGCATATTAATTAATAATACTTTTTACAAATAAATGAAAATTATTAAAATGAATGGGTTGTGTAAATGACATGGAGAATGAAAATGTAATAACTATTTAACATTAATAAGTTGATTTAACATTCACTTAATTTATTGTATAAATTAAAATTATATTATTGTGCGAATATCTAATTATCTAGTATTCACAAATCAGTACACAGGGTTTAACGTTTGCTTCGAAAACAAAGGCTATATTGCTGACGTCAATAGGAAATTAAAAACAAGAGACTATAAACGTAACTAAACATGTTTTTTAAAATTTAAATCACTTTGAAAATATGTTAAAAATAGTAATTATAAATTTTTTATGTGTACTGAAGTTTGGTTTACCGAGTGTTTAATAAATTAAATTAGTTGAAATATTATTTTTCTTTGAATATTATTTAAGTATTCCAATATATATGTAGTTATTACTGTATAAATGAATGTCCCATTAACCTCGCCGTTTTTTATAAATTAAAATGTGTTTATAACTAAAGAATATTTCATAAAGTCAAAAATATACATGTATTGCCAATAAGTGACTGGCAGTTTTCCGCCTGGCAGTTTTCCGGACACCATTACTGATACAAGTTTACGGAATACAAAATTTAAGGAATTTTATTCAGAAAAGTTGTGAATTTGGTTAAAAACTGTTTCAAAGTTCTTATAATTTACTATCATATTTTACATTAATTTTAATCATATATAATTGCATTGGATATAGAAATGTTGATTCCAACAAAAGAAACACAATTCCCTATCATAAGGTCAAAAATTAGAGATTATAGAAAAATTCAATTATTTCTTAGGGTAAAAGGTAGCTATTCCTATTCTTCAATCTTATATTGCATAAAATATGTGCTTTTGTATAAAAATTAGTATTTTACTTCCAATTCCAATCCTCCTTAATTTTAATGTGTAAATTATTTATATGTACAAAATTCACTGAATGATCAGTTGTTCAGAATGTAGCAGTTGTATTGTACATTCATTTTGAAATAGAAATAAGAGATGACCAACTATTATTAAACTACTCACCAGTCATGATAGTTAGCTAACACCTAGTTTAGGCAGTAGTTATATGGTGTGTTCATTAATAGTAAAACAAGGAATAGCTATATTGAATTTAATATAGCTATACAGTACTCCCCATGTAAAGGCAGTTTGATATTAAAATATATTAATCAGAATTAGTCATTTGATTGTTTATAGCACCTGATTCACAATAACCTCACCTAGCTATAATATATTCATAAGCAGTTACCCTCAAGTATGTCCATCATTGCTTGCTTATGTGGTCCAATGTTCTGATCGGGTGTAGGTCATGAGCCCCCCCCCCCAGTCAAGAGCCCCCCGATCATGATAAGCCCCCCCTCCCCGGTCACGAGCCCCCCCCCCCCCCCCCCTGTTTTTTAATCCTTATTTACCTATATTATTTAATCCTTATTGACACTTTTGTAGTTCATTACTGATTAGACATAAGATATATGCATATCGGGGGGCGTGCCGCCCCCCGAACCCTCCTGCCAGGTCTTTAAACAATCATGAAGTGTGCAGTACAACAAACTAGCGGATTCAACAAACTACATAAACAACTGTCAGTTATTTCTATCTAAGTAGTTCTTTATATGTTTAACTAGGTAAATAAGGATTAAAAATCAGTGAGGGGGCGGGGGGAGGGCTCGTGACCGGGGGGCTCATGACCCGGGGGGCTCTTGACCGTACTCTGTTCTGATCTTGCTGATTTATCATAGTTAGGATTTGTGATTTTGAAATCTAAATTTAAGATTAATCTGGATCATTTTGAACTGAAAAGTTATTATAACTATATTACAATAACTGAAATATAGCAAATCATAAATTTAATCCATGTATGGAGCTGTGTATTCAATAACATAGATTTGAAATGAAATTTCTCACAATAGATTGAATAGGACTTTTATAACCAGTTTGTTTATAAAAATTCTTACCAATTAATAGACGAGGATTTTGGATTAATATTCTAAAGACTAAAATGAATATGAAAATTAGGCAGATATAAAATTTGGAGAGTAATAATGAATACTTGACATGCACCCTCTACTACAGACAGCTTATCATCTAGCTGTAGCTTAACTGAAAATTAATGGTCACATAGGAATAAATTGATAAAAAACCACTGAATTTCTCAAATTATTGGACATTGTGTTGTTGGTGGATTTTTTGAGCTTTTTTGAAAAGTCAGTGGGATCATAAGCATCAAACACAGTTTGGAACAGGTAATTCACGAAATGTTATAGGCACAGCACCTAACCAATATTACAATAAGAGTTGGTTAGGTAGGTAGAAAAATAAATATTTAACCTAGGTCTTAGGCAGTAGGACTAGGCTATAGCCAATAGGGCAAGTAGTAGCCTAGTAAGTAGGGTCAAGTAGGTGAATTGTGGCACACTATAACTAACTACGGCCTCTAACAACAGAAACATCATAGCTTCAAAACACTCGTTAAAAACTTAATTTAATAAATTATAGCTTGCACTGCGCTTCATTTGGTAGGTATGCAACATTTTAATGTAATTTCGGTTTAGACTGTTTTAGAGACCCTCTTGAGAGGGCCGCAATTAAAAATTAAAGGGCCGCAATTACCTGCGTGACCATATGTCAATGAAAGCCAATTTAAGGGGATTGTCCTGGTTGTGAGCTGAAAATATCACAAAATTGTGTTTTATTTTATTGATATCTCATAATACGCGTACATTCGTCAGCTTAAATTAGGTAAAAATATTAAATAAATCTGAAGAAAATTACTCTTAGGACAGTAGTTTCAGTGCGACGCACGCACGTAAGCCGCAGGGGGCTTCTGAACCTCCACCCCTCCCCCCACACCCCATCAGCAATAGTAAGTCAGGAATATAGGTTTAGTGGTTGGAAACGGCTCTTAAAGGCTTCGGGGAAAAATGAGTTTATAACATAATATTATAGAACTAAGGTCTAGGATCATTATTCTGCAAACCGCATACAATTCGGTTCAGTATATATTTTATAATTAGTTTTTAAAGTTTTTTAATACTCTGTGAGTAACAATTGAGCGAATCACTAATCTGATGCTCAAGAAGAAGAATGTACACTCTTTGTTTTGATCATAAATTTGAATTTTATAAGCAAACCATGCATTTTTGGCCTTTATTTTAGATATTAATTGTTTCCTAAAGTATATAAATGTTTCTATTATAAGTTCATTCAATTTTATACCTTTACACGAATATTAAATGGATTTATTAAACCTAATTCCTAGTTGACAATCAAAACAAATGGTGTACATTCTTTTTCTTCAGGATGAAAATTTCTTAAATTAGTAAGTCGGAAGTAAAATAGGTTTTGTAGAGTTTTGATTTAAAAAATCTTCAAAAGCATATAAATTAAAAATATGCTACCAAATTCGATGCAGTTTACGGCAAAATGATAAGAAATATTAGCCTCGTTGAATAATGCAATAGAAACGTTGGCAATTTTCCACAGTGGCAATTTTCCTCAGTGGCAATTTTCCCACAGTGGCAATTTTCTCACAGTGGCAGTTTTTCCACAGTGGCAATTTTCCCAGTGGCAATTTTCCCACAGTGGCAATTTTTCCGGGGGCAATCTTCCCAGTGGCAATTTTCCGTGCACGGAAAATACCATATATGAAAAATACATTCTAACTATCTAATATTTTATGTTATTTATAATTAAATAATAAAAAAATATATAACTTAATCAAATATTTTAATTGAATTGCTGAACTTTTCAGCAATGCAAAACATAGGCAATAAATGTCGAAAAATTGCTGTTTCATTTGGAGTGTATTGCAATACCAGCTTTATTTCATTCCGGTAATATCTCGATATTTTGGCTGCTTCACCTATCTTCGTTTGAATTCTTTTATTTGGGAAAAATTCTTATTCATCATTTATAAACGATAAATTTCCGAAATTTAGGATGTTCTTTCTTGTACATTCCAAAATTCAACTGAATGTAACGGGGTTTCGCGTTGATTTCAACTTCCCCGTTCAAAGTAGTTAAAAAACTCAATTGGCATCCTCCCATAAATCTCCATTAACACCAACACCATCTTCAAATGTTGAGAGCGCTAAGGAACTAAACATTTTATCTTAAATTAGATTAATAAAATTATTATAAATCTATCAAGATTAATGTTTCATTCAACAATTATAAATTTTTGTGCAGAACAACAAACTTAATGGATACAATAAAGTACATTAACTATGTACTCTATGTTACACACATTAGACTACTTTAAATGAAAACATATATGATAACACTTTACTTCATTTAAATTAATTATTTTTCGTTTAACGGACGAATTATCCGTGGACGAATTTTCCGATGACGAATTTTCTGAGGACGATTTTTTCCAGTAACGGAACTGGTTTATCATGTGACAGTTACCTACAGCTATACAGTAGGAGTCCTCTATAATGAAATCCTGTATAATGAATGTAATAACTGTACAGTACTGAGTAAAGATGTAGTCTACACAAATTTTCTATAGTGTGCCATAAAATGGCCATTAATTTTCCAAATCTGATGGCAATAGACTAAAGATAATTTGTTCACTAAAGAGGCTATTTCCTTACTCAGCACATTCTATTTGCTATACACGATTTCATTATAGAGAAGATCGACAGTATTAACCTGAAAAGTAGACGTTCTTTCTCAATTTTGCCTCGAGCTGAGGGCAGCAAATCATGTTAAAAATGACTAAACGGGATAGCTATTTTGTATATCAAATTTCATCGAATAAATTTATGTAGACTACTTTAAAGTGTAATGAAAAGATAGAAAATAATATTTTTTAATCATTAATATCTTCGTTCACATCGGAGAAAATATAGGTAGAGATGTTTTAGAATTACATTTCAGGATACACTATGTTCCATCAGAAATAAATGTTTAGTGGACAAAAAAAAAAGCGTCAAATGCCGTTACCCAGGTAACATTGAGATATTCCCAGAATATTCCCTCGATATCTATATATTCCCTCATTATTTGCTATCGTAAAATGATATCGAGGGAATATTCCAGGGATTAGTGAAAATTAGTTGATCCCCTAAAGATATCGAAAAAATATTCCAGGAATTAGTGAAAATTAGTTGATCCCCTAACGATATCGAGGGAATATTCCAGGAATTAGTGAAAATTCGTTGATCCCTAACGATATCAAGGAAATATTCCAGGTATTAGTGAAAATTAGTTGATCCCTATCGATATAGAGGGAATATTCCAGGAATTAGTGAAAATTAGTTGATCCCCTAACGATATAGAGGGAATATTCCAGGAATTAGTGAAAATTAGTTGATCCCCTAACGATATCGAGGGAATATTACGTACAAGAATTAGTGAAATTAGTTAAACCCCTTACGATATCGAGGGAATATTACAGGAATTAGTTATAATTAGGTGATTCCAAACATTATCGAGAGAATATTCCAAGGATTATAGTGAAAATTACTTCACCCACTAACGATATCGAGGATATATTTCAAGAATAAATGATAATTAGTTGATCCCCTAATGATATCAAGGGAATATTCCTGGAATTAATGAAAACTAATTGATCCCTTTCCGATATCTAAGGAATATTCCAGGAATTAGTGAAAATTAGTTGATTCCCTATCGATATCGAGGGAATATTCCAAGAATTACTGAAAATTTGTTAATCCCCTAGGAATTTCGAAGGAATATTCCAGAAATTACTAAAAATTAGTTGATTCCTTAATAATATCGAGGGAATATTCCAGGAATGTTTCAGGAATTCCATCCTACTTCTACTGTGTCCAAGATGGTCGAGTGGTTAGCGTCGCAAGCAGAATCAACAAGCTGCTGGTTCGGGACCCGGAAAAATTATTCTAATTCATAAGAATAACTTCACTGAATATAATTATTAATATTCAATTGGAACAGCAACACAAGCCTTAGTTCGCAAGAACCTTTTGTTGAAAGACTGTTTACCAAAGGATAAGGTCACAGATTTAAAGGTAATTTGTGACCTCTCTTGACACCTCTTCCGCACAAATACTAAATAATTATATTATAAAAACAAGTACATTTTTCGCTAGATCAATCAATATAATTGACCTCATTCGAGCGTATATGTTTCATATAGTTTAACACTTTTTTCACTGCACTTAGTTTTTATTTATTACTGTTATAGCTTCTAATTTGTTTAAACATAATTTGATTTATAAACTCTTATCGTTCACTGGGCCCATAACCTGTTAGAATTAGGTTAAATTACAGTGGGTTAACAACTTTAAGACATAGAGTTTATTTTAAAGAGTAAATATGTTATACAATTAGAAGTCTATTTAGAGAGATGAGGGAATCACATCTCTCTCTGAGTAATGTAAAAAACAGACTACCTTAATGATCTACATGCAGTGTTATTTAACACTCGCCGGAAATTTAATAGACTTTAGACCTTAAGTCCGTTTCTCATAAAAGTAATACATGGTTATTTAAACAATAGGTAATTTAATATAGCTGAGCTAGTCTAACAGGAAGTTAATATTAAACATATAACGAGTGTGTAATACATTTAACTAAAATTTCAACAGAAACATCACTTCATTTCTTTCCATTTAATTTGTATATAACCATAGGTTTCATTCAACTAATTCATGTAAAGTCAAAAGTACACGTACAAATGCAGTATATGCTAGGAAATATTAATTTAGGTATTCTTACTTTTATATCCTTCCTCTATTCTAGATATCCAGGGAATATTCCCATTTGATCCCCTCGATATTGAGGGAAAATCTCCTCACTATCCCAATTTTATTCCCTTGATATCGAGGGAATAATAATTTCGGTATTCCTTGCCCCTCCTTTGTAATCGAAGGAATATTCCAGGGATAATATATTTAAATCCCATCATTATTCCCTCGATAACATTTGGAGATATCCCCATATCGCAAAAACATCAAAATAGGGCCTCCCCTCGATAACGCTGGGGATATCGAGGGAATAATCCCAGGGAATTTCCCCGGAATATCCCGGGGATAATTTTTTGTTACCTGGGTACAGATACAATACTTAATTTTAAAGGAAAAGAATTAAATTTTATGATTATTAAACTTTTATTCTCCTATATCGTATGTTCGGCACATTTACTGAGGCCCTACAAAAAAATGTCAGAAAAGATCCACTCGAGTCTGAAAACAGAACGATCCGCACGCTCCTTAACATTCTTGCACATTTTTTTTGAGAATCTATTGTTTATACCTATCGGCGAAGCTAAGGATACATTTTATAAGAGACTCAATGGAATCTGCTTTTTTCTATAAACTGTAATCTGGGCAGCAGCCTAGAAGTGAAAGGTGAAATGGTTGTGATCTGCACTGTGTGCTGGCCAGGAATTTCTCGTTCTTTCGCTGATGACACGACATAGAAACTTTTTATCGAGAAATTCTAGAGCAGCCTTTTTTCGATGTGCCGCAGCGCTGTCCTACATCCAAAAAATTTAATAATGAGATGCAAAATGGCGCCTCCTGGGCCAAATAATGTACTGTAGCAATCTGAGTTAGAAAGCACCATTAACCAAAGACAAGTTGCCATCATCGTCGAGGAATCTACACAGTGGATTATATTTATAGTTTTGCTAAATAAAATTGGAGGGGGTATGTGTAAAGGGGTAATATGAATTTTTTGGGTATAAAGGAGTCTTTAACTCCCGAAGAATTGGATTTTGAGTAAGTGTAGTTAATCTTAAAGAAATGGTCTAGCGTCAACGCGGGCATTGCCCTACACTTAGTGAACAAGTCCATTTATCTCTAAAACTATTACAGATACATAAGATCTGTAAGATGCAAATGAAAGAGGTAGTCATTTATTTTATACGTGCATAACAGCCCTATGGGTTTATAGTTATACAACTTTTTCTAAAAAAAATGCTACCCTAGCAAACAAGGGCATTAATCCCGCACCATTCAGTGCATTAATCCCGCACCATTCAGGGCATTATCCAGCACTGCGGGGTAATGCCCTGCACCACTCCAGGCAATATTCTGCATTGCAGGTTAAGGGTCTGTACCCCTATTAACTTGGAAACTAATAGATCAATTCAAATTTGGATCAAAAGAACAGCTTTTAAACTCTTAGAAACAATTTTAAAAGTACGCTAATACAACACTTGGAAATAGCGTCATGTGTTTGAACAGGTAACACCTATGAAAGTTAAGAGTCAATATTGAGCCACCTGAAAATATAATATTGAGCCACCTCAATATTTAGCCACCTGAAAATATAAATCGCGCATAATTTACTATTACGAAAAAGTTATAGGTTAAAATATACTTTAAATGTTGCACAAACATCAGAAAATAGTTTAAGTTCATTTCTGTGATGTCAGATTCACGTTACAGACAAGAGCTTATTTTATATTACGTTTTTTGTTGGTGCATAAATACTCAGGCATAATAAAGGTTTAGGTGGGCATCTTTTCGCACATTCACTACACACTGTATGTATACACACTACACACTATGTATACACACTACGCACTGTATGTATACACGCTACACAATTATCTATGGTTATTATATCTTATCATGATGAAAATTCAACATTTTATTGTACTGTGAAAGTGCGGGATAATGCCCTGCATATTTTTTTCATGCCGGGCAAAACCCCGCACTAATTTGTTGCCATGTAGTCAATTTTTGGCTGACCTGAAACGAAAAAAGTAGGTAGTAAATTAAAGTACGCTAATTAACCTATAATATGTCATAAACGTCATCAAATTTGATTGAGAGTTGTGGATTCTGCAGCAAATCTTGCTAAATTATCTGATTTTACGAATGCAAATGTTTGGTGCATAATTTTATAGTGTCCTATTTAAAAAATATTTTAAAATACTTACCGAAACCTAACATGGATAATATTATTCGTCCTGAGGGTTGAAAAACTGCTTTTTTCCAATGCCGTAAACAGAAATTTAAATTTCCAAATAGTTTTGGAGATAAGGGGGATGCAGGATAATGCCCGCACATTCCAGGTGCGACGGAATTACCCGCGTTGACGCTACTTGGTAGATAATTCCTCCACCAAATATCACTAAGAAAAGTTTTAATAGTTGTATAAATTTTCTTTAACATATTTGGCCTTCAATAACAGTGTTTTAAATTCCAAAATATATTTTAACAAATTCAGGAAGCTTACATTAACAATTTAGATATTCATTCCATAATAGATTTATTCATTACTCAAACCTGCTCTGAAATATCATACTTTGATTAATGTTCAAAGTCGCCAAAGTTCAAGTGATATCTTCATCAACAATTAACTTGTATCTGACACTTAGTGAAAGTTGTGTTTAGTAATTAATTAGAACAGATTTTGACAGTGTTAGAGTCAACAGTTTAGTTAATTAACGATAGTAATTATATCATATGAATACATAAAGTGTATATATTTACAAAAACAAAATCTCATTAAAAAAGAAAAATAAACAATGAATATAGCCATGAAATATTCCACTGTTTCGAAATATGTTCTTACTTTGTTTTCTTCCGATTAGTAATTCAGAGAGAAACAAGACGCGCTGAAAGTGCATTGATGTCCTATATAGTATTAGCTTTTCGTTCATTTTTGTCTCTTAGAATGTCTCTCTCTTTCTCATCCGTTAAAACCAATGTCACCACTGCTGTGAACCCTTTCAGGATAAATCCCCTCAATGTAAGTGAAATAATTCTCATGTTCCTGAGGATTAGATCTGTTCCTGTATAGAATCAGTTTCTTGTTATCACCATTTTAAATATCGCAGACGAGGGTGTACCTTCATATCTTAATTAATAAACTTCAAATAGAAAGAAGAAAATATCTACAGCAACAGCTTTAGGATGAAGGATCTTAGTATATCCCACCATGAGAGAAAATAGATACTTGTGGGGCCATAGTATTGATTAAGGATCGACGTTTCATTCTTCTATGACTCCCTCAAAGCTTCATCTCGAGGATCTTTCGTATGTTGTCAGACAAGGAATTAGCATAGTGATACGAACCTTCAAAGCAGTTTGTTCTGTAAGAAGAAGATACAGGAAGACTTATTTGAACTGATTGAAGTTCTGATGAATATACATATAAAAGGAAGAGCCAGGAATATTTTTTTTATCACAATTATGTAATAGCAGCTTAAATTAATATCTCAAACTTATAACCACCTATTATATTATTTGATAAAGTTTTTATTCATTATTTACTTTTTCAGATAGCATGTAGATTTCATAAACTTTGTGTAAGTTATGATGGAATGCAGAATTTAAATGTATTTAAGAAAATGGGTTTCGTAAATAGTGCTGTCAAATGGAACTAATTAAGGTGATGTGATGAACACATATGGCTCTGGTTGTGTACACGAAACATATTTGGTTTCTTTTATTCAACTACGAACTTCTGTCATAGAATTATTTCTGTCAGCAATTCGCGTCTCCCTTTGATTTCGCATTTGGCAAATTGGCATGGCCTGAATCAGCATAATTTTTTTTTCTTGTATGTCACGTGAATGAGAGCAAATGTGACTGAAAATATGCACGAGAAATGGAAATGAGGAAAAGATGAGAAAATATGAGACGTGCCCATCTTGATGATACATTTTTAACTTAATGTGTCGGATCAATTACCTGCCGAAAATTGTAATTCAGATATTCTTCAATGTAGCTAATCTACTCCAGTAACATATTTAAATATTACGGAACTTTCTACGTCGTTATCAACAGAATCTTTTTCGAATGATTTATGATTTATCAAGATAAAGTAGCAGTGATACGCATATCAAGGAGGAGTAGCAGTGATACGCATATCAAGGAAGAGTAGCAGTGATACGCATATCAAGGAAGAGTAGCAGTGATACGCATATCAAGGAAGAGTAGCAGTGATACGCATATCAAGGAGGAGTAGCAGTGATACGCATATCAAGGAAGAGTAGCAGTGATACGCATATCAAGGAAGAGTAGCAGTGATACGCATATCAAGGAAGAGTAGCAGTGATACGCATATCAAGGAAGAGTAGCAGTGATACGCATATCAAGGAAGAGTAGCAGTGATACGCATATCAAGGAAGAGTAGCAGTGATACGCATATCAAGGAGGAGTAGCAGTGATACGCATATCAAGGAAGAGTAGTAGTGATACGCATATCAAGGAAGAGTAGCAGTGATACGCATATCAAGGAAGAGTAGCAGTGATACGCATATCAAGGAAGAGTAGCAGTGATACGCATATCAAGGAGGAGTAGCAGTGATACGCATATCAAGGAAGAGTAGCAGTGATACGCATATCAAGGAAGAGTAGCAGTGATACGCATATCAAGGAAGAGTAGCAGTGATACGCATATCAAGGAAGAGTAGCAGTGATACGCATATCAAGGAAGAGTAGCAGTGATACGCATATCAAGGAGGAGTAGCAGTGATACGCATATCAAGGAAGAGTAGCAGTGATACGCATATCAAGGAACAGTAGCAGTGATACGCATATCAAGGAAGAGTAGCAGTGATACGCATATCAAGGAAGAGTAGCAGTGATACGCATATCAAGGAAGAGTAGCAGTGATACGCATATCAAGGAAGAGTAGCAGTGATACGCATATCAAGGAAGAGTAGCAGTGATACGCATATCAAGGAAGAGTAGCAGTGATACGCATATCAAGGAAGAGTAGCAGTGATACGCATATCAAGGAAGAGTAGCAGTGATACGCATATCAAGGAAGAGTAGCAGTGATACGCATATCAAGGAAGAGTAGCAGTGATACGCATATCAAGGAAGAGTAGCAGTGATACGCATATCAAGGAAGAGTAGCAGTGATACGCATGTCAAGGAAGAGTAGCAGTGATACGCATATCAAGGAAGAGTAGCAGTGATACGCATATCAAGGAAGAGTAGCAGTGATACGCATATCAAGGAAGAGTAGCAGTGATACGCATATCAAGGAAGAGTAGCAGTGATACGCATTTCAAGGAAGAGTAGCAGTGATACGCATATCAAGGAAGAGTAGCAGTGATACGCATATCAAGGAAGAGTAGCAGTGATACGCATATCAAGGAAGAGTAGCAGTGATACGCATATCAAGGAGGATTAGCAGTGATACGCATATCAAATAGGAGAAACCGTGATACGCATATCAAAGAGGAATAGCAGTGACACATATATTAAGGATGAGTAGCAGTGATACGCATACCAAGAAGGAGTAGCATATTGATATTGGATTACTCAATATTCAAAGGAAAATAATATTTCAACAAAGCTACTTTATTAAACACACAGTTAATGAAACTTCGGTACACACAAGGAAGTTATAATTACCATTTTTAACATATTTACTAAGTCAAGTACATTTTAAAAAACTTGTTGAGTTACATATGTATGTAGTCCCCTGTTTTAAATTTCCTATTGACGTCAGCAATATAGTCTTTGGTTCAGAAACAAACGTTAAACCCCGTGTACTGATTTGTGATTATTGCTTATTAGATATTCTCACAATAATACAGTTTCAAATTTTACAATAAATTAAGTGAAAGTTTAATCAACTTATATGTTTGTTCAATATTTTTACATTTACTTTTCATTCTCCCTGTCATTAACACCTTCATTTATATAATTTTCATTTATTTGTAAGAAGTGTTATTAATTAATATGCATTCAAATTCGATCGAGTGGAATTTTCAGAGAATTAGGTAGGTAATAGCAGTTTAATAAAAATAGATGTTGGGTTGCAAATTCAAAATATTTGACAAACATCGATCGAAGTTGTTTTATAATGAGTATAAGCGAATGTTAAGCTTGAATACTTGTTCAATTCTCAAATTATAAACACAAAAAGAACTAATTTAATTAAACACTGAACCCGTTATAAACTGATAATGTAAAGATGAGTTGTGTAAACAAAGAAATTGTACACTGTCCCTAATACAATTATTCTTTGTTTTTTTCTCTTAGTATTTTCTTAGAAAGGTTTAGTTTTAAGTTTCTATTTTGAATGTGATTTAGTTCTGTCATATTTATATAATAATGTTTTTAAATAAACTTCTAATATATTTGTCCAATATTAAACTATTATTTTTTTTTACTAAGTAAAATTGAATGTCCTCTCAACTCCCGAACGAAGGGCGAACGGTTTTTTTCTTAAATTCGAATGTTATTATTGTTAAATTGCCAGTAATTAGTGACTGCCAATCTTCCGCCTGGCAGTAGATGGGGTGGGGTGGGGGGGTTGTGAGGGCTGAGTGGGAGGAGGTAATTACTATATGATATAGTAATTACTTTCGTGATTCACCTGTAATTATTCTTAGCTGGATATATATACAAATAGTAGTTAGAAGGGCACTCGTTGTTACATTTTTTGTTCATTTGGAACTCCTCGTGACCTTGACCTTGTACCAAATTACCTGCAATATCTAAATTTTATTCTAAAAGTATACTTTCTGGATGATGAACTATCGTCTCACCAAATTAAAGTCAATTTGAACCAATATTTTTTTTTAGTTAAGCAAATAAAAATATTACCATTTATTTATGATATTAACAAGAATACAAATAAATATAAGCCAATCAAATCCTCACCCTCCGTAATTTAGCAAAAGTAATAATATAGTGTTTATAGGGGAAATAATTTAAAAAAATAATAATCTACCAAACCTGCTTTATTCCCAACTTGTTCATTTTCAATTGAAGAAAAAGAAAGTACTACAATTATTTTGAATGTCAATTAGGTATAAGGTGTAAAAGGTATATCAATCCATTGTTTAATATTAGTGTAAAGAAATAAAATTAGATTAACTTAATATATAAGCGTTTATATACTTCTGGAAATAATTGATATCTTAAACGGACGGCCGAAAACGTATTGTTATTTACATATACTGTATATTCAAATTTGAAAATAAAAAGAGTGTACAATCTTTTTATTTAGCGTCATATTAGTGTTCCGTATAATTGTAGCAGACAGAGTATCAAAAAATTTAAAATAAAATAATTATATATGTACTTAACCGAATTGTATGTGGTTTACAGGGTAACGATCATTAACATCAGTACTATATTATTATGTGATAATCTCATTCTTTTTCCTAGAGCCTGATTGAGACATTTTAAAGTATTTCATAGATTTTTTATCAAGTATTAAATTTTTTACTGGCAATCGTTCACTAGATTACCACTCCATATATATAGCAAAATACAAAGTTGAACTCTATTCTTGTTGTGACATATTTCAAACAAACAAGCACTTATGTAATTTAAAGACAATTTTAACGCTTTCTTCATTTAGATGCTGAAAGTTCAATCCACCGCTGAAAGTTCAATCATCGAATATTCCATCGCCGGACAATTCCACCACGGAATATTCCACCGCTTAATGTTGGATTTCATTTACAGAAGGTAAAACAATTTATGAGAACTGATTCAAAGAAAAATGTCTTTATTGTGGTAACCGAACAACATCTCATTAGTTAATAAGTTAACAAATTATAAGAATATGTTATGATTAGCCAAGTTCTACTAGATAACCAAATTGGAAAAATATACAGATCAGACGATCTTTTAAATATGAATCAATTAAATTTATAGTAAAATTTAAATCGTGTAAATTCAACAATGATTTTCATCTGCCCTTGTGATCAACACTTTAGATCCCGTTTGATTCTCCTTTAAACATATATGCTGAAACTGAAATCAATGATATTATATTGTTGCATGAATTTTATTCTATATGTATATCTATCGCCCAGCTTTTTAAATGTACTAATATTATTACAAATTAAATCAGCAACAATAAAAGGTGGAAGTAAAAAATAAATTTGACACGTACTGAAATTAATAAAAAATATCGATATATTTTAATCAATAAATAGAAAAATTTCAAAGCTGAAACATTCTGAAACTGTTACATAATATCTATAGAAAGTATTATAAAAATAAAGTTTAAATATAATGCGTTTCAACAATATTTTAAACAAAGGGTTAAGCAGGTAAATTGTGGTACATAAACTAGCTTCGACCTGAAACCACAGACACACGAATAAAAATCATAACTTTAAAACTCACATAAGATTTAAAAATCATAACACGTATAGAGTTTCTTTTGATATGCATAATCCTAATATAAATTCGGTTCAGTAGGTCGCTGATTTAAATTGATTTTAAAGAAATAGACATTAAAAACATGCTTGCCATATTACTGTTCTGTTCTATATTAATACTTTCTATAATGAATATACCTAATAGAATTTATTTTTGTATCAATATTCAAATCTAAACTTTAGTGTTTAAGTTCAGAGAGTTGCTAAATTCAAGAAGTAAAATTTAGCAGTGTGGCCATGCCAGCGTCATTTTCTGTAAAATAAACTGTTTATTTATACTGTTAGTTTGTTCATTTTTTCAAAATGGTGGAATTTTCCACAACTTGCAATTAACGCCGGTGGAATCTTCCTGGTGGAACTTACTGCGAGAACATTCCGCGGTTGAATTTACCAGCCCCGATTTCAAACATATACAAACAGTTTTATAATTTAAAATAATTTAAACTGCTTCAACCAAAGAATAAACGAACTCTAAAGTAGTTTGATAAAGAAATTTGAATAAAAAATTTCATTATAATAATGTAACATATGTTAGATTTGCTTTATCCCCAAATTTGAAAGCATATTATTGTAAAATGATTTTGCTTGTAATGTTTTACTGAAGATATAATTCAAATTTTAATGCATTTTAATTACTGATGAAAAACTCACTATGAGTTTTCTACACTGCGAGATTTCTTATTGGCAGTTTTTTTAACTTAGAGTTTTCTAACAGTTTTCTTGTAACCAAGAATGATATCTACTTTCTTATTCCGAACTGTCTGTATATTTCTATAATACAAACAATGTTAATATATTCCTCCGTAATTGGCCAATGAACTTCCGTCACAACATCGACTCAATAAATTAGGGTTAATTATAATCCATTATTATTTTGATGTCATTCTTAACGAGACTAATAGATGTTAATGAGAGGAGTGATGAAAATGGGGTTAAAAAATTCAAATTTTATAGTCAGGTAGTCTCAAATATATTAATCTGTAAAACTAATAACTTAACTCTAATAACCTAGCCGTTGGAGAAGGTGCACCAGTCCTCATGAAAAAAATAGAAATAAAAATACAAATAAGTTAATTTCGAACCAATTGTGAAGCTGTCTTTTTGTAACTTTCACTTTTTCCCATAATTCATACGATTAGACAAAAATGAAGGTGATAAATGGTAAGACACTCGTATTATGAGCATTCATTCTAATATATGAAGAGTATATCAGAACTCTCTCCTGTCATGAGATTGGACGATTGTGTTTGAGAACATAAGGGTGAATAGCTCACTATAATCAGTTAACTGTAACCCTTATAGGTGTCCGGAAAACTGCCAGGCGGAAAACTGCCGAAGCGGAAAACTGCCGAAGCGGAAAACTGCCAGGCGGAAAACTGCCAGTCACTTACTGAATTTAATGACTTTAATCAGTAATAACATTTAGATTTTTAATATTTAAAATATAGTTTTCTTGATTAGAAAAATACATAAAATTATTATTAAATAAATATTACAGTAAGAAATCAAATACATGATAAAAATTAAACCTTTTTTAGAAAAAAACTAAAATAAGAAGAAACAAAGAGATGATTGTATTGTATTAAAGGGCAGAATACAATTATTTCTTTGTTTACACAATACATTTTTACATTATCATTTCATAACGGGTTTAGTGTCTAATTATTTCATTTTTGTTTATAATTTGATAATAATTGAACAATCCTTCAAGCCTAATATTCGCTTGTACTCATTATAAAACATATTTGATCGATGTTCGTGATATATTTAGAATTTTCAATACAACATCTATGATTATCCAACTGATATTACCTACCTAACTCTCTGACAATATCACTCGATCGAATTGGATTTCATATTAATTAATAATGCTTTTACATATAAATGAAAATTGTAAAAATGAAAGTGTTAATGTTATAAAATTGTAAATGTAATAAATATTGAACATACATATAAGTGAACAAATAAAATCCTAAGTGAAACAAAATAAAATCCTATATAGATATATAAATATATACATGTTTTTAAAATGTACGCGTCTTAACAAATAAGTTAAAAATGTTAATTATAAATTATTTGTGTGTACTGAATTTGGTTTACTGTGTGTTTAATAAAGTAGCTTTGTTGAAATACTATTTACCATTGAAAAATAAGTAATCAAATATCTATATACTTTAGTTATAACTGTAAAAATGAATGTCTCCTTAATCACATGACCAATGGCTAACGCTGTTTTTTATTAATTAAAATGTTCTTAGAATGTGTTTATCAAAAGTAAAAAAATACATAAATTGCCAATAAGTGACTGGCACTTTTCCGCCTGGCAGTTTTCCGCTTCGGCAGTTTTCCGTGTACCCCCTTATAGCGGCTTTCTGCGATGTGAGAGATTCTACCTTCCCTAAGCTCCTAACAGAGTAACAAGCCCCGCTCATAAAGTAATCCTAAGAAATAATGTTTGTTATCTTTGCTTGTAAATTATTTTTAAATCACAAATTATCCTGTTGCTTTCACCAATGGATGTGTAAATATCAAAAGAATGTTTTTATGAAGCAAAAATACCGAAACGTTAATTGATTCAGACTTTATAAGAGTTTTATGAGGACAGGCAGCTAGGTTAGTGCACAAACTTTCTAGGGTTCTGTTACAAGGATCAATATGAGAACTTAAGTGGATTTTTTTCAATTTTATTTTCAAAAGGCTTACATTTACTCTTTCCCCGAAGCATGTCTCCAAAAGCAAGTCAAGACGCTTTCTCTCTCTCACAAATCATTTTACGATGCCCATAACTTGCCTGAGAAGCCATAAATCAAACCATTAAAACATTCCTCAGCCATCACCTCTCATCTTTACCTTCTTCATGATGGGAATCAAGGGATATGTAGTGAAGAGGGGGAATGGTGGAAGATGAATATTGAAATAGGAAGAAGAGAATGAAATGAGATGGAGAATGATCAGCTTGTTGATATCATCTTGTTTTACTTCATAATGGGCGAATTTACAGAAAGAGTGAGAATTGTTGAAAGTTTCATCTAAGTATTTGTCACATTAGTTAAATACATGTTCTGTGAAATCAGACGTGTTTAGTTTTGTATTGAAACATGTCTGATAAACATTTGAGGTTTGCCTTCTGCATTCCAGCCAGTCTTGCCCTGCACCACTCCAGGCAATATTCTGCATTGCAGGTTAAGGGTCTGTACCCCTATTAACTTGGAAACTAATAGATCAATTCAAATTTGGATCAAAAGAACAGCTTTTAAACTCTTAGAAACAATTTTAAAAGTACGCTAATACAACACTTGGAAATAGCGTCATGTGTTTGAACAGGTAACACCTATGAAAGTTAAGAGTCAATATTGAGCCACCTGAAAATATAATATTGAGCCACCTCAATATTTAGCCACCTGAAAATATAAATCGCGCATAATTTACTATTACGAAAAAGTTATAGGTTAAAATATACTTTAAATGTTGCACAAACATCAGAAAATAGTTTAAGTTCATTTCTGTGATGTCAGATTCACGTTACAGACAAGAGCTTATTTTATATTACGTTTTTTGTTGGTGCATAAATACTCAGGCATAATAAAGGTTTAGGTGGGCATCTTTTCGCACATTCACTACACACTGTATGTATACACACTACACACTATGTATACACACTACGCACTGTATGTATACACGCTACACAATTATCTATGGTTATTATATCTTATCATGATGAAAATTCAACATTTTATTGTACTGTGAAAGTGCGGGATAATGCCCTGCATATTTTTTTCATGCCGGGCAAAACCCCGCACTAATTTGTTGCCATGTAGTCAATTTTTGGCTGACCTGAAACGAAAAAAGTAGGTAGTAAATTAAAGTACGCTAATTAACCTATAATATGTCATAAACGTCATCAAATTTGATTGAGAGTTGTGGATTCTGCAGCAAATCTTGCTAAATTATCTGATTTTACGAATGCAAATGTTTGGTGCATAATTTTATAGTGTCCTATTTAAAAAATATTTTAAAATACTTACCGAAACCTAACATGGATAATATTATTCGTCCTGAGGGTTGAAAAACTGCTTTTTTCCAATGCCGTAAACAGAAATTTAAATTTCCAAATAGTTTTGGAGATAAGGGGGATGCAGGATAATGCCCGCACATTCCAGGTGCGACGGAATTACCCGCGTTGACGCTACTTGGTAGATAATTCCTCCACCAAATATCACTAAGAAAAGTTTTAATAGTTGTATAAATTTTCTTTAACATATTTGGCCTTCAATAACAGTGTTTTAAATTCCAAAATATATTTTAACAAATTCAGGAAGCTTACATTAACAATTTAGATATTCATTCCATAATAGATTTATTCATTACTCAAACCTGCTCTGAAATATCATACTTTGATTAATGTTCAAAGTCGCCAAAGTTCAAGTGATATCTTCATCAACAATTAACTTGTATCTGACACTTAGTGAAAGTTGTGTTTAGTAATTAATTAGAACAGATTTTGACAGTGTTAGAGTCAACAGTTTAGTTAATTAACGATAGTAATTATATCATATGAATACATAAAGTGTATATATTTACAAAAACAAAATCTCATTAAAAAAGAAAAATAAACAATGAATATAGCCATGAAATATTCCACTGTTTCGAAATATGTTCTTACTTTGTTTTCTTCCGATTAGTAATTCAGAGAGAAACAAGACGCGCTGAAAGTGCATTGATGTCCTATATAGTATTAGCTTTTCGTTCATTTTTGTCTCTTAGAATGTCTCTCTCTTTCTCATCCGTTAAAACCAATGTCACCACTGCTGTGAACCCTTTCAGGATAAATCCCCTCAATGTAAGTGAAATAATTCTCATGTTCCTGAGGATTAGATCTGTTCCTGTATAGAATCAGTTTCTTGTTATCACCATTTTAAATATCGCAGACGAGGGTGTACCTTCATATCTTAATTAATAAACTTCAAATAGAAAGAAGAAAATATCTACAGCAACAGCTTTAGGATGAAGGATCTTAGTATATCCCACCATGAGAGAAAATAGATACTTGTGGGGCCATAGTATTGATTAAGGATCGACGTTTCATTCTTCTATGACTCCCTCAAAGCTTCATCTCGAGGATCTTTCGTATGTTGTCAGACAAGGAATTAGCATAGTGATACGAACCTTCAAAGCAGTTTGTTCTGTAAGAAGAAGATACAGGAAGACTTATTTGAACTGATTGAAGTTCTGATGAATATACATATAAAAGGAAGAGCCAGGAATATTTTTTTTATCACAATTATGTAATAGCAGCTTAAATTAATATCTCAAACTTATAACCACCTATTATATTATTTGATAAAGTTTTTATTCATTATTTACTTTTTCAGATAGCATGTAGATTTCATAAACTTTGTGTAAGTTATGATGGAATGCAGAATTTAAATGTATTTAAGAAAATGGGTTTCGTAAATAGTGCTGTCAAATGGAACTAATTAAGGTGATGTGATGAACACATATGGCTCTGGTTGTGTACACGAAACATATTTGGTTTCTTTTATTCAACTACGAACTTCTGTCATAGAATTATTTCTGTCAGCAATTCGCGTCTCCCTTTGATTTCGCATTTGGCAAATTGGCATGGCCTGAATCAGCATAATTTTTTTTTCTTGTATGTCACGTGAATGAGAGCAAATGTGACTGAAAATATGCACGAGAAATGGAAATGAGGAAAAGATGAGAAAATATGAGACGTGCCCATCTTGATGATACATTTTTAACTTAATGTGTCGGATCAATTACCTGCCGAAAATTGTAATTCAGATATTCTTCAATGTAGCTAATCTACTCCAGTAACATATTTAAATATTACGGAACTTTCTACGTCGTTATCAACAGAATCTTTTTCGAATGATTTATGATTTATCAAGATAAAGTAGCAGTGATACGCATATCAAGGAGGAGTAGCAGTGATACGCATATCAAGGAAGAGTAGCAGTGATACGCATATCAAGGAAGAGTAGCAGTGATACGCATATCAAGGAAGAGTAGCAGTGATACGCATATCAAGGAGGAGTAGCAGTGATACGCATATCAAGGAAGAGTAGCAGTGATACGCATATCAAGGAAGAGTAGCAGTGATACGCATATCAAGGAAGAGTAGCAGTGATACGCATATCAAGGAAGAGTAGCAGTGATACGCATATCAAGGAAGAGTAGCAGTGATACGCATATCAAGGAAGAGTAGCAGTGATACGCATATCAAGGAGGAGTAGCAGTGATACGCATATCAAGGAAGAGTAGTAGTGATACGCATATCAAGGAAGAGTAGCAGTGATACGCATATCAAGGAAGAGTAGCAGTGATACGCATATCAAGGAAGAGTAGCAGTGATACGCATATCAAGGAGGAGTAGCAGTGATACGCATATCAAGGAAGAGTAGCAGTGATACGCATATCAAGGAAGAGTAGCAGTGATACGCATATCAAGGAAGAGTAGCAGTGATACGCATATCAAGGAAGAGTAGCAGTGATACGCATATCAAGGAAGAGTAGCAGTGATACGCATATCAAGGAGGAGTAGCAGTGATACGCATATCAAGGAAGAGTAGCAGTGATACGCATATCAAGGAACAGTAGCAGTGATACGCATATCAAGGAAGAGTAGCAGTGATACGCATATCAAGGAAGAGTAGCAGTGATACGCATATCAAGGAAGAGTAGCAGTGATACGCATATCAAGGAAGAGTAGCAGTGATACGCATATCAAGGAAGAGTAGCAGTGATACGCATATCAAGGAAGAGTAGCAGTGATACGCATATCAAGGAAGAGTAGCAGTGATACGCATATCAAGGAAGAGTAGCAGTGATACGCATATCAAGGAAGAGTAGCAGTGATACGCATATCAAGGAAGAGTAGCAGTGATACGCATATCAAGGAAGAGTAGCAGTGATACGCATATCAAGGAAGAGTAGCAGTGATACGCATGTCAAGGAAGAGTAGCAGTGATACGCATATCAAGGAAGAGTAGCAGTGATACGCATATCAAGGAAGAGTAGCAGTGATACGCATATCAAGGAAGAGTAGCAGTGATACGCATATCAAGGAAGAGTAGCAGTGATACGCATTTCAAGGAAGAGTAGCAGTGATACGCATATCAAGGAAGAGTAGCAGTGATACGCATATCAAGGAAGAGTAGCAGTGATACGCATATCAAGGAAGAGTAGCAGTGATACGCATATCAAGGAGGATTAGCAGTGATACGCATATCAAATAGGAGAAACCGTGATACGCATATCAAAGAGGAATAGCAGTGACACATATATTAAGGATGAGTAGCAGTGATACGCATACCAAGAAGGAGTAGCATATTGATATTGGATTACTCAATATTCAAAGGAAAATAATATTTCAACAAAGCTACTTTATTAAACACACAGTTAATGAAACTTCGGTACACACAAGGAAGTTATAATTACCATTTTTAACATATTTACTAAGTCAAGTACATTTTAAAAAACTTGTTGAGTTACATATGTATGTAGTCCCCTGTTTTAAATTTCCTATTGACGTCAGCAATATAGTCTTTGGTTCAGAAACAAACGTTAAACCCCGTGTACTGATTTGTGATTATTGCTTATTAGATATTCTCACAATAATACAGTTTCAAATTTTACAATAAATTAAGTGAAAGTTTAATCAACTTATATGTTTGTTCAATATTTTTACATTTACTTTTCATTCTCCCTGTCATTAACACCTTCATTTATATAATTTTCATTTATTTGTAAGAAGTGTTATTAATTAATATGCATTCAAATTCGATCGAGTGGAATTTTCAGAGAATTAGGTAGGTAATAGCAGTTTAATAAAAATAGATGTTGGGTTGCAAATTCAAAATATTTGACAAACATCGATCGAAGTTGTTTTATAATGAGTATAAGCGAATGTTAAGCTTGAATACTTGTTCAATTCTCAAATTATAAACACAAAAAGAACTAATTTAATTAAACACTGAACCCGTTATAAACTGATAATGTAAAGATGAGTTGTGTAAACAAAGAAATTGTACACTGTCCCTAATACAATTATTCTTTGTTTTTTTCTCTTAGTATTTTCTTAGAAAGGTTTAGTTTTAAGTTTCTATTTTGAATGTGATTTAGTTCTGTCATATTTATATAATAATGTTTTTAAATAAACTTCTAATATATTTGTCCAATATTAAACTATTATTTTTTTTTACTAAGTAAAATTGAATGTCCTCTCAACTCCCGAACGAAGGGCGAACGGTTTTTTTTCTTAAATTCGAATGTTATTATTGTTAAATTGCCAGTAATTAGTGACTGCCAATCTTCCGCCTGGCAGTAGATGGGGTGGGGTGGGGGGGTTGTGAGGGCTGAGTGGGAGGAGGTAATTACTATATGATATAGTAATTACTTTCGTGATTCACCTGTAATTATTCTTAGCTGGATATATATACAAATAGTAGTTAGAAGGGCACTCGTTGTTACATTTTTTGTTCATTTGGAACTCCTCGTGACCTTGACCTTGTACCAAATTACCTGCAATATCTAAATTTTATTCTAAAAGTATACTTTCTGGATGATGAACTATCGTCTCACCAAATTAAAGTCAATTTGAACCAATATTTTTTTTTAGTTAAGCAAATAAAAATATTACCATTTATTTATGATATTAACAAGAATACAAATAAATATAAGCCAATCAAATCCTCACCCTCCGTAATTTAGCAAAAGTAATAATATAGTGTTTATAGGGGAAATAATTTAAAAAAATAATAATCTACCAAACCTGCTTTATTCCCAACTTGTTCATTTTCAATTGAAGAAAAAGAAAGTACTACAATTATTTTGAATGTCAATTAGGTATAAGGTGTAAAAGGTATATCAATCCATTGTTTAATATTAGTGTAAAGAAATAAAATTAGATTAACTTAATATATAAGCGTTTATATACTTCTGGAAATAATTGATATCTTAAACGGACGGCCGAAAACGTATTGTTATTTACATATACTGTATATTCAAATTTGAAAATAAAAAGAGTGTACAATCTTTTTATTTAGCGTCATATTAGTGTTCCGTATAATTGTAGCAGACAGAGTATCAAAAAATTTAAAATAAAATAATTATATATGTACTTAACCGAATTGTATGTGGTTTACAGGGTAACGATCATTAACATCAGTACTATATTATTATGTGATAATCTCATTCTTTTTCCTAGAGCCTGATTGAGACATTTTAAAGTATTTCATAGATTTTTTATCAAGTATTAAATTTTTTACTGGCAATCGTTCACTAGATTACCACTCCATATATATAGCAAAATACAAAGTTGAACTCTATTCTTGTTGTGACATATTTCAAACAAACAAGCACTTATGTAATTTAAAGACAATTTTAACGCTTTCTTCATTTAGATGCTGAAAGTTCAATCCACCGCTGAAAGTTCAATCATCGAATATTCCATCGCCGGACAATTCCACCACGGAATATTCCACCGCTTAATGTTGGATTTCATTTACAGAAGGTAAAACAATTTATGAAAACTGATTCAAAGAAAAATGTCTTTATTGTGGTAACCGAACAACATCTCATTAGTTAATAAGTTAACAAATTATAAGAATATGTTATGATTAGCCAAGTTCTACTAGATAACCAAATTGGAAAAATATACAGATCAGACGATCTTTTAAATATGAATCAATTAAATTTATAGTAAAATTTAAATCGTGTAAATTCAACAATGATTTTCATCTGCCCTTGTGATCAACACTTTAGATCCCGTTTGATTCTCCTTTAAACATATATGCTGAAACTGAAATCAATGATATTATATTGTTGCATGAATTTTATTCTATATGTATATCTATCGCCCAGCTTTTTAAATGTACTAATATTATTACAAATTAAATCAGCAACAATAAAAGGTGGAAGTAAAAAATAAATTTGACACGTACTGAAATTAATAAAAAATATCGATATATTTTAATCAATAAATAGAAAAATTTCAAAGCTGAAACATTCTGAAACTGTTACATAATATCTATAGAAAGTATTATAAAAATAAAGTTTAAATATAATGCGTTTCAACAATATTTTAAACAAAGGGTTAAGCAGGTAAATTGTGGTACATAAACTAGCTTCGACCTGAAACCACAGACACACGAATAAAAATCATAACTTTAAAACTCACATAAGATTTAAAAATCATAACACGTATAGAGTTTCTTTTGATATGCATAATCCTAATATAAATTCGGTTCAGTAGGTCGCTGATTTAAATTGATTTTAAAGAAATAGACATTAAAAACATGCTTGCCATATTACTGTTCTGTTCTATATTAATACTTTCTATAATGAATATACCTAATAGAATTTATTTTTGTATCAATATTCAAATCTAAACTTTAGTGTTTAAGTTCAGAGAGTTGCTAAATTCAAGAAGTAAAATTTAGCAGTGTGGCCATGCCAGCGTCATTTTCTGTAAAATAAACTGTTTATTTATACTGTTAGTTTGTTCATTTTTTCAAAATGGTGGAATTTTCCACAACTTGCAATTAACGCCGGTGGAATCTTCCTGGTGGAACTTACTGCGAGAACATTCCGCGGTTGAATTTACCAGCCCCGATTTCAAACATATACAAACAGTTTTATAATTTAAAATAATTTAAACTGCTTCAACCAAAGAATAAACGAACTCTAAAGTAGTTTGATAAAGAAATTTGAATAAAAAATTTCATTATAATAATGTAACATATGTTAGATTTGCTTTATCCCCAAATTTGAAAGCATATTATTGTAAAATGATTTTGCTTGTAATGTTTTACTGAAGATATAATTCAAATTTTAATGCATTTTAATTACTGATGAAAAACTCACTATGAGTTTTCTACACTGCGAGATTTCTTATTGGCAGTTTTTTTAACTTAGAGTTTTCTAACAGTTTTCTTGTAACCAAGAATGATATCTACTTTCTTATTCCGAACTGTCTGTATATTTCTATAATACAAACAATGTTAATATATTCCTCCGTAATTGGCCAATGAACTTCCGTCACAACATCGACTCAATAAATTAGGGTTAATTATAATCCATTATTATTTTGATGTCATTCTTAACGAGACTAATAGATGTTAATGAGAGGAGTGATGAAAATGGGGTTAAAAAATTCAAATTTTATAGTCAGGTAGTCTCAAATATATTAATCTGTAAAACTAATAACTTAACTCTAATAACCTAGCCGTTGGAGAAGGTGCACCAGTCCTCATGAAAAAAATAGAAATAAAAATACAAATAAGTTAATTTCGAACCAATTGTGAAGCTGTCTTTTTGTAACTTTCACTTTTTCCCATAATTCATACGATTAGACAAAAATGAAGGTGATAAATGGTAAGACACTCGTATTATGAGCATTCATTCTAATATATGAAGAGTATATCAGAACTCTCTCCTGTCATGAGATTGGACGATTGTGTTTGAGAACATAAGGGTGAATAGCTCACTATAATCAGTTAACTGTAACCCTTATAGGTGTCCGGAAAACTGCCAGGCGGAAAACTGCCGAAGCGGAAAACTGCCGAAGCGGAAAACTGCCAGGCGGAAAACTGCCAGTCACTTACTGAATTTAATGACTTTAATCAGTAATAACATTTAGATTTTTAATATTTAAAATATAGTTTTCTTGATTAGAAAAATACATAAAATTATTATTAAATAAATATTACAGTAAGAAATCAAATACATGATAAAAATTAAACCTTTTTTAGAAAAAAACTAAAATAAGAAGAAACAAAGAGATGATTGTATTGTATTAAAGGGCAGAATACAATTATTTCTTTGTTTACACAATACATTTTTACATTATCATTTCATAACGGGTTTAGTGTCTAATTATTTCATTTTTGTTTATAATTTGATAATAATTGAACAATCCTTCAAGCCTAATATTCGCTTGTACTCATTATAAAACATATTTGATCGATGTTCGTGATATATTTAGAATTTTCAATACAACATCTATGATTATCCAACTGATATTACCTACCTAACTCTCTGACAATATCACTCGATCGAATTGGATTTCATATTAATTAATAATGCTTTTACATATAAATGAAAATTGTAAAAATGAAAGTGTTAATGTTATAAAATTGTAAATGTAATAAATATTGAACATACATATAAGTGAACAAATAAAATCCTAAGTGAAACAAAATAAAATCCTATATAGATATATAAATATATACATGTTTTTAAAATGT
The DNA here is from genome assembly GCA_947561585.1 of Caprella mutica. Classification (NCBI taxonomy): domain Eukaryota; kingdom Metazoa; phylum Arthropoda; class Malacostraca; order Amphipoda; family Caprellidae; genus Caprella; species Caprella mutica. The sequence continues at coordinate 74,226 of CANNZV010001242.1, read as the reverse complement.
ACGCGTCTTAACAAATAAGTTAAAAATGTTAATTATAAATTATTTGTGTGTACTGAATTTGGTTTACTGTGTGTTTAATAAAGTAGCTTTGTTGAAATACTATTTACCATTGAAAAATAAGTAATCAAATATCTATATACTTTAGTTATAACTGTAAAAATGAATGTCTCCTTAATCACATGACCAATGGCTAACGCTGTTTTTTATTAATTAAAATGTTCTTAGAATGTGTTTATCAAAAGTAAAAAAATACATAAATTGCCAATAAGTGACTGGCACTTTTCCGCCTGGCAGTTTTCCGCTTCGGCAGTTTTCCGTGTACCCCCTTATAGCGGCTTTCTGCGATGTGAGAGATTCTACCTTCCCTAAGCTCCTAACAGACTAACAAGCCCCGCTCATAAAGTAATCCTAAGAAATAATGTTTGTTATCTTTGCTTGTAAATTATTTTTAAATCACAAATTATCCTGTTGCTTTCACCAATGGATGTGTAAATATCAAAAGAATGTTTTTATGAAGCAAAAATACCGAAACGTTAATTGATTCAGACTTTATAAGAGTTTTATGAGGACAGGCAGCTAGGTTAGTGCACAAACTTTCTAGGGTTCTGTTACAAGGATCAATATGAGAACTTAAGTGGATTTTTTTCAATTTTATTTTCAAAAGGCTTACATTTACTCTTTCCCCGAAGCATGTCTCCAAAAGCAAGTCAAGACGCTTTCTCTCTCTCACAAATCATTTTACGATGCCCATAACTTGCCTGAGAAGCCATAAATCAAACCATTAAAACATTCCTCAGCCATCACCTCTCATCTTTACCTTCTTCATGATGGGAATCAAGGGATATGTAGTGAAGAGGGGGAATGGTGGAAGATGAATATTGAAATAGGAAGAAGAGAATGAAATGAGATGGAGAATGATCAGCTTGTTGATATCATCTTGTTTTACTTCATAATGGGCGAATTTACAGAAAGAGTGAGAATTGTTGAAAGTTTCATCTAAGTATTTGTCACATTAGTTAAATACATGTTCTGTGAAATCAGACGTGTTTAGTTTTGTATTGAAACATGTCTGATAAACATTTGAGGTTTGCCTTCTGCATTCCAGCCAGTCTTGTCCAGTAGGTGTTCGAGTGAGGTTGTGTCACTCTTACACGCGGCAACTCGCTTGTTCGACAGTTACAATAAATTGTGAAGTTATTATCAACTGTGTTATTATCCCTGCACCTAGCACTATTAAATATACAATTCCATAACATTTTATCAGGTTATGGGCCCAGCTACAAGATATTTGTAGTGCTTATTAAGAGTATTTCTTTTTTCAGTGGTGCAGGGAGTTAACTGCCTACGCAGTAAAAAGATAGGTACAGCTGCAGTTAGTTGAGTGCCCATGCGTGATTGATGCAGTTTAATAATCTAATTCAAAGTGACGATTACTAGTACATCACGATGGAGAGGAGTAACATTGTACCTCTAAATGAGACTAATTTTCCGACATGGAAAATTCAGTTGAAAATGTACCTAATTTCTCAAGATCTGTTCGGTGTTGTAGACGAAAGTGAGACAGCACCAACAAACACAACAACGGCAGAATATCGTCAATACGTGAAAAAGAGAGACAAGGCTCTTGCGGCAATAGTTTTAGCAGTTGAACCAAGAAGGAAGAAGTTACCGTGTTTATAATCTCGTTAACAAGAAAACTATCCTTACAAGAGATGTGATATTCAGTGAATAAGGTGAACGAATAAGGTGAATTTTCCAGTGAACTCTGATGAAAATTCGACAACTGATGACGACATGCAGAGACCTCAGTTACGACGTTCAGCAAGAGAACGTAAAGAGCCTGAACGGTACGGAGAGTGGGCATACATACTCTTCAATGACTCAGGGTGGAGAACCCTCTACGTTCAATCAAGCATGAGTGGTCACGAGCCATGCAAGGAGAGATTTCTTCAATAAATGAAAGTGAAGTTTGGACTCTGGTGAAACCACCAGTGTGTGTGACGCCTGTTGGATGCAAGTGGGTATTCAAGAGAAAGCTTGAAAACGACGGCTCACTTGGTTCATACAAAGCTAGATTAGTGGCGCAAGGTTTTTCATAGAAAGCTGGTGAAGACTTTGATGAGACGTTTTCTCCTGTTGCGCGCTGTGAGTCCATTCGCACTGTTTTGTCTATGGCTGTTCAACGTAATCTCAAACTACACCAGATGGATGTCACGCAGCGTTTCTCAATGGCAAGTTTGATGAAGACATCTACATGCGACAACCTCCTGGTTTTGTGGTTCAAGGAAAAGAAGACCATGTGTATAAGCTGAATCGAAGCCTGTATGGGCTGAAACAAAGTTCCAGGTGCTGGAACGATTCACTTGACTCTTTTCTTAAACGGTTAGGTTTTGTAGCATCTAAGAGTGATTCATGCATATATACCCGTGTATCTAATGGTCTATTATGTATTGTAGCTGTTTACGTAGACGATTTTATCATTGCTTCTAGTTGTGATCAAGAAATTTCTAAACTAAAATCGGATCTGAGTGAAAAATACAAAATGAAAGACTTAGGTATCTTAAGAAATTTTCTAGGAGTTAGCATTGTTCAAGACAAGAATTCAATTTTCATTCATCAGGCTGACTTTGTAAAATCTTTACTTAGGAAATTTGAATTTGATAATGCAAATCCAGTTAAGACACCTGTTGATGTAAGCGAGAAATTGCAAAAGGCTGATGATACATCTGAACCTTTTGATGTAGAAACTCATCAATCAGCAGTTGGTAGCATCCTTTACCTTTCAACTAGGACACGTCCTGATTTGACCTTTGCTGCCAATAATGTTGCTAGGTATAGCTCAAACCCAACCAAACAGCATTGGATTGCCGTAAAACGCATATTTCGTTACTTAGTTGGCACCGTTGATCTTGGTTTACTTTACTCTAAACAAGATACCTTAAACTGCGTTGGCTACTCCGATTCTGATTGGGCTGGAGATATCAATGATCGAAAATCGACCTCAGGTTATTGCTTTGCAATGAGCGGAGCAGTAATCTCCTGGCGTACGAGCACTAGCAAACAGTCTTGCGTTGCACTTTCAACCGCAGAAGCGGAATATGTAGCACTTGCTGCATCTTCTCAAGAAGCTATTTGGTTCAAACAATTGTTCACAGACTTACATTGCACAGATGTTGCTCGTTCTCCAATGGTTATTAATGAAGATAATCAAGCTTGTATGTCAATTGCTAAAGATCCAGTTAGTCATTCTAAAACTAAACACATTGACATCAAAGCCCATTTCATTAGAGAACAAATAACTTTAAATAAAATTGTGTTAAAGTATTGCCCGACTGAAATAATGATGGCAGACATATTTACCAAGGGTCTGACATCAGATAAATTCATTAATCTAAGAAACATGATCGGGATGAAGGCTTTATCTTAGAAACTAAGTTAGGTAATTCATTTCATTGTGAGAAGGAGAATTTGGCTTCATTTTTTAATAAATTTTTCATTTATGTTATATTTGAAATATATTTCTTCTATATTATTTTTGCACAATGAATTATTTCTATGATATTATGTGTGTGTTTATTTTTCATTTCTACATAACTTGTTTATTTTTTATGTGAATGTATTTAATGGATAGAAAATTGTGATATTATTTTCTCGTTTGCATTGATTACCTGAATTTACCTCTGTGAATATTTCTTCTATGAAGAAGATGTTTTGTTTGTTTCATGTCATTTATCATTCGATGTTTTGTAAAACATGTTCTTTCTGATTACTACTATATATTTTTGTGTTTAACTTAATGTGAGAAGGAGTGTTGAAAGTTTCATCTAAGTATTTGTCACATTAGTTAAATACATGTTCTGTGAAATCAGACGTGTTTAGTTTTATATTGAAACATGTCTGATAAACATTTGAGGTTTGCCTTCTGCATTCCAGCCAGTCTCATGGAAGTACTAGTAGAAGGAAGCGGTGTAACGGCTAAACCAACAACGTATAAGCAAGACCATCGTGTTAACACCTTGTTGTTAGCAATTAGTCAAGTGAGCTTCCTTGTCTCTCTTCGCTTCAGTCAAAACAGCTTCCTTGGCGTCTTGTTGTTGTTCCGCTGTGTCGTGTGGTGACGTCACAGCACACATATGACGTCACCCTAGCAACAGACTGACAGTTCAGGGAGCATTCGCACACGGCCAGTGACGTTTGAGAAACGAGGGAGGGTGCACGCATCTAGCACACGCTCCACCAAACACTTATTTAAGTCATTAACATTGCATCTGTTGCCTAAATATTCATCAATTAATCTTCTTACATCAGTTAAATGTCCATAGATGAGAAAATTATTGACCAAAATGATCAGATACCTAAAGTATTTTGAAGAATAATGTGTTGTAGCGGTAGGGAGAGTTACCAGGCTAGCATAATAACTGAGAGAAAACCTAGAAACTGACCATAGGGCTCGCGGAATAAAAGAAACAAGCATCTAATTCAAATTGGATGTATTTAGGAAAGATTAAACAGAACAAGATAATATTTGCACAAAATAATAGAGAGTGTCACACAAATATAATAGAGAGTGTCACACAAATATAATAGAGAGTGTCACACAAATATAATAGAGAGTGTCACACAAATATAATAGAGAGTGTCACACAAATATAATAGAGAGTGTCACACAAATATAATAGAGAGTGTCACACAAATATAATAGAGAGTGTCACACAAATATAATAGAGAGTGTCACACAAATATAATAGAGAGTGTCACACAAATATAATAGGGAGTGTCACACAAATATAATAGGGAGTGTCACACAAATATAATAGGGAGTGTCACACAAATATAATAGGGAGTGTCACACAAATATAATAGGGAGTGTCACACAAATATAATAGGGAGCAGCTCAATTAGGGTAGCAGCTCAATTAGGGTAGCAGCTCAATTAGGGTAGCAGCTAAATTAGTGTAGCACACCCAGATATTTCAGTTCTGGGCTATTTTCTTATCAATTCTCATAACTCAAATATAGCGGCTAGCTTCAGGACATAATAGTTTCAGGTATTAAACCATTTAATCTTATCAAACCGTGAACCTGGAAAACCCCGATGGAAAATTAACAAATTGATACTAATTGGTAAACAAGAAAAATAATAATACTCGAAACTAAATAATAATAGAAAAAATGTGAATGCTGAAAACTTGAATATAGAAATTTCAACTCAAAGATAGCCACCCGTCGCAATCAATATAAATTCCCCTTCACAATACCGTACTTTCCCGACTAGTAGACATTTGAAGTAACAGTTTTAAAGTTATTTACATAAGTAGGAAGACTCCACTAAGTTATCATGAACCTAAAAATCCAAAAAAATATAGCACTAGAGTCGCAATTACGGTAACTGACGTCTGATTCGTATACTACTCTTGGAACTCACTTAAATACTTTAGCAAAAATACAGATGCAACGAAAAAGGTAAAATTAGTAAAAGATGAATATAAGGGAAAAGATAATACAGGACAAACAAAGAATGAAAATTGAAATATAAAGTAGTGATTTTATGTAAGGAAGTAAGGACAGGAAAGATTCACGTGCAAAAGAATAACCACTAACGATTATCCTAACGCTTATACGTATATACCATTACCCTCATTTAAGCAAATGAATAAAACCCTGATTGTCATATTATTTCGACAAATTTCACTGCACAACCTTATAGAAAAATACCACACAGTCTAAACAATATACACCAATAAATCTGCTAGTTCGGGTGAATAGAGATACGTGGCAAAGTACTAATTTTTCCAAAAAAAAGATGCATCACCTAGTAAGGCATAAGAAATTTATTTAGGATGCTATTTCTACTTATTATTTAGCAGTGGAAAAGTAATTAAAATTATAATGGAACTTTATAAGGAGCATAAATAGCTCAAAGAAAGACGCCCCTCTTCAGTGTAAGTTAACATCAGCTGTTGTGCTAACGAGAATCGTTACTCAACTTACTCAGTCAGGTCTGAGAGAGACGCACACACGTGTACTCTCCCTCGTTTCTAAATCTACACTAGAAGCTAACACGATTGTAAAGGGTCCTTTACACGGTAAGTGCTCAGTGCCACTTTGTGGTGACACTGCTCTATGCCACGCCCACTTTGCTACTTGCCCCACCCTTTTTGGCAAAACTTGGTGGTGACCAAGCTATCGCTCTGAGAGCGAACGCTCACCACAAAGTGCCACTGTCTGTCAGTAGAGATTGCCAGACAATCAACAACCCCTTTCATTGGCCTAGTTGAAGAGCACCCATGCCTATGGAAAATAAAATCTAAAGATTATAAAGATAAAACACTAACAGCGTTAGTGTTTAATAGCATATTAGATGCTAACCACGATACTAAAGTGTCAGTGCCCACCAAAGCACATTCTGCTCGTGTAAAGGCCCTTTAACGGCTAGGTTAAGCCCCGTCCAGACGGTCAAATTTTTCAGAGAAGTGACAAACTAAATGACGATAACTTCCTAGCGTCAGCAAACCGTCAAACTTTTCATCAGTTTTTTATTCCAACATGTTGGATATCGTCATCAAAAAGTTTGTCAAACTATTTGCTGACGATAAAGTTTGAAGTACAAACTAACTTTCCGGCAATAATATTTTTTTATTTGCGCGTCATTTTAGTTTATTACAGCTAGGTACACCTACAAAAACCTCATTTTTTTCAAACTTAGTACCTATCTAGTTACAATGGCTGACGACAGACTCTTTAATACTTGGTTGTATTAGAATGTATTAGATCTAAGTTATAGGTAGGCTACCTACGTTGTGGATCGTTTTCTATGATCTATTTTTGACTATCCTTTTCAAGACGATATTTTGTCATTAAAAACAAATTATTTTTTCTGGTTTCTTACTGTTCTAAATTTAAAAAATATACATACCAAGTTATATCATTTTTTTTTTCACGATATATAACATTAATTTTGACGAAACTGACGCCAGTGAACCTCAAACTTTTGGCGAGAAAATTTGACCGTGTAGACACTCCTTGAAAACTGACGATAAGTTTGTCATTTACTTTGTCATTAAGTTTGTCACTTCTCTAAAAAATTTTGACCGTCTGGACGGGGCTTTAGCCGCCTGGCCAGTCTTGTCCAGTAGGTGTTCGAGTGAGGTTGTGTCACTCTAACACGCGGCAACTCGCTTGTTCGACAGTTATAATAAATTGTGAAGTTATTATCAACTGTGTTATTATCCCTGCACCTAGCACTATTAATAATAATTGAATATTTGTAAATGAATATTTTATATTAGGAGAAATGTATATTTGTCAACATTATTCAGATGAAATTGGTTTGAGAAAGGGGTTAATATAATAGATTAAAATTCACATTATATATTAAATTAACTCCATAAATAAACTGATATAATGAGAAACATACACAGAAAACTAACATAAATATTAACAGATAAAACGACGAGTTCTTCAAATATTTTCGCATATATCTACGACTAAATCCAAATAAAAAGGGAAGTTATGTTCACGTCATAGTTTGGAAAACAATTAATAGTCATATTTTTTATCCGGTTTATTTCTAATCTTTTTAATATTAATTAGTTGACGTAAAAGCCTCAATCAAATCAATTCGGCAAACATGTTCACTTTATTATTCTATTTATTCACAAAATTATATTCATGTAGGTAGGTGAAATCCGATTGATAATTATTGTACTGCCTGAGCCTTGCATTAGCTAAAAATATCACTAAAAGAATATATTTTTTAATTCTATGTAATGACAGAACCCGTAGATATGCTACCGTAATAAGCAAGTATAAATATATAAAAGTTGAGTGCTATGAATTCGATAATGGTAAAATTAAAATCTATTGGTGTAAGCCGTAAGGGATATTTATAAGTTATGTTTAATTAGGCTTTATACTAAAAGAAGTTTAAGTAAGTCATTATTTTATTTATGTATTGGACGGTGCGCGGAAGATTCCACTGAGGAAAGTTCCACTGGGAAGATTCCACTGCAAAAAGTTCCAATGAGGAAATTTCCACTGGGAAGATACTACTGCGGAAAGTTGAAATGAGGAAAATTCCACTGAACAAAATCCAATCTTCAAAAATCAACCAGGAAATTTTCCCTGGGATTTCAGAGGAAAATTTAATAGAATTCTAATTCAAGATTTTGGTGTCATATTTCCGTTAAATTATTTCGCTTCTATTTTTATATCCAACTATTACTTGAATTATACAATACAAAATTTGTATGCAACAAATCCTAATTGTAAATCATATATGGATAAATCTTTCTACTACTATTTCAAATTGGTTCTATTACATATATTCACTATCCTATATAACCAATAAATTCTTCGATAACTCTTCAATTTTGTAGTAAATATAATAATCAATAAAATCATTTTGAAATCTCTTCCTAACATGGCTTTCAGACAGATTATCTGACAAAAGTTCGGATTATCTTCCTGATAATAATCTGCCGGTAGGTGTCTCCAGTGGCGAATAGTTTTAATTTGTTCCTAACTGCTGAACTTCAAAGTTCCAATTTGTTGGCGTCTGTAGAAACTAATGATAATAAATTCAATTCAGGGGAGGGAGGGGTACAGATTAGACCTGTCGAAAAAAAACTTTGTTATCAATTTCGTACTTGATTTTTTTATTTGAAATATCGATCATAAATTTCAGTGAGTGGCAAAACTCAGAAATCGTGAATTTTGGTTTACGTTAATCATCTTGTTCGTAATTATAAATTTATAAATCATAATATCATAGTTGTCTAACTTTTTTCATTAAAGTAAAGTTCATTTTACTTCAAAAAAAGCATAATGGTATAACTAATTTCAAATATCACAAATCCAAATAATACTAAAAATAACGTTTTTAATCTCAATGTAACACGGGAAAGCGCTGATCTTAAATTCTGCTCTATAAAACAAGAGAATGGATGTTCCCTCATTCTATAATGATTATTGACATATTGTGAAGAGTGAGGGAATTCGAAACGAAATATATTGTTAAAGTTCAAGGAAAGATATAACTAGGATTCAGTTTCAGTCGTACATAATGAGAACAATTATGAAGAATAAATCGGCTATTATCTGGATATTGTGTGATTGATCTGTAAAATAATAAAGGTGAAGCAAAATAATCACATTATTTTAATTATCGGTGATTATCTGGAACGCAATCTGTAATGCGATCAAATATGGTCAATTAATAAATTCACTTCTATTTTAATAATTAATTGCTAAACCTTATTTGATAAATAAACATTCTTTTATTATCATTAGAGCCCGGATTTCTATGCCCTTTCAATCTAGGCGGAATAGCACTAAAAACTATGCCAGATATGCTTTTAAAAATATGCTTTATAGCCCAAACTCTATTCTAAATATGCCGTTATAAATTGACTATTTATACCTCAAATAACGTTTTCTTTATTCAAAAACATTAAAAACATGCCGTATGAGTCAAATGGTTGACTTGATTACGTATACTTTTCTTTAATTTTGAGGTTGTAGGTATATGATGTTGAATAATGTTTCCCGTTTAAAATTTAAAATTATCGAAGTACATTTTTTGTAATTATTAAAAAGGGAATTGGAAATCGAACCACATTTTGTGCATCGCATTTTTATTAATATATGACAATTAAATAATATAGCAACAAATAACCATAAACGATAATTTCTCAGTTCTATGTACTAAGAGATAGCTAAAGTGTCATTAATATCTAACACAATATCCGAACAAGAAAAATAAATCTCTATATGTATAACGATATATGGTAAATAATGAGATTTAATTATTTATTCATCTAGCTAGATAAAAAGAATAGCAGCTATATTTAGAATATAAATAATTCAGCAATAAACAATTTTAAGTTTCGAAAAGCATCTTTCTACTTCATTGCAACTGATGTCAACGGGGGTGTATTCAAAATATATTGCATTTTGTGTTATATTCCTTTCAATTTGCACCTCTTTCACTCCAGCGATGATGCTTCGTATTTATTCTATGAGTTGCAATCCAGGATTATTTGCTACAATATGGTTGGTATCATGTTGGCATCATCCTCATTCAAATCTACAAAATTTACAATCTTACACCTATGTTTAACTGTTTTAAACTGTGATACAGCATTTGATTTCTTGTAGCAACTCAGTTTCACATTGCATGGCTTGCATTTCAAAACAACGCAAAACACCAAAATTCATCAACTAAATTTCGTATCATGACGTCATCAGTCCGCTTAACTTTGGGTATTATTAATTTATGAGTTGTTAAGACTACGACGACTTGGAACTAAATGACTTGCTAAAATATTAAAACAACAAAAAAAACTGTAAATAGAAAATGGAGCAACTGTAGCATAAACTTTAATATCTCTTAAATAAAGTTTTGCATGTTGTAGCATAGACAAAGATATCCTTAAATAGAATTTTATATGCTTTGTATGCAAAATAGATTAATGCCTATAAAGCACAGATCATATATGCTTTAATAGCTTTCTATGCTGTTATTCTGTTAGAGCATAGAAATACGGGCTCTATTATCATATTATGGGTAAACAAAATGTCTTAGACGAAAATCAATCTTGCTATTTGGCCAATTATACCTACATCAAACTTTGAATATCAAAACTCGTCTTTATTGTCGATTATGGTAAATATTGATTGTATTTGTCTTGAATTCTGTGAAGAATTTTGTATAGGACAAAAATCAACTTCAGTTATTCACTATTTTTCTTCTAAAATTTCCCTATTTATGTAAAAAAGGTCTACTTGTGTAAATTTTAAACTATCACATTAGAATAAACTATAAATTATTACCAAGTAAAAGTTATAAATGAATTCTTGAATTCAAGAGAAAGATTTAATGTCTCTCCTATTTTTCTCTCCCAACGAGAAAAGAAAAATGTGTAAAAGGAAGTACTGCAGGAAACTAAAATAATCTGAAACACTGGCCAGCAAAGGGAATAATCATCGATAGTTCATAAGTGATGTTCTTTGTAATTAAAAAAAACAATGTAATGATATATCATGAGACAAAAACCACCGAGTAATGCATATATTATAAATTATAGTTTTCTAATTATTCTCAATTCTTACAAATTTGATATCGCATATAGTATTGGTATCGTAAATGTGAAATTAGAAAACTGTTATATCTAATTTGGTGTTGTTACAGCTTTAAAATTTCTCTATAAAATATACTATCAATTTTTTTTACAAAAGAATTCATTTGTAGTGAACCAAAACATACTCCATTATTGTTCTTTTATTAAGACATTTTAACTGCATAAATTATTTGCAATACAATATTGCCATGCTCTGCTTAATTGCCTAACTTTACATACACTTTTAGTGCAGCTAAAGCAACTCCATCCATCATCGCTCTTTTATTCGTATCTTTAATCTGGTGGTATGGCAGAGCGTGGAGCAATAACGGAAATTGTAACGTTGGTAGGTTTTCTCTGTTTGGTATCACAGCTACTCCCTTCATCAATCATATTCCTCAGGGCAAGAACTGTGACACCGACTAACGGCTTTGGTAAAACATGTTCTGTTGTTGTTAAAGGTGGATCTTTATTTAAATATAAGATATCAATCATATTAAAGAGATATAATGTGTATCACAGAAGTTACTTAGTATCATATTTAGTTATATTGAGGCCGTAAATACAAATAAATAATTCATCTTTACATTTTCACCAACTCTATTCCTATCTTTGCAAATTCATCATACTTAAATATTCAATATGGTGGAAATTGTGTTTAGATTGTTATTACTTCCCTTTCATACATATCGTATTACGATTATTATTAATTTTCTTATTGCTTTCCCATTCTCTTTCCATTACTATAAATACCTTCAGCGTAAGTTATTGTTTCTCACTGCGAAGTGTTTGCAGACTTCATTAAAATTCATTGTTTGTTGTCTGAGACTCTAAATTCCTCCTCTCATTTTTGTCTGAATTTAGATGTTCTGTCCTACCTAGTTTAATGTCTTTACATCAAGTTTTCGTGGAGATTCTCTCACGCAGTTTATACAAACGGCTCACAAACGGTTGAGATCAGTTCTTTATAATTTCATCACCATATAATTAAGAAAAGAATATGTTCAAAGATGCTCATGACTTTAATGATTAAAATATTCCAAATATGTAAAAGATAAAAAAATTATTTGATGAATAGTACAACAGTCATTTATCGTGAAATTATATCCCCTAACATATTTTCTCAAGATACCTTACCAAAATGTCAATAATTTACTAAAACAAGACAACGATAGTAAATCGTGTATCGAATTCACCTCTGACAGAAGATTTTATTTAAAACTACCTAAAACAATGATTTAAATCCCTCACAATATCTATTTTTCTTCACTTTAGTTCCTAATTCCTCTCACTAGTAACCAAAGTATGAAGATAAGATAAAAGAAGAAACTGGTAATAATGATCGTCATAAAAGATTACACAAAGCCTTTGTGATTATTTGTAATGATTACTTCAGCCGTTACTTTTCCATTAAAAAACAAGAAGAAAATGATCTTTACAGAGGAGGTAATTTTTTCAGGAACTACGAATAGAGGGATGGAATATACATTATACATTTATATTACCAATAGTTATTTCTATATAGTACCGGATGACCAATAAAAAACTGGTCGAAAGTAAATGCTTATAACTCAAAAAGTAATTGGTGTAGAAAGATGAAACAAAAATCACATAAAAGAGTATATTCTCAAGTTTTATTTTATATCAACGATTTTGAGCATTTATCAAATTTAAGATATAGATATCTAAATTAAGAATAATAGATATTTCGTCATCACATTTTACTCAACCCTCATGAATCATTATGCAGCTAACTATTGAATAGCGTGTTTTCATTTCTAAACATTATCATTTATAGGTAGGGGCATATATGGTTTGACCCCAAAGGTTTTTCAACTGATTTGGGCAGTACTAGATGTCTATTATCTCGTATTAAAAATCTTAAGAACTGCAACTTCCGGATAGTGATTATTTTCAAGATGGCCGCCAAAATATTGAAATAAAGCTAAAATTACCATAACTCGGTTGTTTCTTTCCTAATCTTTGTGATTTTAGTGTCTATACATATGTTATTATGGTAAGAAAATTTAAATATCCTAATTTAACTTTAGGATTAGAAACCTTTACCCATGGGTTGTCGATGCTGCCCCAAGCTCCAGCGTTTGGCCATAATATGAATGTTGTAAAAATGTGAAGAAATCCGATTCTCACCAAGTTTATAATTAGATATAGCACTTACATACATATAAAGACATATTAAAAAGTACGTTCAATTTACGACTAAAAACGCATCTTTTAAACAATAACGAGTTTGATGCATGTTCTGTTTTGTTTTGATGTGCTTTCTGCAGGTTTGGCGGGTCTGCACTCTGCAGTGTCACAGATTTTGAACCAATCACGTTCAAGATGCCATTGACGTTACGTTCCGCAATCTCATCTGTAACACTATTGTTTGGTTCAATTTGTGAATTTTTTGCAATTTAAATTGGGATACTAACTTAATCTTCATACTGTGGCATTGGCAATCTGGAACAATTTAAGCTGATGATAGTGAAGGAGAAGAAGTGTATTAATAATAATTTAAGTGGGTAAGTAATGTTTTTTTAAATCATGTTTATAAAATTGACTTTTTTTTTTATCTGGTGATATTTACACATAAATCTTGGGAAATCGGAAATATCTCATTGGCAGTCATGACTTACATGCTGTGTGAAACCGCCGTGAAACGATTAGAGGACAGAAAACCGTACAATTATTTAAATCTTTCCAATGCTCTCTTAATAAGCCTATTAGCTGTTTTTTTCACACTATGCATGTTATCGTAGGATGTATATTTAAAATAAACAACACCAGGTTTAATGCTTCGGTGGTTTGATTACATTTTTCATTTTCAGATGATATGGCTGAATCTAGTAACCTAGAACCTTGCCCTATCTGCAACGAAGACGTAGATAATGACAGTGAAGTATTTACAATAGGTCAGAAAGGTGCTATTGGGATCAACGCCTCAAGTACTCAAAGAGGTGATCGCATCGTGGTTGAGGCTGGAGTTAAGGTGCTCGCAGATTGCCGTAAACGCTACACAAACCCACAGCAAATTGAAAGAAAGCTGAGTACTAACCTTCCCATCAGTTTAAGTAAGAAGCGTACTAGAGATGCTAAAGGTCTATTAAATAACAAGACTGATTGTTTTTTTATGTGGAGTTACTATCCAGCCAGAAAGTTCAGACTATAGTAATGTGAAGACTGACACATTTGCAGACAGTATATTGAAATGTTGTGATAATCGTTCTGATGATTGGGGTACAACTGTTAAGGGTCGAATTGAATATTTCTGCGGAGATCTTCATGCCGCAGATTGTATATACCACTATTCCTGTAGTACCAATTTCCGGACAGATCGTGATGTGCCCCAACATTATCGTAGATGCCGTCCAAGGAAACGAAGATCAGGACGACAAAGAAATCAAGATCAGGAACAAGCTTTCTTAGAAATGTGTTTCTACCTGGAAGCTAATGATGAGGAACAACTAACTATCTCTGACCTGAGTAACAAGATGAAAGAGTTCCTTACAGACAAAGAGCCAACCCCTCACGGAAATCAGTATCTCAAACAGCAATTAATGGAGCAATACGGAGACTCAATATATATTTCTGAAGGTGGAGGTGTCCATGATATTGTGACAATGAGAGAAAAGACATCGCAGATCCTTAGAGCATACTTCAAAAGCTACGGTAAAGAGGAAGATGAAGAGGCACAGAAGAGAGCAATCATCAATTCAGCAGCAAGGCTAACTATAAGTGACATCAAGACAAATGTTCCATTTCTAGTGAGTATCCATCTATTGAGATGTTAAAGCTTGAATCTTCTCTGAATTACATTCCTGGGACACTTCACACATTGCTAGATTTACTATTAGTATGTCAAAACAAGCCTCGCAAAGTTGCAAGTATTGGACAAGCAATAATTCAGGCAGCACGACCTCGCGCTGTTCTTGCACCTCTTCAAGTTGGTCTCGGTGTACTGGTACATCATCTTCATCGTTCTAAATTGATTGTAGAAACGCTCTCGGTTCTGTTCCTCGTATAAGGAAGCTGTGCGTTTTGAGAAGAATGCTGCATGTTCTGTGGCTCCAGATATGTTAGGCCCATGATGTAATAACATTTTTTACAGGTATGCTCGCGCGCAGGTTCTCCCCAAACCCCCACAATCGTGCGGGAGTATTTTGTGACGTCATAGAAGTGAGGCTTTACCAAGCTATTTTGTTTATATTGAATGATAGATAAATACAGCTTACTACATATCATTTTCCTAACATTATTATAAAGAATTTTACGAGAATTACGAATATGTCATCTTATTTTGTCTAAAATACTTATTTAACTACTTAGAGTTATTTTTATTTCGTATATTTACATGTAGCTATTTGGAATAGCAATATAGGGTCAAGCAGGTAAATTGCGGTACACTTACTAACTTCGGCCTCTAACAACAGAACATCCCAGCAAACATGAATGTATCTATTCGATGTCTAAACGACTCTGTATAACCTCTCTTCCGACATCGAATACCAGTAACAAATTAGACATGGTGACATCAAGTAGACATCAATCCGATATCCGTTTGCACCGCTAAACCGCATCTTATCAAGTATATTTGGGATCGAAGCGATACCGTTATAACAGCGTTGAATAGAAAGATAACTTACGACATCCAACATACATAGGGATTCTCCATTGAACAGACGCCTAATTATATATCTAATATGCTTCGAAACGATATCCACTTGCATCCAATAAATAAATTAATTAAAATTGAAAACTCTTACTTCAATGATATAACGTGCTGTACGTACAGGTGCATATCAATTTGATTTATGTTACATAATGTTATATATAAATTAAATGGGAAGAAATGAAGTGATGTGTCCTGGTATCGAACGTGGGACCCTCCGTCTTCGTGCCTGTACCTCTGTCACATTGCCACCGTGGATGTATTAAATTAAAAAAAATTGATATTAAACGACCCGGAGATACTTAAAGATATTTTAAAGTGAATAGAACAATACAGGCAAGCACCGCTTTTTTAACCAAAATCACAACTTATTCTTATTACAAATAGTAAAGAGTTGGTTAAATTTTTATATAATTGTAACTCCTTAAAATTTTCGTTCCTTCTGAGTTCAAATTAAAGAAAATATTTTGAGGCCACGACTTAGAAGAAATTAATATATAATTAGATTTTTATAATTATTGTGTTTCATTGAACAAGCAGGAATTTTGTGCTTTGTGAAATATTTTTAGCAGTAAGGTATATGTTCCAAGTTATTAATAGGGTCTATATTTTCGAACACGTGATAAAGGAAAATATAATAATTATTATTTAACTACTATTTAATTCGTAACATAATAACTGAAGGTATGATACCAATTGAAATAAAAGTTAAATAATGATTAAATATAGATTTATTGAGTCCGATTACCACTTTAAGTTTAATTATCTTTAATGTGAATCACTGAATTTTAATCGTCTCATTTGCACAGCTTTTGGCACTAGGTGAAAGCTCAAGTTATCAGATATGGGGTTCCGCATTTTACGTAGAAAAATTATTTAGGAATTGATTTTTATTTATAAACTTGTATTTTACGTACTGGTATCATGGTTACCAATTTAAGTAAGAATTAAATAATGATAATTATTATATTTATTTCTTATGTATCCGAAAATGTGGAAACATCCGATAACACTGAATCTACTGTAAAATGGAACATGTTAAATAGCCCATCAACTTTTAATTATTTACGTTAAGTAAAGGATTAACGTCTGTTTCGGAACCAAAGGCCATGTCGCTGACGTCAAAAGGAAATGAAATACAAGGTACTGGAAGAAGCAGTCAGAAAGGAAAGTGGCTCCATGGACAAAGTTACGACGCTCATGGATGCTGAAAAGCTACTCCGTGAATGCTGTCACAATTACCGAGGAATGTGACAAAAATGGTCACAAGCACCGTTGGCTGCACTCAAGGATGGAAGAGGGAAATGAAGAGGTAATAGTAAATAAAGTCTACGAGCCTACATAACAGAAAATCTAAGACTTCATACGTAATTGTAGAGCATAACCCTAGCGCTATCCTCTAAAACTGTATGAAGAGTTAAAAACATGATAAACATAAAATAGACTATACATAATCCAAATTACAACAGATTGGGTCCCAAGGGACGCCACCCCACTTCTCTTCTATTCACCAAAGATAGCTTCAGGAACCCCTCGAGGCTTATTTTCAATAAGCAGTTTAGAATAGATTCATAACAACAAATGCACTGGCCATCGAAAAATCACTTGATTGGTTATCCCTTTCATTTTCACGGTACTGGAGGAACACTGTTCAACAACCGATGTTCCAATATCGCTTACTTTACTTTGATCCATTGTACAATCGCACTAGCGTGCTAATGCCTTATCGTACCTTTACAACTGCCGTAGTCCCTTATAAGTTATAAGTGTATTAATTTTAAAGGGAGTACTACGTTATAGAAAGGTACAATCCAATTGAATAGAAATAATTCCTACATTTCTTCACGTATTATAAAACAGGAAGATGAGAAGAAAATGAATTTCAAAATTTGAAACTATTTTTTTAAAACTACGTATCTGTTTTCGCACTTCTGGTCGAAGTATAAATTCAGATATCGTTTGGAAACAGACATGCCGATGTCAAGATGCTGCTGTTAAAACCATGTATCGGTTTTCGTGTTTCTACTCGAAGTGTAAATTCAGATATCATTTAGAAACAGACATTCCGATATCTACTATGAGTCGAAATGGTTGCTAAGTCGATACCCACCGTTAGCGCTACGAATTCGACAGCAAACGGCATCGAATCGACATTCATATGTTTGTTGGGATCATAGCTTCAAAACACTCGTTTAAAACTTAAATTGATAAGTTATAGCATGCACTGTATTTCTTTTGATAGTTATGTAACATTTATTGTATTTCGATTCAGAATGTTATAGAGACACTCTGTAGAGGGCCGCAATTTACCTGCGTGACCCTAGCACGATATGATAACCATGCTATTTCAAGGAATAGGACCACTAAAGTTATATTTATGTGATCTACCTATAAAAATTTATGACCCATGTCTTATATATATTTTCTTGAGTCACCCCTGATAAGTTTTCTTCGAGGAAGTTTTCTATTATGGTATTGCATTCTTTGTTTGTTAGTTAGTTTGTCACGCACATTGATTTCGTCAAGTTGAAATACATTTGAGAGCTGTTATTTCTTCGTTTCATTAATCCCCATATGTTCATAATATTATAGTACCAAATCATGTCTAATAACTTGTAAAAATTCCATGAGACTATTTATTATAGAAAACACTAATTTTGAACCAAAGGAAAAATAATTCAATTTATCAATGTTTATTTATTAATATTTATGTTTATTATATCTTATTTACCATTTTTATGATTGCTTAATATTACCTAAATAAATACAAAGAAACTATGATAATTGATACTTTCAAAATGAATTTGCTATACGAGTTACAAAAATTTAATACACAATACCATCCTCTATGACGTCACGAGAGGGCTGCGCAGAAGAAACTCAATTTCGTCTCTTTTGCGAGCGTACCTTATAGAGTAGTTATATCATGTGTTAGGCCTGAGTGCTGATACTGAAGATACAAGTGTGCATTTTGCAGGCGACAATGTAGACCACGACAACATAATTACTATAGATGGCAAAGGAACCTTCCATGGAATGGGAATGATAGCAGCTCTTACTCCAGCACGGAACACAAAACGTATCATTACCAGGCGAAAGCTTTCAGAACTCAACGTCACAGAGAACACCCAAGTTGACATAATACAATATCGCGTTACCAAGCATGCATGCCGTATTGTTAAGTTCAAACAACTACCAACATCTTTAGTTGTTGATATGAAAGTCGAAGTCGCATCTTCTGGGAGCTGGCTTTGAGCTACAAGCAATCGACTCCAAACTGGCAGGGCATGATGCACATGTTGCATAGAGGAAAGGAACATCCGGGAAAGTCATCAGTAGAATACTTACCAATGATAGATTTGTATTCAGGAGATAAGACATGCATATTATCGACCTTGAATTTTATCTACAACTTGGCAAGCAAACACAATTCTCACCAGTGATTATCTTTGATCAGCCATTGTACTGGAAAGCAGCTGAGATTATCCTCGATGAACCACAGAACAGTCCCTTGAAAAGTGTCATCCTTCTACTAGGATGTTTCCACACATTCATGAATGTTCTTGGTGCCATTGGTACACTGATGAAAGGTACTGGGCTCTCAAACATCCTAGAGAGTGTCTACGGAGAAAATATTGTGGTACACATGATGACAGGAAAAGCTGTCCAAAGAGCATTTTGAGGGCACCTGCTTACAGATAAATGTCTCAACAACTTAATTATGTCTGAAACTTTAGAGGTAAACCCTGAATTTGCATCACTAGTAAAAAACTCAGAGGAAATCTATTCGTCTATTGTAGCAGGTGAAACCAGTTTGGAAGATGTTGCTTTGTCTGACACACTGGCAACAGTTCAGCAACATGTCAACAAAGTTAAGATCGAACTTCAATCCAGATCAAAAACTAGTTAGTTGTGGATTCAGTATCAAGATATGCTACGGTGTGCGAGGCCACTCATCATGGCTGATCGCACAGGCTCATGGAAAATGCATTTGCAGGCTGTTACTGACTGTCTTGCAATATTTGCTACCGCTGGGCATTTTAACTACCTGAAGTCTGCATATTATTATTTACAGGAGATGTCAGAGCTCGAAAACAGGTACCCAGATGTATTCTTGAAATTTGTAAATGGGCAACATGTAGTAAGAAGGAGCAACAAATTCTGGGCTGGACTAAGCTCAGATCTTGTAATGAGGACTCTCAAAACCAGTGGAGGCTTGACACATGGTATCAGGATGAATGAAGAACAGCGCTCACTCTGGACAATGTCCATGCCAGTTACAGCAATGTACAACATGGCAATGCAGGACTTCAACAACCTGACATATACAACCAGTGACCAACACAAGGAAACTACAGATGCACGCCTAAATAGAGACACCCATGATCTTGCCAAGATTAACTCCAGGCTGATTCCATTCACGACCTTTTCTGAAGATCGTTCATTACGAAACATTATTACTGGCATAGAGGCTCCATCTGATACCAACGTTCATGAATACATGGCAGTCGGAATGAATATAATTAATACCATGGTTGGTCAAACTGCATTTCAGTATTCTTTCAAGCGTAAGGATAAGGCTAAAACCCTTGGACATTCGTCTTCCGTGCCAATTGCACCAGAACGCACCATCGATCCCGCCTTGTTGTTTCAGAGATTCATTGTCGTATCCCAAACAGGTGATCTCCCCATGCAGGAAGTGATGAAACATGAGCTCAGTATATACCCACCTGCCTTGTTTGAAGTTAGACACATTTTCCGAGAAGCCGATAAGCCTCAAATAGCTACAGCCATCACAGAACATGCCAGCAGAGTGATATCAGGCGATTATGAAGTAGTGAGAGAATGTGCCCTTAAAACCGATCACTATGTCCTTGATGGAGGGTCCTTGTTGCATCGAGTGCCATGGAAAATTGGAGTCAGTTATGGGTCTATTGCACAGTCATATGCAGATTTTACCATTCGTCATTATGGCATAGCAACGGTGGTCTTTGATGGATATGGTGGTCCGTCTATCAAAGACAATACCCATTAAAGACGTGGCACGAACGTCCACCCGGTTGTTCACTTTACTGCAGACACCGAGTACATTGGAAAGAAGGAGCAGTTCTTGGCCCGAGCTTCCAACAAGGAAGGATTAATTAATCTAATTTCGTCTCAACTGAGGAATAGAGGCTGCAATGTGATCAACGCACCAGGGGATGCAGATGTTAATATCATCAAGACTGCAGTAGACAGCTCTCATCGACACAGTACGACTTTAATTGGTGAAGACACTGACCTATTAATACTGTTACTACACTATGCTGACACTGAACCAGACATTAAAGACCTTTACTTCCGCTTCGACAAAACTGACGCAACCAAGGTATACGACATCAACAGACTGAAAGAAATCATAGAATCAGAAATATGCTCACAGCTCCTCTTCATTCATGCATTCACAGGTTGTGATTCAACGTCAAGGATTTTTGGTATCGGGAAGAAGACGGCTTTCAAGAAATTAGTGAAAGGTCAACCAATAATCAAGGAATGTGCAAATTACTTCATTTTCCCAAATCAAACAGACCAAATCATTAAGGATTTTGGAAAGAAAGCTATGACCATCATGTTTGGTAACGATGGCAGTAGTAACCTAGAAACACTACGCTACAATACATTGGTCAAGAAAATTACCACAGCCAAGTCTTTTGTTCACCCTGAACGTTTGCCACCTACATCATCATCTACCACATTCCACTGCCTCAGAGTTTACTACCAGATTATGGTCTGGATGGGTACTGACGTAGGTATGGATGCTCTAGACTTGGGATGGAAAGTAGACAACAATCAGATGGTTCCAATCATGATGGACATGAAAGCTGCCCCGGACAACCTACTGAAAATGATACTCTGCAATTGCGAATCGTGTCCACCTCACTGTAGTTGCCGGAGATTTGGGCTACCATGCCATGCTGGATGTGGACGATGCCAAACTGGTTCATGTGACAACCCATACAGCAATAACATAATTACAGAGGATGACATCGAGAGTGATAGAGATGAGCATTACTAATAGTAATACTTGATCCATGTGCTTTCTCTTCGATGATTATGTCAACTCTTTTTTGTCAATTATGTCATGATTATAAATAGCCACATATATGAACTTGTTATGCTAATTATGTCTTTACACCGGCTATGTTTACTCAAATATATATAAAAAATTCACCCGGTTTTTTGATACCCAATTCATTGTTATTGTTCTTTTTATATTGTTTTGGCAGCCATCTTGGATTGTCATATTGAATTTATAAGCTATCAGATAATTCAACAATTCTGAGAATGGACTTCATTGACTTCACAGGGTATAGAAACCTAGATATAGACATCAAAAGTACAAGTTTTGGTCATATCACTCATATGATAACCGAGTTATGGTCAATTTACTGTTATTTTGATGGTTTGGCGGCCATCTTGAAAATAACCACTTTATAGAAGTTGGATTACTTAAGATTTTTAATATGTTAATACTGACACCCAATACTAATTAAATCAGTTGAAAAACCTTTTGTTGCAATTTTTTTGGGGTAAGGGTACCAAATGTCATAAATGCCCTCACCTATTAAGCAGTTTTCCATCTAAAGTTAAGACAAAATTTGCCATTCAATACAACACTGATATAATTGAAATGGTTAAGAATTTGTTCAATAGATGGACAAGAAAACCATTGCACTTGGCGAATGTGACAGTTCGATGCGGTTTGAGTTCGCATAGGCAAATGGGCCATATATT
The DNA here is from genome assembly GCA_947561585.1 of Caprella mutica. NCBI lineage: Eukaryota > Metazoa > Arthropoda > Malacostraca > Amphipoda > Caprellidae > Caprella > Caprella mutica. The sequence continues at coordinate 51,658 of CANNZV010001242.1, read as the reverse complement.
TTTAAAGATGTAGAGACTGAAAATCTTTGTTCTGTAAACACCGACGAATACATTGAAAGGTCAAATACTGTAATGACTGATGACAATCATCTCGACGTTTGGTTCCATTAGGACACTGCAACTGCATACACAATCTTGTCTGCACTAGACTGGTTGAAAAATCACTTCGAGAACAAGATTATTTCGCACCGAACCGTTTTCTATGTCCAGCTAGGTCCCTTTAACTTTCACTATTAGATTTTATCTCCTACATATGTTAAAGAGAAGGTATTTAAATCTAAACCAAACATTATTGAAAACTTGAAGCAAGTAATATGTGAAGTAACCAAAATATATTAGTTGCAGTAATTACTAACTTTGAAAAAAAGGATTAATCTCTGTATTGAGCACGGAAAAGGCGATTTTAAGCAATTGTTATATACTGAATAAAACTTGAGAATATAGTCTTTCATGTGATATTTGTTTTCATAATTCTATACCAATTACTTTTTGAGTTATAAGCATTTACTTTCGACCAGTTTTTATTGGTCACCCGGTAGAATGAATTTGTAATAGTCTTTATTGTTAGTATAACATTTGGGCCCTTTATCTACCAAACTTTATCCTTTGTTTCCGGTATTTACCTTTTGTCTACCGTATTTAAAATTTTACTTACCGAATTTAACGTTTTGTCTCTGTTTAGCCATCTTTATTTGTAAACTTTCACTCTGTATCAATAATACGTGCTTTAAGAACAATTTAGCAAGTAAATTAACATGAAAGTGTAACGCTACTTTGAACTAAAGCCATACCGTTGACGTCAAAATAAACTTAATTACAAGGGACTTGAAAAAGCAGGTATATAGTCAGTGTGGAGAGTGGCATATAGATAATAGATATATCTACCTTCAGTCGGTTACAATGTTCGTGGAGGCAGAATAGCTACTCAGTGAATACAGTCACTAAAATACTACTGTGATCACTTGATAGAGCAGTGAGATAATTTAGAATTTTTGAAGTTAGCACGTTAAAAGATCGTAAGTTTACATTGAGTGACATAGCTGGGTTTGATGAAGAAGTAGGTTACGTAGATTTTTTTTTGATAGAGTGAACTCTACGAATTGTGACAGTTTAATTTCCCAAATAAACAAATCACTCACAAATTCCGATTATTTTGTAATCCGTATTTGTAATATTATCATGATTGTATTGATTCTACACAGAGAAAAATGTTTACTCATATTTAATGGGTCAACAATTTATGCTTTGAATCAATTTATTACGTGAGTTGGTTTGACTATATTCATGTTTTCATGTGTGTCAAAACAACTATGACGTGTGTGTCACCAAACATAGTTAATTCAAATCATTTTATAAATTGAATCAACTTACTATGAGAGTTGGAGTTACATTTTGGGAGTTTGAACATATGTTAAAACAACTAGGACATAGTGTGTTGAAGTAACTCACAAAGATTGTTAATCCAATGTATCTGGTGTATGAATTAACTTACTATGAGAGTTGGCGCTACTTTTTTGTAAGTTTAGGTGTGAGTTAAAACAACTATGACATAGTGTGATAATGTAACCCACAAAGACGGTTAATCTTATTTATCTGGTGTATAAATTAACTTACTATGAGAGTTAGTGCTACTTTTTTTTTTAAGTTTATGTGTGAGTTCAATCAAATGAGTAAGTGGCAACTTATGCTTTCCTCAAAGCTAATTTATTCGCATAACACTTTTCAGTTCAAATCTTGTTTCAAGTGTGTTACGTGTTGAATGTGAACGCTCCTCAATACCATTTTAGTTCAAGTGCAAACAATAGCGTTATAAGCACTAAATAGTATTATCGCTGCCGATCGATTATTAATTAATTCCATTAATAAATTGATAAATATCTGCCTAAATATTCTAAAATATTGGTGATTGATAGTTTGGTGGCTTTATATAGGTAGTTATTTGAAGAGCTGATTATCAGTATATAACTTTTATAATAATAAATTTTGATTACTGCCTTCCAGTTTGTAAACTGATATCCAAACTAATTTTCCTAAATTATTATATGTTAACTTATTTAAGCATCATACCTACCTAGCTGTTTTTTTTTTCAGTGTCAATACCTTCTACATTGGGTACGGTCAAGAGCCCCCCCGGTCAAGAGCCCTCCCGGTCATGAGCCCCCCCGGTCACGAGCCCCCCCCCCCCCGGTCACGAGCCCCCCTTCCTGTTTTTTTAATCCTTATTTACCTAGTTAAACAAATGAAGAATTACTTAGATAGAAATAACTGAGAGTTACTAATGTAGTTTGTTGTATCCGCTAGTTTGTTGTACTGCACACTTCATGATTGTTTAATGATCTGACAGGGGGGTTCGGGGGCGGCACGCCCCCCGATATACATATATTTTATGTCTATTCAGTAATGAACTACAAAAGTGTCAATAAGGATTAAATAGTCTAGGTAAATAAGGATTTAAAAACAGGGGGGCTCATGACCGGGAGGGATCATGACCGGGGAGGCTCTTGACCGGGGGGGGCTTATGACCGGGGGGGGGCTTATGACCTACACCCCTTCTACATAGGCTAGGCAGTTACTGCGCTGTCCTCATAATAGGGTAAGTTCCAAATTATCAGGCGATTTCAAATTTTCGGTCACGTATGAAATATAGTATATAGCTACCTGATAGCTAATTAAAATAAAAGTTAATTTAATATAGTTTTTCTTACGCGACCGAAAATGTGGAGCCGTCTGATATTTTGGAACTTATCCTAGTATCTTAAGTAAAGTGGTCTGATAATCTATATATTTTAAAACTAGTTGGTGTACCTATAGGTAGGGTTACACAGCCAAATTCGGTTCTTTAATTTCTAATTGTGACCCTATTAAGAGAGTCTCAAAATCATTCTGAAATTAGTTTAGCTATATACTGAATTGTTAAATATCATAATTTAAGCTCAATTTATGATAGGTTCTATTCATTTCACGAGTGCCTTGAAGTCATGATGGTTATTAATGTTTCTGAGATAAGAGACCGCAGTTAGTTAAAGTGCCGCAATTTACCTACTTGACCCTAGTTTTCTATGACTGGGAGAACTCCATCCAGGGAGGTAGTCGGAGGAGAACACCGTCCAGGGATTTAGCAGGGTGAGAACACTCCAACCAGAGGTGAGCCTTTTGATATATTATACTTTCTTGGTATTTAATTAAAGTCTACATTATGAGTGTATAATGAACAAAATTATGAGGATTAGCTAGAAAAATCCATTGCATTTATTAGAGCTAAATTTATAATGCATCTGAAGATTTATAATTAGTTTAACATTTTATATAAATAATTTACCTATATGAAAGAATTCTAAGTTAATAATTCTTTTCATTTCTTTATTAATATATGGTTTTCTATATTTTCTGAATCTACTTTCAGATCTTGATGAAGAATTGATGAAGTAGATCAACGTCATCAACTATCGGAGTCCTCTTCAATTCCTTTGAATGGTTCAGGAACAATTATGCTAGGTCAAAGTAAGTATTTGAAAATGTTAGATGATTTCTAAATATGTATTTGCAATATGATTAGCTCTTACTTTTTCATATGCTTTTAGGGATTCCAGACATGAAAAGTATATCGAAGCTGTCGCTATCTCATCACAAAAGGAAAAAGAGTAGGTGATGTTATTGATAATGTATATGAACGATACTGTGAATTTCTATTCAATATATATTAATATACGAATCTCTTATTTCAGGAATTGGCAATCTACAGTCGTGAAAGAAAGTGACGAGAATTCAAATTAAACTTCTAAATAATAAATCTAAAACTTAAATGTTTATATTTCGTTTTCAATTTGACCTTGGTAATTCTATTAGCATATTTCAATATCAGTGCCTATGAGTAAGATGAATTGCACTAAAATATGGTTTAGAAGATAAAGGCTTTATCATTAATTTATTATTCATTAAGTTATAGTACAATTGCAGCATATCAAAGATTTATCAACTTTTGTAATCTAGCCTGGTTAATTAATTCATCTAGCCTACCTATTTATTACTACGTAAAGTTATTAATGTCATCTAACTACTTGTTTATAAACTGACCTGATGAGATTACTTATTCAATCTAATCTATTAATTTACAACTGATAACCATATATCAATTCATAGGATCGAAAACATTTCAAAAAGCAAGGATAGGTCTAGGTGATCAATTATTTTTTAAAATTAAAATAGTATGCATATCACAGAAGCAAAAGTAGAAAATAAATGTGAACATGTTAGATTTGGTCCTAGAAAATAAATAGTCTAATCTAATTGAAACCGGGACCTAACTCGAGATTATAATTCAATAGAGTAAATATAGTGACTGAAAAAGTCTTGTAAAAAGTCTGGCTACTGCTAACCAGACCGATATTTCAACCTAAACTATAATAGTTGATATGCATTTACTTAGTTAACAAGTAGTTGATATAACCAACACAAGAAGATGATATAACCTACACGAGTAGTTGATATAACCAACACGAGTAGTTGATATAACCTAACCGAGTAGTTGATATAACCTACACGAGTAGTTGATATCACCTATACGAGTAGTTAATGTAACCTACACGAGTAGTTGGTATAACCTACACGAGTAGTTGGTATAACCTACACGAGTAGTTAGTATAACCTACACGAGTAGTTGGTATAACCTACACAAGCAGTGGGTATAACCTACACGAGTAGTTGATATAACCAACACGAGTAGTTGATATCACCTATACGAGTAGTTGATATCACCTATACGAGTAGTTAATGTAACCTACACGAGTAGTTGGTATAACCTAAACGAGTAGTTGGTATAACTTACACGAGTAGTTGGTATAACCTACACAAGCAGTTGGTATAACCTACACAAGCAGTTGGTATAACCTACACGAGTAGTTGGTATAACCTACACGAGTAGTTGATGTAACCTTGTTCTGTAGTTGTTTCAACCATTACATATAATTGGTTCAACCATCACGAGCAGTTTTGACTATCACAGGTAGTTGTTGTGACCATCGGGAATTAAAAATAATCAACTCACATATGTGTTGTTTTAACCAACGTCAATTTAACTCATATTAAATAGTACCTGCAACTCACCACGTAGGTAGGCGCACAGATAAACCATAAAATTTAGTCAAAACAAATCAAATATGATTTGATTCAACTAATCCTTTCTCTGTGTGTATATTGCTTTGCAGTGTGAAATCATTCATCTGGAGAAATCACTCTAAGAAATTTTGATAGTCTTAGAGTCCACAGTTGGGTTATAATTAAAGATAGTAATTATACCATATACAAAATATTGTATCTATTTATAAAAACGAGTTCTCATTGTAATCCTTATCTGTTTGAAAATATGTCCTAAATTTGTTTTCATTTGATTTGTATTTCCGAAAGAAACATGACACGCTGAAAGTTCAATCATGTCGTATATAGAATCAGATTTTCGTTCATTTTTGTCTCTTCGAATCATGGTACTTATCCGCTAAAACAAATGTGACAATTGCAGTAAATCCCTTTACTATAAACCCCATCTATATAAGTAAGTAAGTGAAAATAAGATTACATCTTTCTAACACCATTTTTTAAATGTCACAGACAAGGGTTCTTCCTTATTTCAATTTACAAACTCCAGATATAAATTAGAATGATATTATGTATGAATTTCTTTAAGATAAAGTATCTTAGTTTGTACCACCCTGAGAGAAAATAGGTTCTGATGGGGCCAAAGTACATTAAGGAGGGACGTGCTATGGCTCCGTCATAATCTGCTCCGTAATCTGCTATGGCTCCGTCATATCTTCATCTCAGGAATCTTTCGTATGTTGTCAGACAAGGAATTAGCATAGATATACGAATCATCAAAGCAGGTTATTCTATAGAATCAGAGACTTATAAGAGCTGATTGAAGTCCTGATGAACACATTTAATATAAAAGATCGAACAAGGAATGTATTTCTGTATCACAATTAGGTAGTAGAAATGAATGAGATTTAATTTCAGTTGTGTTCGTCAAATGAGACCAGTGTTCAAATCTATTTCAAATATGGTTTTATTTCTAAATGGAACTAATTGTGTTGATGTATTCTAAGCAAAAATTGATATGCTATTGTATACGAAAACCTTTTTCGTCATTTAATTGGCTAGTAACCTCTGTCGAAGAATTATTTCGGTCTGCAATTCGTGTCTCCTTTTGATTTCACATTTGGACGATTTGCTTTGGCCTGAATCAGCATACACTTTATTTGTTTGTCAAGAGAATGAGAGCAAATGTGACGGAAAATAAGAACGAGAATTGGAACACAGGATCTGAAGAGAAACTATGAGACGTGCCCTTGGATGATATAGGTTTAACTTGGGAAATCGAATTGTTGGATCAATTATACAATTTAAACGACAATTCTAGATCTAAAATTGTGAATCCATCATTTTTCAATGTTGCTCTCTACTCTATTAATGTATTTCAAAATTATCGAACTTTCCGTTTCATTTTAATATAGACTCCATTATGAACGATATTTTCTATATACGATATTTTCTATATACGACCATTTCATTGGTCGAAATAAACAATTTTGTCTTGTATGCAGAATCCATGTAACTATTGCCAAAAAAAATCATTGTTGTACCATTAATAATATTATAATTGATATTTGAATTTCGAACCATTGCTTGTAGAGTTCCATTCACAGCTGCAACATTATATATTTTTATGAATTATTATTCTTGGCGCTTCTCAACCCTCCATGCTTTTGTAAATGAGTACCAGTGCTTGTAAATTCTTTCAAATGAGTACCAGTGCTTATAAATTCTTTCAAATGAGTACCAGTGCTTGTAAATTCTTTCAAATTAGTACCAGTGCTTATAAATTCTTTCAAATGAGTACCAGTGCTTGTAAATTCTTTCAAATGAGTACCAGTGCTTATAAATTCTTTCAAATGAGTACCAGTGCTTATAAATTCTTTCAAATGAGTACCAGTGCTTATAAATTCTTTCAAATGAGTACCCGTGCTTATAAATTCTTTCAAATGAGTACCAGTGCTTGTAAATTCTTTCAAATGAGTACCAGTGCTTATAAATTCTTTCAAATGAGTACCAGTGCTTATAAATTCTTTCAAATGAGTACCAGTGCTTATAAATTCTTTCAAATGAGTACCAGTGCTTATAAATTCTTTCAAATGAGTACCAGTGCTTGTAAATTCTTTCAAAAGAGTACCAGTGCTTGTAAATTCTTTCAAATGAGTACCAGTGCTTATAAATTCTTTCAAATGAGTACCAGTGCTTGTAAATTCTTTCAAATGAGTACCAGTGCTTATAAATTCTTTCAAATGAGTACCAGTACTGGTAAATAACTACCAGAACTATGTAGTAAATAATTACCAGTGCAATTTAGTGAATACCAGTACTAGTGAATAAATACCAGTACTAGTAAATGAATATCGGACTCTAAGTGCTAGTGAATGACCAGATATAGTTAATGATTACCAGTTCCTATAAATGAATATATACACGCATATACACTAAATAATTTTTCATTTTAAAATGAAATTTTCAATTACCAAGAAAAAATTAACATGTTCAAAAATAAAGTGGTTATAATAATAGATAATTGTCATATAAATGATTTAACTGAATAAGGTTACTTCATATTATTTTTGATTAAATTATAGATAATTCTTAAACAGTGAATCAGTTTATGATTGATTCAGAACATTAATATGAGGATGTGACAATACTGCTTTTAAATGGAATTTAACGTACTTCTTTTATGAAATAATAATTAATGATTATGGTTTGTAGGCGCTTATAAAATCAACGATAAGAAATTCATTCAAGGATATAACAGCTTCTTACATACTGATATACACAGATATAAGTTATAGCTCGTTTGTAGAAGATTGAGTGAGAATTCCTGCGCCAAAACTCAGTCCTTGATAGATCTCTCCCTGGGTATCTAACTTGCATGTAAAATATGAATTCAATGACTCCCAATTAGAAGGTACGTATAATGGGTATAAATTGTCTGGGTGTGAGAGGTTCGCCATGAAAACTTAATGTAAATTTGGAAGACATTAAAGTAGATCGGATGGAACATTTAAATTCAGACAGAAAAGGAGAGGAAGAATTTAGAGTCTCAGCCCTTAAACGAACAATGAATTTTAATGAAGTTGCAAACACTTTGCACTGAGAAGCTTTAACTAACTGAGATAATTGGTTCACTCCTAACCGAAGTCATTACTCTTCTTGTTATACATTGAAGCTTATGGTCTAGTGAGTAATTGTAAGAGAAAGAAGGATATGATGAGAGAACGTGTATATATAACAATAGTGTAAATAAATACAAATAACGTTTCAAATAATTAATGGAAATTTTGATTATGGATGGTAAGTCAGACTATCAATAAACAAATTATAAGGTTATAATTATCAATTCATTATTTTACTGTACACATCAAATTTCAAACTAAATAAGAAGGTGATTTTATTACACACAAAAGTAAATGTATCCATTATTTAAAAATATTTATATTAGTAATTCCCATTAACCTATGAGTAGTTGATTGTAAGTCATACTCTTCATAAATATGTTCTCCTATTTTCAACGGGGTTATTGAATAAAGTGAATGTTCATAAAATTAACAATGAATTTTTAATTGAAATGACTGCAAAAATGAAATTCTGAATGAAGAATTCTCAAGACGATTCCAAATCTGTATTTCTGAATAGAAATCAAATGCCAGTTGAATGTCAGGTCATTTGAATTGTGAAAGCTTTCGTTCGAATAGCCACTAGCCGTACTTAAAAAAGCCTGTTTACAAGAGAGGCATCCAACCTACCAATTAAGACTAAAATCACTGGAGTGACTCATTCGTCATGGTCGAAAGCCACTGGAATATTCAGGCCCAATCCAAGGAGTGGCAATTTCAATCAGGATGATGGATGTCAAACCAAAGGGCGATTTCTTTAGCATGAGAGACTTCTCTTCATTCACTTCAATCGAACTGGTCTTAGAAAATTTGAAGGGGTTTGGTAGCGTAGGTGGATTTGGAAGAATTATTGATCACCGGTGGTATTCGACTGGTCAAAGCTTGGGAAGGGAATTCAATGATGTGGAGTTTTGCTAGATTTTAGTCATTATTATAGCTTTCTACTATGTTTGATGTATCATGAAGATGTTATCATTGTTCACTGTTTCATGACATCATGGGATAGTAAATGGAATATTAGTTATTAGTATATATATACTATGTACAATTTTCTATTTTTATATATTACGATTAGAACCAGAATAGTATTTACTTATAGTTTTATTATATGTTCCTCTAAATTTATCCTCATCCACATTTCCCAATTAAGATTTACTAAAATATTCTTAGTAATCTCCTTACTCTTAATATGTTTATGTTTTAGTTTGTCAAAATATGCAGTATTTTCTGAGTTATCGATCTGATCCTCTTTTTCACTCGTAAGAAAATGTATATGAAGATTATTATTATTTCACATATATTTTAAATGAGATGAGTTAAAATAATTAATTATATCTTTTTCTTTCATCTGTGAAAATGTGGAACTGTTCGATAACTCGCAACTTTCCCTAATAACAGGCAAAGCTTTTAACAGCTACTTAACAGTAACTAAACTATTTTTTTCACTTTATTTAAAAGATGAAGTCAGGAGAAAATGTAACATTCATTTGTGTAATCTTTTCAACTGGATGTAAGGAGAGAATTTGAACCTTTCTCACTTTCTCAGTAGCTTCTTCAGTCAAAATCCAAATTGTTATTAGCTAGAAAAACGCTTCTTGAAAACATGAGTCAGCATAAATTATCGTCTGGAATTATCGACGATATTTTTCCTATAACTTTATTGAATTAAGTTTTTAATGAAAATAGATTCTTTTTATTAGATTATTGATGTTTCATACACTTTATAAAAAATTGTTTCAATAATATATGTGATATATATAAATTAAGTTTGCAAGTTTAGTGTGAAAGATTCTATGATATAAATACTACAAACAGTGTAAAAAAGTGAAAATTAATAAAATCTATATAAATAACTTATCCCATTGTTTGTGAAATGTTTTATTGTAAGTGTACTAAAATAATTGGATTATTGAAGATGTAATATAAATGGTATGTATACCTGGTGGAAAAGTATAATGAAATGTAAAAATATTTCTATGAGATAACTTTTTTATCTATCAAATGGTCGAAAATTAATTATTATTATTTAAGGGCTTGCATATACTAAATTTGACATAATGAATTGAATATACGAAATTAATATTTAATTCCTTTATATTATTTATCACTAAAACCATTATTCTATAGCATTAATTTATAGTGGAACTGTAAGTCTTACAAGACTGTAAGTCTTACAAGACTGTAAGTCTTACAAGACTGTAAGTCTTACAAGACTGTAAGTCTTACAAGACTGTAAGTCTTACAAGACTGTAAGTCTTACAAGACTGTAAGTCTTACAAGACTGTAAGACATAATGTCATACAAAAATTTATCCTTAATGAAATTGAATACAAAAGTACTAGGTTATGTAAAATTCATTAATTATTGCTTAATAGCTATCACGTATCTATATGGTACCACTATTATGTATATTGTTGTACTAGATTGATGAACATGTAGATTCAATTGCATTGGGCCAGTGGATACACTTTTAGTGGACATACTCTATATGTGTTCAGTTTTGAGAGCTTTTCAAATATGAAACCAAATTATTTAATTAGAAAAAAGTACTTTGAGGAGAAGTACATGTAACTACAATATTGTAAATATCGTTACATATGGTGTACGGTTAAATCCTAGGCCTAAGGAAAACCTATAGTAACCAGTTTTTAGATAATAGAATAATGTGAATTGAGGAATATTATAATTTACAGGAGTAGCTATGATAAATAGGACAAAACATCGATTATCATATTTTTATTCAATTAGTCTTAGTAAGAACTAAGAACGGAAGGTTCACAGAACTACGGTGAACCTATCAGCTATCTATTGTTTATCATACTATCACCTAATTCATTATTGATACATTTTATCATTTCCCCTCACCGACTGCATTATCGTTGCCTTCCCTCCACAGACTTCAACTGGGACTTAAAAAATTAAAAGTACTGATCTACAAAGACATCTACTGAGAGACTATTACATCACCATCTGATGGAGGATAATAACATCTATTGATGGATAATAGGGTGGCATTTATTAAGATGATGGATGGACCAATAACAGTGAGGTAAGTCAGTTTACGAAACAACTGTACCTATTTTCTAACTAGGTGTGTGTCTCTCTGACTTTCGTAAAGTGATATTTTAATTAGTTTTTGAAATTCAAAGGCTAATTTCCTAACATATTAACTACAGTTTGGTACACAAAAGGTGATACAAAGTCCTTATAACTACTGTAACTCATGATTTTGACTTCAAAATGACATCAACTCAATAGAATGAAACATAATTCCATAAATTTATATAGAATTTTTTTCTATATATGGATGTTGCAGAAAAGCTGTATACCACAAGGAAGTCACATATGTTAAATTGTTTCACAAACATAATAACGTGAGATTAGTAACTACGAATTACTGTAAGAACAGAGAAATTAATAATCAATATATTACTTCAAATCTTTCCAATCTGACTACATTTCATTTTAGGTTATAAGATATACCGATAACTCTCGATTTACCATCTGCTATGGGACCGGAAAACCGATATGGTGCGGAATAACCGAGAAAAATAAAACTATATATATCGAGAGAGGGACTATCGCGATGGGGATAAATCGAGAGTTTCCTGTATACAATTTAATAGCGTGAACAAAAACTTCCTCTATTGATGATTAATTTCCACAAAATAACAAGCAATGATATTAGACTCAATAAAACTGACGATAATTCCGATAATTCAAAATAACTTTATAGATAAAATCCTTGAAAAACAGAGGAATTTGTTGTCAGGTTCTGTAAGCAGTTGGGGCTTTCCCGTAGATTTTCTCTCACAAACAATGCCTGTGATGCCCAGGGCTGAGCCATCAAATTATAGCAAGGGGAAAATAGCGCCTATTTAGTTTATTAATAGATTGTTTGTGAATGGTAAAGCTGCGAAAATAAACAATTTCTTTATATATAGAATCCACTTATTTATCCTACCATCAAGCTTTTTGATTGATTTAATGAAATAGTATACATCTTACAGTAATAGACATTTTTAACAATATATCGTTATATCTATTAATGATTTCATTAAAATGATTGTCCTTCTTTTATTTAGGCAGCCCTTAAAGCTTTAGCTTAACCGAGTCATGTGGCTCCTCTTATTAAATTTTTTAGAATTTTGAAATGTATAGGTATTAGAATTTATAGAATACTTTTGTTCGATCATGGGAGACCCCGGCCCTTGATCTATTGTAAGAGGGTGCCATATGAAATAGATAAAAATAAATAAAATAAATAAATGCATATAAAATAAATTTACAGTATATAAATTGGTGGTGGATAAACGCTTCTATATCAGCACACTGTTACACAGTTAGAAACAGACACACTGTTACACAGTTAGAAACAGACACACTGTTACACAGTTAGAAACAGACACACTGTTACACAGTTAGAAACAGACACACTGTTACACAGTTAGAAACAGACACACTGTTACACAGTTAGAAACAGACACACTGTTACACAGTTAGAAACAGACACACTGTTATACAGTTAGAAACAGACACACTGTTACACAGTTAGAAACAGACACACTGTTACACAGTTAGAAACAGGCACACTGTTACACGGTTAGAAACAGGCACACTGTTACAAGGTTCTAGGTCAATTCGCCGAAAACACATTTGCCGCACGACACATTCGCCGAAAATATGACAATTTTTAGCAGACTAGGTTTACAACAAAATTCAAGTTTATTGAACATCGTGTCTTAATGAGTATTTAAAATTATATTAACTTTAAATTAAACGGTAATTAATTGTCTGGTTTTAATGCCATATAAAATCTTATTCCTATTATAAAAGTTTCTAAATAAATTTAGTAGTATTTCTTAAATAATAAATATTTAATCCATTTATTCCAACATAAACTTTGCTATTAATAAAAGGAGTTGCTGAACAAAATTGATTTTGACTTTTTTTTTATACTCAAATACATTTCTCCATATTGTCAATATTTTATGAAAGGAGTAGTTAAATGAATATTTTTATAACCTAGAAATAAATCTGCTTTAACTGTACCTTTAATAGTTGTTGAAATATACGAATTCAAAGTGGAGTAGACTTTTTTGTGGGTCACCATGTATAGTGAAAGCATCACGATCGAGCGACTCACAGTAGCAGACTCATTCTACATGGTATATACAGGGTGGCGCAAAAAAAAAGGAAACCCGTTTTTAAACTAGTTTATTTTACAAACTATCAAAGCTAAAAAATTTCTAAAACACAACTTTATTCGTTCACTTTTTTTGCATCTATCTGTATAATTTGTTAAGAGTTACAATGAAAATTAAACTACCTACAGTGAATTTAAAAAAAGTAAATAAAATGGGCTTGCGCTAGCACGAAATACACAAAAAAATTCATAATAGGAATAATTTATTTCCATGTGGTTGTAGTAAAAATTAAATCCTACAATTTTTCATTCAATTAACGTTATTGTTATTGACTCTTTCATTCATGGAAATACATCTTCATCACCAATTACGATATCTTCTACAAAATGTGCATTTCTTTGCAGAAACCATTTTGCCAAATTTAGATGGTGCGGTAAATCAGTTCTAAAAGTTCGAGCCTCACATGCTTCTTCAAAGGATGATATCTCCAATCATGTTTAACAATTTATTTGAATGTGTCTTTAGTGATGTCTAATCCTTACCTACTAATTTATATTTTTGTATTCTCAATAAGCTGTTCACGAAAAAAGATTAATGTTTTCATGTGTTCATTCTTTTCTCCTGCGACATATCACTTTTTGTTCAAATTTGAAATGGTTTCTTCAGTTTTGAACTTAGAAACATTTTTCAATACGGTTTTATAGTTGTTGGAAATCTTTCCAGAAAGCGTTGTTCAAAAATGTGGTTGAACATGTGTAAAACTTTCAGTATTTAAGAAAATCGTCACAACAAAAACTCTTTGTTCTTTAGAAAGCTGCATTTTGAGAGATTCGAATAGGAGATAAAAATTAACGGCGAGATGATTTTATATAGATATCAATTTTACCTTGAAAAACCAACTTTCAAATGGTATTTATTTGTTTTATTTTCTCTTATTTGTTCCAAAAATAGTAGAATTTGATGTTTTTACATCCATATAAAATGAATTATCTACCTCTTATGATTTTTTTTTCATACATTTCGTGCTCGCTCAAGCCCTTTTTATTTATCTTTTTTTAATTCGCTGTAGGATGTTTTTTTTTGTAACAGATTATCAAGGTAGATGAAGAAAAAGTGAACGAATAAAACTCTGTTTTTATAAAATTTCTAGCATTGATAGTTTGTGAAATAAACTAGTTTGAAAATGGGTTTCCTTCTTTTTCCGCCACCCTGTATAAGGATTAAAATAAAGTGAGACTAGCAAAAAAAATTATTTCTCTTTTGTAACTGATAATTGTACACAGAAAATAGGATTAACATAGAATTAATACACTGACACAAATAATGCAGCAATAACATTATATATGAGTTAATTAATTAAGTTAACGTAATTTCCATAAAGTTTAATCAATAATTATGTAGAATATTGTAAAGTAATTTATACACATTTTTTTCGGCAAAAGTGACGTTCGGCGAATGTGTTTTTTGGCGAAACTGTTTTCGGTGAATGTGTTTTCGGCGAATGGACCGGTCACCCTGTTACACAGTTAGAAACAGGCACACTGTTACACAGATAGAAACAGACACACTGTTACGCAGTTAGAAACAGACACACTGTTACACAGTTAGAAATAGACACACTGTTACACAATTAAAAACAGACACACTGTTACACTGACAGTTAGAAACAGACACACAGTTATAAAATGTCACACTCTTAAACAGTTAGAAACAGGCACACTATTTCACAGTTAAAAACAGGCACAGTATTACACAGTTAGAAACAGCAATTTTGTTACACAGTTAGAAACAGGCACACTGTTGAACAGTTAGACACAGAGAAACCTGTGTCATTAATTGTACTGTGGTGACTTGTGGCAACGTATAAATACAGTTTGGTTAGCCTCTAAGCACACAGCAGTCCACACATGCGCGATCTGTGATTGGATCACACTCCACCCAATCACAGCTCTGCTCTCTCAGTTGCCAATGTCTTATATATCTGTGTATTTATTTCTCCTTATAAGTTCGGCATTTTTTACATGAAATTTGGTATATATACTAACAACTTGTAGTAAGTTTATAAGTATGACATGCGTTGTTTTATTTTTTTCTCAAACCATCCTGTACATTCTGATAGTCAAACTCATTAAGGGTTACGGAGTTAGCTCCATTCTCAAGTTAAAAAAAATATAAATAAATAATACTCATTCAAAGTTACATTAAGGTGTTACAAGCGTAACTTAAGAAAAAGTTATCATTTAATCAAAATAATTTCTTTTTCCAAAAAATCATCACCAAAATACCTCCTAATATTTAATAAAAAGCTAACTGATTATTAATTAATCAGGTAGCTTGTTTTTCCATTCGAAAGTAAAAGAGAAGAAACTTTTCAGAAGTTATTTTCAATGAGTGATAATATTTTTTGGTTCATTTTTGTAGAACTTCTTTTGAGTGAAAGTTTCTGACTAAGTGATAAACATTTAAAATAGAAAATACGATGGATTCTATTAAACATTAAAGAATTGATTAGGATATCGAAAACTTTTTTTTGTTAATAGTTTTTCAACCATTGTCTGGTAGAAAATTGGGGAATCTTTCTATCTGTTTGATCATTTTGAATATTTATCCATTAACGAAAAATAACATTATATTATCAAAAAAGTATCAAAGTTATTTTGAATAACAAAATTTATATTAACGAAAAAAATGAATCAATCGAAAACGATTAACAATGATAATTAGTTTAAAAAGACCAATAATACTAATTAGTTGAAAATAAATCATATATATTCTATATAGTAAATATATAAATGTAAATAAGACC
This sequence comes from Caprella mutica, assembly GCA_947561585.1. NCBI lineage: Eukaryota > Metazoa > Arthropoda > Malacostraca > Amphipoda > Caprellidae > Caprella > Caprella mutica. The sequence goes on along the minus strand of CANNZV010001242.1, from coordinate 35,492 downwards.
GCGTTAATGCATTCATTTTTGACTTATTATACTATCGATGATAAAATTGCTCTTCAATAACGGTTTCCTTTCCAACTTTATTTAACACAACAATGGCTTAATAATATCCATTTCTCCAGTCATCTGACAAAATTTCCCAAGTCTCTCCACATGAAATCGTTTCTCTCAAAACATTTAAACTTTTGCCAAATTTTCATTTTCATGCAAAATAATTCCATGGGGAGAAATACCACTCTAACTCATTTACATGAAAAAAGTTAGGCAAAATGAAAACAAAGTTTAAGAAGACTTACAGTCTCTAACACTTTCAGTCTTGTAACACTTTTAGTCTTGTAACACTTTCAGTCTTGTAACACTTTTAGTCTTGTAACACTTTTAGTCTTGTAATACTTTTAGTCTTGTAACACTTTTAGTCTTGTAACACTTTTAGTCTTGTAACACTTTTAGTCTTGTAACACTTTCAGTCTTGTGACACTTTCAGTCTTGTAACTCTTTCAGTCTTGTAACACTTTTAGTCTTGTAACACTTAAAGTCTTGTAACACTTTCAGTCTTGTGACACTTTCAGTCTTGTAACTCTTTCAGTCTTGTAACACTTTTAGTCTTGTAACACTTTTAGTCTTGTAATACTTTTAGTCTTGTAACACTTTTAGTCTTGTAACACTTTTAGTCTTGTAACACTTTTAGTCTTGTAACACTTTTAGTCTTGTAACACTTTTAGTCTTGTAACACTTTCAGTCTTGTAACACTTTCAGTCTTGTAACACTTTCAGTCTTGTAACACTTTTAGTCTTGTAACACTTTTAGTCTTGTAACACTTTTAGTCTTGTAACACTTTCAGTCTTGTAACACTTTCAGTCTTGTAACACGTTCAGTCTTGTAACACTTTCAGTCTTGTAACACTTTCAGTCTTGTAACACTTTCAGTATTGTAACACTTTCAGTCTTGTAACACTTTCAGTCTTGTAAAACTTTCAGTCTTGTAACACTTTCAGTCTTGTAACACTTTCAGTCTTGTAACACTTTCAGTCTTGTAACACTTTCAGTCTTGTAACATTTTCAGTCTTGTGTCACTTTCAGTCTTGTAACACTTTTAGTCTTGTAACACTTTTAGTCTTGTTAGACTTTTAGTCTTGTAAGACTTGCAGTCTTGTAAGACTTGCAGTCTTGTAAGACTTGCAGTCTTGTAAGACTTGCAGTCTTGTAAGACTTGCAATCTTGTAAGACTTGCAGTCTTGTAAGACTTGCAGTCTTGTAAGACTTGCAGTCTTGTAAGACTTGCAGTCTTGTAAGACTTGCAGTCTTGTAAGACTTGCAGTCTTGTAAGACTTACAGTGTATGCATACTGTATAGTGTATAGCCCTTTTCATATTTACATACGGCCTAACAGCTAAGGACAGATCATAATTTATTTCTTTTATCATACTAATAAACTAGTCATTTCATAATATATTTAGTAACATATGGCCGTGTCTCACTTAGAACACAATAATATGACTTTCATTTAATGTTTACTTTTGTATGTATATTCATTATTCATGTCCTGAATATTTAATATAAGGTTGCCCTTGAGGCCATAGGTTTAATTGCATGGAACAAGTACTTCTATTTCTTCATATATAAAAATGTATCTTGAGAGAACAGAATCTGTCCTCTCTGAATGTATGGGAATTACTTGTGTATATACAACACTATATACGATCGTGACCACAGTACTAGATAAAATCCATGGAATACAAAAATCATGTTTCGCTTCCACAGAGATGAGTGGACTGCACACACAGAGTTAATCTGACGTGTGAGTACATACTATAGTTACTATGTAAATCTGCTGTCACAGCCCTCTGTTGTGATCAATTAATTTCGCAATTTAGGTGTCAGTGCTAACTATCGTCAGTCCTGTGGATAAGTCGCCAGTAATTAACAGACCTGAATTGAACTTTACATTAGATCTGTATTGAAAATTTCATCAGACCTATATTATAAATTTCATTTGACTACAAGCAACAAAGTCACCAAATTGTGATTGTGTAGCTAAATTAACTCTTATGAGTTTGACTCTTAGAATCAATAAACCTACGGTACTGTATCTCTTACAAGTTTTTAGTACAGTAGTGAGCATAAGTTAAGGGACAGTGAAAAAAGTTGAACATTTTTGTTTATTGCAAAGAAACTGGTCAACGAAAATATGCGAAACTTAACAACAATTAAGATACACATACTGTGAGTGTTTGCTAGAAATATTAGCAAAATGGAACAAATATTAACCTAAATATTCAACAATTGCCATCAGAGACCAAAAAGAACACTGAGCAAAAGTTAAGGAACAGTTGTTATTGCAATAACCATTGGCTAATTAGATATACAAAATTAATATTTTGTAAATAGTCTTTTATTTTTGATGACCTCGTTGCATCGATTATTACAGGAATCAACCAATTTTTAGCAGAATTATGGAGTTATCTTCTGTCACTCTTCTTTCAGGAATCACCACAGTTAATCCTAATTTTTTGGGATTGCGTTCTTCAGCACCATCACCAATTACCTTCCAAATGTTTTCAATTGGGTTCCAATCGGGGCTCTGAGCAGGCCAGCTTATAAGAGAAACTTATTTACTTTCACAGATTTAGCCGTGTGAGAAGGAGAATTGTCTTGCATTAAAATTCGTGGTTGAGTATCAAATGATTGCAAATATGGAATGCAATGGTGGATGAGAAGTCTCGTATACACTGCTGCATTGACCAATCTATGCACACGAACAATTGGGCCTGTTCCCGCTGCAGAGATGATGCCCCAGACCATCATGATGTCGTCTTTATGTTTCACAGTTTAATTAACGAACTCCAGGTGAAGGTCTTCACCGACATTACCTCGAACGTGCTTTCTGCTGTTACTTCCGATCACATTAAACTTAGATTTATCGCTGAAATGAACCATGGACCACTGCTACTTCGACAAAACGACATGCTCCTTGGCAAACTGCAGCCTTGCAGTTTGGTCCTTTTTCGATATCACAGGCTTTGATACAGCATCCAGATATTTAATCCTACCCTGTTCAAACTTCTATAAACTTTGAATCTGGACACATTAAGATCATGAGTTTCACTCATTTGGCGAAAAATACCTGCAGTAGTCTTGAAACGGTCCTTTATGCACAGTGTCACCATGGCACAATCCTTTCTGGGGGTAGTTTTTGATGGTCTTCCTGATTCTCGTTTTGTATTAATTGAAGCACATTCTTTAAAAAGTATTGACATTGTGATGCACAACACTCTTAGATCTTTATATGATGCTTGCAATTTCAGAAAGTGACTTTCCATCCTTGTGATGGTAAAAAAATAGGGGTTTTTCACAGAGGGATTCTTTTTTCCGAGTAGCAGGTGTAATGGCGGCGATAGTTTTGTTCCAATAACTTGATAACCTTTAGTAACAATTTAATATATTGAAACAGTCTTTCAAACTAAGATTATTCAGTTTATACCCTTTTATTAATAACTGTCCCTTAACTTTTGCTCGGTGTCTTTTTCGTCCTCTGATGGCAATAGTTAAATATTTTGGTAAATATTTGTTTGATTTTGCTAATATTTCTACCACATACCCACAGTATGTGTACCTTTATTGTTGTTAAGTTTCACGTATCTTTGTTGTCTAGTTCTTTTGCAATAAACGAAAATGTTGAACTTTATTTACTGTCCCTTATCTTATGCTCGCTACTGTATATATGGGAGAGCCGGGTGAGTTCGTACAGCGGGTGAATCCGTACAGGGCCATAACTCAACACCTGTTACCTTCTAACCCGTTGAAATTTAGGTGATCCTATACATTATAAAAACAATCAGTTTGAAACAAGTTTCAGCAGCGTGAGTGTGTGGTATGTTCCTTCGGTGAGAGGTCATATATTTTTAGCACTAAAATGTTATTTTCTCACTACTAGAGCTAAGCCATAGCAATTACAATATACTATCTAGAAACTCTATTTGGAATACTAGTATTCACTAGGATATTCCTACGTATATAAACGTTAACATTTAGTTAAAACTCATTAATATCTTATGTATTCCCCTTTGAAAATAAAATAGTGGTGTGGGGTGTCATCGTACAAATATGTACGGGCAACATCCTCATCTGTACGATTTCACTCCACTATGTACGAATTCACCTCTATATTTATTTTTCATATATGCCTCGAGTATATACACGTAAAAGAATGAAACAGTATTCTTCCTGTTATGTGGAACAGGCATATAACGTCTGGGAAAATGGAACAGCAGTACTTAAAGCTGCTAAATTGTATAAAGTTCCTCTGATGACGCTGTAAGATGCCACAAAGAGATCCAGAAATGGTTTAGAATTTGATAATCGTAAACCAGCGAAATAGTAAAGAACTGTGCTTTTCCAGAATATGCTGAGAATAGTTCAAATTATTATCAGCGCAACCAAATAGAAAATGCGCCATCCACCGAGCCTGCTCCTGCTTCACCATCTACCGAGCCTGCTGCTGCTTCACCATCCACCGAGCCTTTTCCTGCTTCTCCGTCTACCGAGCCTACTCCTACTTCACCATCCACCGATCTTTCTCCTACTTCACCATCAATCGAGCCTGATCTTACTTCACCATTCACCGAGCCTGCTTTTACTTCACCATCCACCGAGCCTGCTCTTACTTCACCCGCTACCAAGCCTGCTCCTACTTTACAATCCACCGAGCTTTCTCTTAATTCTACCGGGACAGAGGCTTCTCCTATTTCACCATCCACCGAGCCACAACCAGGCCCCTCTAGATTAAATGTTTCATTTTACTAGGAACATCTTTTGAAAACATTTGGCCATTCGCAAAGGTTCCTCCTAGAAAGTGCAACAACGAAAGGCAGATAACCAAGAATGTCAATGATAACAACTGGTACCCTAGAAAAAGAGTTGCTGGAAGAGAAACAAATTTCAACAAAGAAATACTCAAATTCACTAGTGACAAAGCATAAGCTTACGATGGAAATTAATGCTCTATAATCTAGTTGAAGGACATCGGTGATGAAGCCTTTTGTGATTTTTGCTATCTCGAAAGGGTTTCAGTCAATTGTAAGGATACAGCATTCAAAGCTTCCGTAATATTTTCCATACAATATACGAAAATTTTACTGAATTTTCCTTTCTATCCTCTTTTTTAGTACTGTACGGAATGATACTCTGCTTGTACGAACTCACCCGCACTTCCGGTTGAGTTTGTAAACACGAATATATCTCATTAAAATCGATATTTAGAGAGAACGACATAGTTTTAACTAATTTAGTTTGTAATTATAAGTAGTTGAATACCTATTGATTCGATTGTGAGTTAGAACGAACTTGTATCCCGAATAGGTAAGATTATACACAGAGAAAAAAGTTTACTCATATTTAATGGGTCAACAATTTATGCTTTGAATCAATTTATTACGTGAGTTGGTTGGACTACATTCATGTTATCACGTGTGTCAAAACAACTATGACGTGGTGTGTCACCAAACATAGTTAATTCAAATTATTTCATGGATTGAATCAACTTATTATGAGAGTTACAGTTACATTTTGGGAGTTTGAACATATGTTAGAACAACTAGGACATAGTTGGTTGAAGTTACTCACAAAGATTGGTAATCCAATGTATCTGGTGTATGAATTAACTTACTATGAGAGTTGGCGCTACATTTTTTTAAGTTAAGGTGTGAGTTAAACAACTATGACATAATGTGATAAAGTAACCCACAAAGACTGTAAATACAATGTATCTGGTGTATAAATTAACTTACTATGAGAGTTGGTGCTACTTTTTTTAAGTTTAGGTGTGAGTTAAATCAAATGAGTATGAGGCAACTTATGTTTTCCTCAAAGCTGATTAATCGGTAGACACTTTACAGTTCACATCTTGTTTCAAGTGTGTTACGTGTTGAATGTGAACGCTCCTCAATACCATTTTAGTTCGAGTGCAAACAATAGCGTTATATGCACTAAATAGTATTATCGCTGCCGATCGATTATTAATTAATTCCATTAAAAAATTGGTAAATGTCTGCCTAAATATTCTAAAATTTTAGAGATTGAGACTGGCGGCTAGATAGTTATTTGAAGAGCTGATTATCAGTATATAACTTTTCATAATAATAAATTTGATTACTGCCTTCCAGTTTGTAAACTGATATCCAAACTAATTTTCCTAGATTATTATATGTTAACTATAAATAAATTTCATTAAATAAATAAAATAATTCTGTGTTGTTTATACTCCATACTGTGACTATGAATAATCTCCAACGTTTTTATATTCGCAAATACTGTAGTATGTCATTGACCATTTTCAAATTCAAATTTTTAAACAAAGAAAATGCGACATTGTTTGGCATAACTAATGAATTATTTTGTCATCAATAATATAAAAAAATTCTTCGTTGCTGGCAACAAAAACCCTTCCCACCAGTGGTGAGAAGCTGATCAACGCTAGGCAACGAGCTAAATCTTGCCACTTGTGGCAGGGAACAGAGCAACGTGTAACCACGTGCAGCATGCTACGCAGGGGCATGCTACACGTGTTGAACTAGTTGAAATACATTTTGCCCGTGCGGCTATGTAGCATGTTGCGTGTTGCTAAAATGTTGCCCCAGTGGAAACCCGGCTTTAGCCCTAATGAGTTTGACGTATGTTGTCTAAGCACATCCTTTTTAAATTACTTTATATATTTCATTTTACTCCTTTAAATTTACCGGCTTTTATTGATTTGTTCTTACATAAATACCAAATATATTTTTCTATTTAAAAGTTAAAGAATATCTACGTATCAGTATAAATCACGTAAATTAGGAAATTTATTGTACTGTGGTAACGTGTGGCAACGTAGAAATACAGTTTTGTTAGCCTATGAGCACACATCAGTCCACGTTTTCATGGAGTATACACACATGCACGAGCTGTGATTGGGTCACACTCTACCCAATCACAGCTATGCTCTCCCTGTTACCAATGTCATATATATACCTATGTATTTATTTCTCTTAATGTTCAATATTTGTACTTGAAATTTGGTACACATTAGTTTAGTATGTATACTAACAACTTATACAAAATAGAGTAGAGTAGATTCATAAATAAGACATGTGTATGTTAAAACATATGCAGTGTGTTTAAGTGGCGGCTTAAAGTGATCGACATGTGCGAGTATATTTGCGCACACCAAGTTCCGTGCTTTCTGAGGGCTAGATTATTATGGTTAAATTCGTAACTAGTAAAGACACAGATTGTAAAATATATATATATTTTATGAATATAGAACAACCACAATATCATTAAATATATTTTTCAATTCCATTTCCCATTTGAAAATAGGCTATGTAGATTTTAAGATCTATATTAAATTTTTTCAGATAGATTTATCCTTTCATATTGACTTCTTAATTTCTCTAACTGAGTGGTTAGATAGTCCTATAGTACTTCAGTAGCTATATATCGCTAAATATTTTTTCAGTTACTAGGTAACGCTACAGTAATTTAGTTGCTTGATAGATGAAAAAAAAAGTTGATAGATGTCTCTATGTTGTGCCAATTGCTAGTTGTAGCTATTGTGTTTCAGTTGCTAGATCTCGTTATAGAGATATTATCCCTAGATGTTGCTATAGTGTGACAACAATTGCTAGATATCACATTAGTGTTGAGCCTGTTTCACACTTACCAATTTCTTCCGGACGGAAAAAAAACCGGCCGGTTAATTATTATTAGCGGTGCGTAGAATCAGCGATTTTGTATTATATTAACCGGTTACCTAACAGTGGCCGTGATGAAGCTGTACGTATATACTTACAACAAAAGACTGTTGCTGTCCGATGTCTATCGCATGGCGGAGCGAGTGAGTCAATGATCTCTTTCACAGTTGCTGGTATGTTCTGTCCATTCAAGAAATTCGATGGTAAATTGCATAATGAGCAAATAAATTGATTCAGAACGCCTTGCGTTTCTATTTTCATATCAATAAAGTCCTACATATCGAATAATGATATCGCTATTTTGTAATTGAGAACAAATTTGATTACATTGACTTAATATAATGATTCACTTTTTATAATTGTTGCTACGAGAAAAGAGACGGATGCCTTTTTAAGGAAAGTATTAGATGAATTTATTTTATATTACAGTAAAACTCTTGAGTTATGAGGATTTCTTTATGAAGTACCCGAGTAATGAAGGACCTGAATTATGAAATGGCCCTGAGTTATAAAGTAGTTTTCTTTGTTTAAATCATAGAAAACGTCAAAACGATAATCTTGAGGTATAACTATACCTTTTCCAAGTCAAGTTGGCAGAAGTGAACAATGAATTGGCCCAATTGAAAAATGAATTTTCACAAGTGAAAGTCATATTTCAGAAGTGAAAAGGAAAAAGGCAAATATGACAAGCAATTACAGTAAAGAAGTTTTTTTTAAGAAAATCACAACTTCAATGCAATAGTGGGTTTTTGCAATCTTCTCCACCAGACACTATCATATTATAAGATAATACTTTATTATAAAATAATACCTACTCTATTACAGGATAATACCCAATTATACGACAATACCCAAGTATAGGATAATACCCAATTATAAGAAAATGCCCAATTATAGAATAATAACCAATAATTATTAAAGGTTAAAATTCCCAATTATAGGACAATACCCAATTATAGGATACCACCTATAATTGTGTATTATCCTATAATGGAGTACTTTATATGAAAATGTAAATCAGGAAGGCAAAGATTTACTCTAAAGTTTAGGTTATCAATAAATCGGTTATATTGATACTGTGTTTTCTTTATTGTTTGAGATTTAAATGATGTGTATTTTTTGTTAATGATTTAAATTTAGGCATAAATGACTACTACCATGATATATATTAATTTTTGTTCAATAATGAGTAGCTATATTTATTTCCCACAACATATATGTACTTAATATTTGTTTAATTAACTCAATTTCGTATAAAATTTATGCACAATTTGCACATCCATATAAGAATAATATGTGTCATAGTTATTCCTCAATGATAAAAATTCTCTATAATTTTAATCACAGAAAACTAACACTGCACACGATTTATTAAGTGGCTCTGAGTTATGAAGAAACCATTACTTCATAACTCAGGAGTTTCACTGTATTAGAATCGCAACTCAACCGTACAGCAAAAATCGTAGTGTGTAAAAGGAAGGCAATCTTACTCAATATCCGGCTGGATATTGGCCGAAACCAGTAAGTGTCTGGACGAAACCTGTAAGTGTCTGGACGAAACCAGTAAGCGTGAATGAGGTACAGGCATCCCCGCTTTAGTTACCAAATCACGACTCAGTTTAGTTACCAAACGGTAACTAAAGTGAATAAAAGTAACAAGAAATTTATAATTGTCACTCCTTGATTATATATCTCATTTTCTATCAGTTATAGAAAGAAAATTTGTTTTATAGAGTTATTAGAGTACTACGTATATAAGCATATTAATAATAACATACAGTCTTTAATTGTTTGTAACTGTAATGAAAAAGTTTAAAGTCGTGCATTTATTAAATGTTTTAAAATCCATCCATAGCTTAACTCTCACTCAGTATTTAGGTGAGTAATTAATAGATACTTTGATTTCTATAATTACTGTGTTACATTTAACAAACAGCAATTTTATGCTCTATGAAATGCTTGTGGTATTAGGGTACTAAGTTCCAAGTAATTGGTTGGTTCTACAAATTTCGGACACGTCAGAAAGGAAATTATTATTTAACTTCTATTCTAATTGGTATCATGGATACAAATTGAAAAAAAAGTTATATAATGATTATTATATGAAGATTTTCACGTGTTCGAAAATATGGAACCATGCAATAACAAGGAACTAACCCTAAAATAGGACATGTTGAATTTCTGAACCAACTGCTTCTAATAACCTAATTTGGATTATAATTATGATGTTCTTTTAGTTACCGTGAAATAAACACAAAAAATTGTCTCAGTTTTCTATGTCTACGAACGGTTCTTATTTCGAAAAATGACTCTAAATAAGTACCACATTTACTAGAGTGAGTTGTGCTTAATGCGAGGTTTGCCTATATTACAGTTGCTAGAAGTCTCTGAAGTTTAACAATTGCTAGAAATTTCAAAAGTATAACAATAATAACAGTCTATAAAGTTGAACAGTTGCTAGATATCTCAAAATTTTAACAGTTGCTAGATGTTTCTAAAGTTTTTAAGCCGAGTTTCCACTGACGCAACACAAGCAACATGTAGCATGCGACTTCACTGTCTTCCAACGTAGAATGCGACTTTCAATAAAGAGACACGAAGCATGCAGCAAGGCTACATCTTCGTTGCTTGTAGCATGCTGCATGCTCTGTTGCCTGTTGCTTGCCGCAAGACCAATTCAATCAGTTCAACAAAAACGAAATCAGATTCCAAACTTTGAGCGCCAATGCGATCATTTGAAACATGGAATAGACTCAATATAGGTTTCAAGAGATCTTCATTTGTACCAGGCCTTTTTATTTTGTTTAATAATTGATGTTATAATTTAAATGGTTCTAGGACAACTCGCCGTCAGGACAACTCGCCGCGTGATTTATGTTTTGCCGGTGTATACATCATTTTCATATATTTAAAAATATTATAAATTTGAACAATGATTGGTTTCTATACGCTCAAGACTGACGTAGAACAGTAGTTGACAAATTTCATTATTTCAATTAATTAGTTTCGTTGATTGAAAAGATTCATACTCAACGGGAAATCCATATTATTAGCGGTTATTTAAACTCTGCGTAGAAGGTTTTTTCTGTTTTCAAAGCTTTCGAATAGAAAGATTTCTATTCATCATCAGGAGATATACCTGTGATTGTCACAGATATATAGAAAGTAGAATTATTCTAGAGAATTAATGTAGTTATCAATAGCTATAGGTAGTAACAAATTTAAAAAAAAATTGTCTCATATTTTAATATTTAATAGATTGTTAATTAATATTAATAAACTTTAGGATGTATTGTTAAATAGAAAGACGGTATCCAACATACAATCATTGGTCATAAAATTCATTGTCAGGTCCAGGTTTTCCACCCTTCTCCTGATGATGAATAGAAATCTATCTATTCGAAAACTTGAAATCTGAAAAAACCTTCAATGCAGAGTTTAAATAACCTCTAATAATTTAGTTTCGTTTGTTATATGTGTGAGAATATTTCAGCCCGCAAAAAATATTAGAACAATTAATATAAATTTAGAAGCATTTAACGTCAGCTTCGAAACGAAACGCTTTCTAGTTGACAAGGGACAGGAAAAAGAAGTCAGAAAGCAGAGTGACTCCTTGAACACTTACCACCAGTCCCTGACAAGCTAATGGATGCTGAAACGATACTTCGTGGAAGCAGTCACTGACCAAGGAGTTAATGTAACTTATTACTAGGTACTAGTTTTAAACTAAAGCAATTTTTATAAGTCATTAAACGTATAAAGAAGACACCTGAACTTGTTTTCTTTTCATTAACAAATTATTTTAGCAAAATATACTTTCAAATAGAATGACGAAAATTTTATTGCTAATTTACAACACACACTATGTTTATATAATAGTTAAAAAAAAACATTATATTTAACTTTTGAAATGAAAAAGAAAACCTTTTCAAATACTGCTAATATAATTTTATATTTAATTTACAACACGCAGCTTATATTTGAATTTTTTAAATAAATAAATGGTGTATACGGCGGTAAATGATATATCACACGGCGGTAAATGATATATCACACGGCGAGTTGTTTTGGCGACGAATTGTCCTAGCGGCGAGTTGTCCTCACGGCGAATTGCCCGGCGGCGAGTTGTCCGGTCACCAATTTAAATGTATTATAAACAATATAAATTCTTTACATAACTAATTTTACATATACTGCTCTTCAATAATATAAGACCGTTTGAAAATTGGATAAAAAAAACTAACTTTTGTAGATAGGGTTGTGAATTTTTAAATATAGGTTGCTGATAACAATCTACATAAATGTTCCAAATAAAAAACAATTGCACCATCAACTTTTTCTTAAATCTGCATTTTTATGAAATAAGGCGTTTAACACTTGATCATAGACATAAGACCACATAACTTAAATTAGGATAAATAACAAATAACAAAGAAAATGCTTCTGATTACTTCAAAAATTCTCTGTGGCATACTGGAAATAAGGGTTTCCAGCAGTGGAAGGGGAACGTTGCTCCAACTCGTGAAAATGGACTCTCGAAGATCATCCACAGTGGCATACTGCTTTCCATTTTTGTAAACATCCCTTGCCATCCATCCTCAGAGGTTTTCTATAGGATTCAAGTCCGGGGAGCATGCGAGATGCTTCAAAACCCGGACACCACTCTCCTCTAAGAAGCTCATTGTCCTGCGTGCTCTATGAATTGCAGCATTATCCTGCTGGAAAACCCACCTACAGGGTGGGGCGTAAGTTTGGAAGCAATTTTTCAAACATTAATATAATTCTTAAAAGTAAGTTCCTAAGTAGGTGATAGGGTTTGAACTACAGTAGAGAAAATTTAGTCAATTCAAAAATGTCAGACAAAAGAGAAGACATTATTGCTCTACACCGTGCGGGAAGTCAGATTCCGTCATTTCAAAGACTCTCTCAATAGCGAGATCGACTGTTTGGAAGTGTGTGAAGCGTTTTAATGAGAGAGGAGACTTGACTGATCGTCCAAGAAGTGGTAGACCACGCTCACAACTCACCAAACAACTGATAAAATGTGCCCGAGAGAAGATCAGGAGGAACCCGAAAAGGTCAATACGATTGTTAGCCAAAACAGCTAATGTGAGTCCCAGAACAATGAGAAGAGTTGTCAAAGAAGACCTAAAGATGTCCTCTTTCACTCTCCAAAAGAAACAGACTCTGTCAGAAGCTGTAAAGAAAAAGAGATTGGAGAGAAGCAAAGCACTTCTGAGAGAATTGAAGTCTGGCACGGCTGGTGAAATTGTTTGGTCTGACGAAAAAATTTTCACAGTGGAAATGTCTCACAACCGGAGGAATGACAGAATAATTGGTAAAAGTGCAAAATACATCCCATACAACCAAAAAACTGTCCACAGAACCATGAAACCTGCTTCAGTAATGGTCTGGGCCGCTGTTTCAGAAACTTGGAGATCTCCTTCAATTTTTGTGGAACAAGGCGCCAAAATCAATGCTAAATGTTATATAGAGAATATTTTGACGCCAATGTTGGAGTCAGCTAAGGATCACTTCGGTAATGACACTCTATAGACATTTCAGCAAGACGGCGGCGCGACTTCACATACTGCAAATGTCACTCAAAACTGGTGCCATGACCATCTTCCACGGTTTTGGTCCAAAGAAATGTGGCCTCCCTGCAATGTGACTATAGAGTGGCTAGATCTGGCTTTTCCCCGGACTGAGTTGTCTGTCGTCGCCGAGATCCTGATATGGCATCACATTCCTCTGCCCTGAACCCTCAAGATTTGTACTAGTGGAGTTATCTGACGGGCAAAATCAATGAAAACAACCTTCAGACCTTCCCTGAGTTGAAGAAAAACATATCACAGAAAGTAGGATAAGCAGGAGTGTGGTAGAGTTATAGATAATTTTGTTCGCTGTTTTCCAGTCTGTCTCCAGCAGAATGGTTGATATTTGAACACATTTCGTAGTGTGCTGCAAAATTAGTCTACATAGTTGAAGAATATAGAAATGTTGTTTTCATTATTATCATAGTCTCAGGTTTTCATATCTGCTAAGTTTATGTTTCTGCGTTGTTTTATTGTTAAAATATTCAAGTTTGAATGAGTTCAATGTTCTCTGAGACACCCTGTGTTTAAGGGGATCGTATAGTGGTTTTGCTAGCTACCAATAATACTCGTCCGACTGAGCTGAGATTTTGACATGAGATTGTAAATGGAAATTGAACAGCATCAGTTACATTTTGATCTCATTGAAGTTTTCACTTTGAATATTCGTTCTTCGCTTGTTCATTGCATGGTTAAGGCCTGTTTCACACTTGCATTTTTAACACCGCAGAAAAAAGCTCTTCTCAAAATGTGTTTACGCTTGCATTTTTTTCATCGCTGATGGAAAAATCACATTACATTTCTACTTAAGCGATAAAGAAAACTCATGTGTGAACACATTTTATAATAAGAGCTTTTTTCCGCGTTGTTAAAAATGCAAGTGTGAAGGTGGCCTTAACCATGCAATGAACAATCGAAGAATGAATACTCATAGTGAAAACTTCAATGAGATCAAAATGTCACTGATGTTGTTCAATTTCTAAATAGTTTCCAATGAAGAAGTGTAAGCACCCTGTATTATAATGTCTATCAATACAATTTTTCCCCTTTCATTCACTGCATTTTAGTAAAAAAATCCAAGTTAGCTCTAAGAATAACTTTCGCGCAATGACAAAAATGATCACCCTCTCTCTTTGCTATACCGGTTCTTAAACTATTTCAATCAGTTCAAAAATGTGTTTACTTATTAATATTACAATAAGAGGCGGAGAAAAAGAGACCAAGATACAGTTTTTTTGTCCATTGGCTAACGATTTACAAGTATTTGAAAAAGCGGAAACATTTTTGTGGTCCATACTGTAGAATCACTAGTCACAGTCAAATTCAAAGCTTCTCCTTCTTTCACTCTAACTAATTACTGATAATTAACTTCTTGATAACTTGAAAGGATATTATTTGATGACTTCCTTCCTCATTTCTTAGAGATTATCAGGTTACGAAAGAAAAAGAATTCAAGTCTGGATGAATATTTCTAATAAGAGAATCGAAGCTACCTAATTTAATTACTGTTAATTTATTGTGAAGAGAAATTAAAGAAGATATAGATGTAGAGAAGAGGAGAAGATATTGATATTGAGAAGAGGAGAAGATATAGAAGTAGATAAAAGCAGAAGATATTGACGTAGAGAAGAGGAGAAGATTATGACGTAGAGCAGAGGAGAAGATATTGATGTTGAGCAGATATCAATATATAGACGTAGAAAAGAGGAGAAGATATAGATGTAGAGAAGATGAGAAGATATTGACGTAGAGAAGAGAAGATATAGACGTAGAGAAGAGCAGAAGATATTGACGTAGAGAATAGAAGATATTGACGTAGAGAAGAGGAGAAGATATTGACGTAGAGAAGAGAAGATATTGACGTAGAGAAGAGGAGAATGTTTGGACTTAAAGATGATGAAAATTCTTAATGTAAATGACATTTCGGTAAAGAATTTTAGATAAAAGTAACAAATATTTATTATATGTATTAATAATGCTTGTTTTATGCAATTGAAATCTGATTGATTTTATTATTTTCTAAATTCATTTAAAGGAAATGTTTTGTTTCCATATCTATGTATGCATTTGCAGGAATATTGATTTCTATAATTCGTATGCCGGATTGGATAATTGAAATTGGTCAATTATTATTATACAATCATGATGTTCAATTATCCGTACTATGATGATGATATTGAATATCATTTATTTAATAATTTAAATAGTCTTACATTACGATATTCTTAATATATTTATTCACCGATTAAAATGTTACATATGCACAATTGTAATTTTTAGTAAACATCATTTGACTCAATTACATTTAATATTTTTAACAATGAGACTCCATACTTCCATTTAATTTCCCCTACAACTAAACAAATAATGAACTGTCGAGTAAAAGGTATTCCAACTTAGGAATATATTTCCACTGGACTTATTTAAACTTCTCGAAATTTGGAATGGTTTTGTACTTTCTTCAAATGTCCAAAGAGCAAATATTGAATTTGTATTTTCAAAAAACAAATTGAAAGAAAAAAGGAAGTATCGACATGATTCTACGTACCATTATTTCTCATTTCATTTACATTATCCCTCAAACAGTTTGAATAACAGTCGTTTGTAATTCCTTGGGCCTTTGGTATTGATATCTTAAATCTGTGGATTCACTGCGTCTAATTAGTTAGAATTTCAATTTTATATTATTTTATTGTGTGCAAACTGTTACATGCAATATCTTCCAGATTGAAGACTTCTCACATCTTTTATTCTTTTTTATTACGAATATGCATTCTACTGATGACCAACAGCATGGTAGTAATTCAAACCCCCTGTTTTAATTTGCAAAAGGATAAGTTAAATCATTCCGACCGTTAAGCATTTTCGTACAGTTGTTTCTCTTAATTCAAATATACTGGCACTTTGGAACGTGTCACAGTTGGTGTTTACTTTAATCGTTTTAAAGTGTGCATATCTTTACGAAGAAACAGTTTTTCAAAAATTCATTTTAGTGATAGTGGCGGACAAGAAGTCATAACTTTTCAGAAATCCGTAACTTGCCCTTATAATAATATTATTACAGTTATTTAGCTTTCATTTATTCTATGCTTCATAATTTAGTTCCTCGACACCGAGTCAAGTCCCTCTTTTTGTCTTTGGCTAACATCGCACTGATGTTTGGTGCGGATTTCCCCTCCATTTGTCTTGCAAATCTTCTTAGTCACAAAATTATTTGTACTTAACAATTTCACCCCCGCCATTGCACCAACTTTGGAAACTGTGAAGGAAAGAACCTTGGATCCTGTTACGGGGATTGTTTGAGAAGAGAATTCGATGTGAACTAGAGAGAGAATTTGATGTGAAATAGCGAGAGAATTTGATGTGAACTGGAGAGAGAAATTGATTTGAACTGGAGAGAGAAATTAATTTGAACTGGAGAGAGAAATTAATTTGAACTGGAGAGAGGATTAGTTAGAATAGCCTGGTTACCTAGGGTTGCCTGGTTGCCAAGATTATCTTGGTTACCTATAGAAGCCTGGTTACCAAGAGTATACTGCTTACCTAGAGTACCCTGGTTATCTACAGTATCATGGCCTCCATTCTCACTCTCGTTTAATAGGCTTTACTTGGCGAGGTTATAGTCTCGTACAGCTAATAAGGAGAATGCTTAACTCTTCCCTAACGATCATATTCACTTTGGCTAAATGAAATTTTATCTTCATTTTCATGAAGATTGCAATAGCTTAGAACTTGCAATAGCCTACTGGAAATTGTGATAAAATAAATTAATCATTATAATATTGAAATAATAGTTAAAAACTCAATGATGATTAAGGGTTATCACCCCGATATTAAACACACTCTACTTACAAACATTGCATAATTTTGATATTTCCCTATTTACTTTTGGTTTAACCCTTAAAAGTCTGACTGTGGAATTTGAGCTCGATGAGAATTTATAATAGGGATTAAATATCTGTACATGATTTGGATCACCAAAGATTTCATGACTTTTTTCAATAGATATATTTGTAAATGGTCATACTCTAAATTTTCTCATATGCAAACAAGAACATTTATGCCAAGCATGAAAGTGAATAGTACTTTATATTTCACTGAGTATATGTGCAGTGTGCATACCCCCACAGTACTCCCGCATGACACTAACGCACATAAGTAGGTACACATAATTGTCAGAGGTCGCTACGCACCAAGCCTCAGTTGCCAAGCAAGTGTTTTACTGTAGCGGTGAAATTGTGATTGTTATCGTGTTGGTTACTATTCATTAGTCCGATAATTTTGTAGTTTATTACTGATTAGACATAAAAATATATGTATATCGGGGGGCGTTCCGCCCCCCCAAACCCCCCTGCCAGGTCAATAAACAATCATGAAAAATGCATTACAACAAACTACATTAAATGATTAAATAAAGTGATAGATTGCATCATAAATTACTATTAAAAATAAAGTAAAATAAAAGAGTAATATAAAATTTAAAAAAATGAAAGAAATGAAAAAGTAATTTATTATTCAGATTAGTTATTAATTAAGTATACCTATTTAATTATATTTTTTATTTTATTCAAAAAATAAAAATAACACAGAAAGATGGAACTGTCGGACTATTGGGGCGTCGGACTAATGGGGCGTCGGATTAATGGGGCGTCGTATCAATGGGGCGTCGGACTAATGAGAAGTCCCCATCGTGTTTGCCCCCAATTTCACCCCCGTTGGGGACTTGCCCCCAATTTCACCCCCCCCCCCCCCCAATACATTCAATGTAATAACTTTGTTCCTGTCAATCGTGGGTATATAAAATTGTGCACGGTACATTTATATGATGAAAGCTATGAACTGACAAAAAGTCAGACAATTCAAGCCGTTGGTTTCCTAAATATCCATTTTATAGCGAATCCTACGCACTCAGCCTTTTAGAGAACTAGATTTTGTCAGTCTGATTCGGGTTAAAGTTATACTCTGTAATATTATTGACACTAAACACAGAGTTACTTTTACAATACGATATGCTACATACTGATGAAGTGAATTACAAATGTTCTCTTTGATGAACAACACTTTCAAGTTCAACTAATTTCAAGTAGAAATAATAAACACTTTGTTTTATTGTAAGGACAATCAGTAATTTGAATGTTGTTCACATTATTTTTTATTTTGTCAATGATTGTGTTTGTTATTAGCAAAGATAATTTATGATGTTAGCAGAACAAAAGTGGAAATTCAAAATAAATTTATAATTTCTGTAGTTTATAAATTTGCAGAAATCTACAAACATGTTATGTTCCTTGTCCTGAAAAAGACAAAGAACAATCAAATGAAGTGTCTTTCATTCATGCCACCTATCTCTACCATTTTACAAACTGCTATGGATATAAAAACTTCCTTCCCAATCTGCTTATTCACTCAGAATATCAATCTTTTCTAAATTGCTAGGGTAAGTTCTCAATTATCGGTCAGTACATCTATCACTTTGATTGGAATTACCCATCACTTTCATGGACATGTTCTGAGCACTCCAGTGACTTTCGACAATGACGAATAGTTGCATCTTATTATATACATCAATGTGTTACAGTTACTAAATCGAATATATTTAAAATACAATTTTAGATCAAATTGGAATACATATACCATTCCTATTTCGCATCCTGGCTATTATTATCAATGTTTTTATATACATATTATTCTCATATTAAAATATTAATATTATATAAAAATAATATTTTCATATACAGGGTGAAAAGTGGTCGAAAGTAAATGCATATAACTCAAAAAGTAATTGGTGTAGAAAGATGAAACAAACATAATGGATATTTCGTCAACACATTTTATTCAACCCTCATGAATCATTATGCAACTAACTATTGAATATTATCTTTTAAGCAGTTCTCCATCTAAAGTTAAAGTTAGGAGAAAAAATGCCATTCAATACAATATAGATATTACCATTAAAATGGCTGAGAATTTGTTTAATAAATGGACAAGAAATGAAGAGTTTGAGAAACCATTGAACTAGCAGAAAGTGATATTTCGGTGCTGTTTGAGTTCGCATAGGTTATGGTTCATATTTGAAACTGAAAATATTTGATCTATAAACTCCGTCGAATACATTTAAATGCTAAATATTGTAATGACTGACGACAATCATCTTGACGTTTGGTTTCATTGGGACACTGTAACTGCATACACATTCTTTTCTGCAGTAGTATGGTTGAAAAATCATTTCGAAGACGAGATTATTTTGCACCGAACCGTTCTCATGCCAACTAAGTCCCTTGACCTTTCACCTTTGGATCTGATCTCTTATATTTGTTAAAGAAAAGGTCTTCAAATTGAAACCGAACATGATTGAAGACTTGAAGCAAGAGATACGTGAAGTAACCTGAATATATTAGTTTCAGTAATCGCTAATTTAAAAAAAATATTGATATCTGTATTAAGCACAATGGAGAAGATTTTAAACACTTGCTATATTGAGAATATACTCTTGTATGTGATTAATGTTTTATCTTTCTACTTCAATTACTTTTCAAGTTATAAGCATTTATTTTCATTCAATTTTTATCGGTCATTCTGTACTACTATTATTTTCATATGAAAATATTATTTCCATATAAAAATATTATTTCCATATAAAAATATTATAAATAATAAACTCAAATGATCAACACTTTATTTCTGTTGAAAAAATTTCTTCAACTTCATAAATATTCTTTGTTTGTTTACGAGACTATTTCTAAATTTCTTTTCTCCTTTCTATGCAAATTTAAATGTTCTTCGCTGGGTGGCTTACAGTCTTACAGTCTTACTAATTTACATTAACTCTCCGTAGAGACACTAAACTCTTGTAAGGCGACAAACTCAATGGTCTTAAACTCAGGAACATCACTTCTTTTTCCTGCTGCTATAAACAAGAACTGAGCGAGTGAATGGTGACTTTATCCTCTACATTTCTATTATTTGAAATCGAGAGCCCTATTAGATTACATCAAGTCGCCTATTATTGTAATTAATGTTATGGAGTTGCCTATTGGTGTAATTAATGTTATGGAGCTGCCTATTGGTGTAATTAATGTTATGGAGTTGCCTATTATTGTAATTACTGTTATGGAGTTGCCTATTGGTGTAATTAATGTTATGGAGTTGCCTATTGGAGTATTTATTGTTATGGAGTTGCCTATTGGTGTAATTACTGTTATGGAGTTGAATATTATTGTAATTAATGTTATGGAGTTGCCTATTGGTGTAATTAATGTTATGGAGTTGCCTATTGGAGTATTTATTGTTATGGAGTTGCCTATTGGTGTAATTACTGTTATGGAGTTGAATATTATTGTAATTAATGTTATGGAGTTGCCTATTGGTGTAATTAATGTTATGGAGTTGCCTATTATTGTAATTAATGTTATGGAGTTGCCTATTGGTGTAATTAATGTTATGGAGTTGCCTATTATTGTAATTAATGTTATGGAGTTGCCTATTGGTGTAATTAATGTTATGGAGTTGCCTATTTAATTAATGTTATGGAGTTGCCTATTGGTGTATTTAATGTTATGGAGTTGCCTATTATTGTAATTAATGTTATGGAGTTGCCTATTGGTGTAATTACTGTTATGGAGTTGCCTATTATTGTAATTAATGTTATGGAGTTGCCTATTGGTGTATTTAATGTTGTGGAGTTGCCTATTATTGTAATTAATGTTATGGAGTTGCCTATTGGTGTATTTAATGTTGTGGAGTTGCCTATTGGTGTATTTAATGTTGTGGAGTTGCCTAATGGACCAATTACTGTTATCAAAAGCTTTTATTAACACCTGAATATAACAACCAAACTGTCTATTTTTCTTTATGTATTATGGGGGAAAGAATAAACGAGGTCACTTTGAATATTATTAGCAAAAACCGTGGAGTTTTCAGTCAATATTTTGAGATTTGACACGTTGCATAACATAAGCACCTCCCACACGTAGTAAGAAAAAAGATGCCAATTAGTGAATAGTAAATGACTACATAGATTCCAATTAGTGATTTTTTTGAATATTCAAAAACAATTCCAGTTAAATAATGTCTAATACGAAATTTTCCTTTCGATTAAAGTTAACATTACTATTAAGCCAGTAATAACAATATGACATGTATTTTAATTTCTTCCACAATTCTTTCAAAATCTAAGAAAAAATTCGTATCATTCATTATATTATATGTTTCACAACATTTAACTTAAGCTAAATAGCACTTAGCATATTTGCCTAACATAACTTCGAGATTATTTAAAGTATTATACCTTAAACAGTAATTAGGAATAATTCCTTCGATCAGACTATTTTGCATCGCAAACCTAACGAAATATGGGGAAAAATATAGAAAAGTTTTAACTGTATCATTGCAAGCAGCAATTGTATTGTCAAATTTTCCACAGCTTTGAGAGTTAGAATAGTTTGGTTTGTTATACTTAAATATTCATTAATGAGTGCTATGATATTAACCACGATATTTCATCGTATTTAATTTTCAATCTTGCTTTTGTTATGATATTTAAGATAGGTCAACCATGATTCATGACATACTTTATACAAATTTGGGCTTGGGACTACATCCGCACAGAACAGATGCAACAGATTGGCCTATGCGGATCGAAATGCAACTGCACCAAACATTTCATGTGCATATTATATGCAATAATTTAATCATGGGACATAGAAAACAATATTTTATAAACAAATGGGCAATGGTTAGTAGGCAAAAAATGAAGCATGAACTTCCCAGCTCTTTTGAACTATTTATTTATTCAAAACTTTACTACCAAAGCTCAAAAGCCGGTCAAGATCAAGGTCAGGAAGATATTTAACAACAATTCTAGTTGAGAAAAGAAACATACCGAAAGATACTGGTTGTCACAAAATTCTTTTTAATTTCTATCTCGTCAGTTTTTAACGCTACTTGCAGTTTTAGAGGACATTTATGCTCTTCAACTAGGAGATCAGATTTTTTAGTAAATTTAATTTACTATCACCTCTTCATTTTCCTCTTCCTTCCTTGAGGGCATTCATCGGTGCTTGTCTCACTTTTATGTCACATTCCTTGGTAAGTGACTTAATTCATCGGGTAGCCTATCTGCATCCATGAGCATAGTCATTGACTGGTGGTTGGTAACTGTATATGGAGTTACTTTTTTCTCTGACTGCTTCTTAGAGTCCATTGTAATTTATTATCCTTTAACGTGATAATATAACCTTAGATTCCGAAACAGACGTTAAACCCTTGACTAAATTTATTAAATTAAATCGCAAGATCCTTCGATTCATGAATTACCTTTAAAGATTTATTATTTATTCATACCCTTTATTCTGCAATTTTGTAAAAAGAGGAAAGGACTCTCGAGAATGGGAATTCGGATGTAAACTTCTATCCTCTGACCTGGCTAGACGAGTTTGCTCCATTGGTATATTCGCAATAGATTTTTTTATACATATAATATTCTTTTTGCAGACAATCAGAGGAGTTCTAATTTTAACAACTTAAGATTCATGTAAATATTGTATGAAACCTAAAACTTTTAGTGTTCATTTGTTAGTGTAACGTTTCTTTGTTGGTTTAAAACTAATTTGAGTTTTTTAATGACTTGTCAAAAACACAGCATTCATCATAAATTCATAATTATTTACAGTTTTCACTAGCTGTCCAATTATCTTAAGCGTAAATAAAAGCTACACTCGTTAGGATATTAGTCTTATTTTGAATTTAATTCAAATTTATAATATCCAAATCAAATTGTTCACTGAATGATTAACTATTTACTGGAGTAACTCGAGGTTTAATTTAGTAAATTAATTTTGGAAATCTCCAAAAGGCAATTTATGGTGAATCGAAATCGATAAAGAATCAATTTATTTAACAAACGCTTTACAAATTAAATTAAATTCAAAAGCGTTAAAATGATGTAATAAAGATTTTTACAGGAAATATATAACTCTAGTAACAGTTATAAAAAATCAAGTTATATACAGAAGTTCCTATATAAATTTGCTATTCATAATAAGTATATACAGATAGTTTTATAGATCAATGAATCTATGAATGTTGGTGTACGGGAATTCGTAAATATGGAACAAACATTTAAAACAAACTAAATATAAATTTAATTATAACAATGAATTAATGAACGGATTCAAAATAAAAAATAAAGTTGTATATATCTAAACTAATACCATCGCATAAATATAAAAATATAAAATAATCCGATATTGATTTCCTAATATTTAGTGTAGCCTCCTTCGAGTTCCAGACACTCTTCTATGCGACGAGGAATACTTCTAGCTAGGTATTCAAAGAAATTAGGAAAAGAGCTTCAGACGATCTTTCATTGGCATTGTCCCACTCGTTGACTATCCAGCCCCACACATTTTCAATCGGATTAAGATCCGGATTTCTTGCCGGTCAGCGTAGGGGTTGGAAGTCGCCATTGTCTCTGACTTATAGTAAGTCAGTATAGAGTAGTCTCTAACTTATGTAGCACAATCCTATAAGTAGACTCGATTTCACGTCCTTCACTCGAATAAGACATCTCTACTTGCAATTTTCTAACATTTATCTCAAACCAATCGTTAATCTCCTCATAATTAAGGGAATATTTCATATTTGTTCCTTTGTTTGATGTGCCTGAAAACATTATTTACTACTGAATAGATTATGCGTTCCATATGTATTTGTGCATGATAAAGAATATAGGATGAAATTTGTAAGTTTCAATATTTAATGTTGTGCGGTGTATGTTCCATATAATTTGTGGCAGATCTGAGCAAAACCAACGCCTCAATTCCCATAGATGTAAGAAGTTGGAAGTTGAAAAAAAATCTGTGTGATCCACTACTTATTTTTCATGTATGATATCAAATGAATATAATAATAAGAAACAATTCAGGCTCAATGCAGACAAAGAAACGCCTAAATCAGCCTCTCCTCAACAATAAAAACGACCAAGTCAATTTTCAATATATCTCCAGTCACCAGCGGTACGTGTTGCATATTTTTCCTATATTTAGTCAAATAAATCATAATTTGTGATTTACTAACTCTTAAAATAGGGAAGAATAGTGAGTAAAATCTTTTTTGATGACTGTGTCGAAAAATTAGACTAGTATGAACAATTTTGCAGTTGCCCCAACCCCTCCAAACTAGCCAGTGTAGTGCTCCACACTTAGGGAGCTGTGGTGCTCCGTGGGGAAACTGATGAGGAAGGAGCGTTACATGCAAGAAATTGAAGAGGAAAAATAATAGCTGACTACGAAACCAACATTTCAATATTTGGGAGTATACTTGATTTAGATGTCCTGGGGGTAGCCATTGCTCTCAGAGTGGGTGCCAGAATTTGTGCGACTCATTCGCTGCTGTGATAATGGGATGCATGTTGTATGGGATGTTGTTGTACATGCGGCAATGAATGATGTTGTAAAGCGGGCTTTGTTGAGAGCAGAACTCCCATCAGTACTAAAAAATGGAGCCTTCTGGCCAGATGGTATTACTGGCTTTCCTTACATGAATGGAAAGAGTGATTTGGGATTGCACGTCTGTTGACACATTTGCAGAGACACACCTCGATGATTCTGAGATTGAGGCCATATCAGCTTCTGGGGCTGCGGAGAACCGTAATCGTCAGAAATACTCCGCCCTTGATGATGCTTATATATTTTAGCCAATTGCTATTGAGACCAAAGGAGCGTACGTTAGTACCACCTCCTCAATCATGAAGTCCATAGGTAGACGACTAGACGCCTTGTTGAGACAACGAACGATCCAAGGGAGACTGCATTGTTCCAACAGCGAATGGCTCTCGCTATTCAGAGAGGGAATGCCTTCCGCATCCTCTCAGCCACGAAAGAGAAGTTTTAGAAGGTCGGGTCCACCCCTTCAAGAAACTCAACATCTCACTTGTAGTTCTAGAGGAAATTCATCTTCTGAACAGATTTTCTCCTTCTTGTTTTTAATGGACAAATATTGTTTTTTTAAACAAAAAAAATAGTGTTTTTGCAAGCAAATCAGGCTATTTCAGCAATCAAATTGCTCCCTACGATAAAATTCCCTTTTACCATACCTCGATTTCTTTCTATTCAACTCAGCATAAATGAAAGCAGTATTTAAATTTTAGATGCAAAATATTGGACGATCATGTATATTGTTAACGTTTATTTGGTCATGATGTATTTGATTCAAAGTTTATTTGAATATTCAGTTTTATATGTATAAACATTCTTAAAAATTCGTGTTTTATATTTTGATTTTGCTATTGTATATTTCTCCTAAAGCTGTCTTTGAACGAAGATACGTCAGTTGGGCCCAGAACTGTTGTAATTTGGATTATTTTTAGTCTATTGCCATTTTCACTAGATCCATCCTTTTTTCAACGCTCCTTGTGGTTTTAGAGGATAAAACTATGATTTTAACCTTAAACTATGAAGCTCAGTAGCCTTCATCGCAGTGTTGCGGGATGGGAGAGAATCCCGAACAATCTCAAACATAATTTTCCCAGGCGCTCCCCTCACACCACAGGAGTGCGCATAAGCAAGAAATCTGATGGTTGGCAGAAAAAAAAACGTAATGGAGAAATATTTATAATGAGCTAAATGAAACAATTATATATGGTTATGAAAAAAAGGGGGAATGGAATGGGTTAAAAATATGGGAAAAAATAGTCTGTCAATCAGTCAGTCCCTATAATAGCAGGTATACCGGTAATATAATAAGCTTTGGATAGCCATTATATCAGGTTAAAGATGGGTAAAATATCATACTATAAAAAATAATAAGCTCGTAAATAATGAAAAAACGTCGCTCCAAGGTAGTCGCTCCAAAGATTGGAAGGTCTATGAGCAGATTAGAAAGGAACCATAAATAAATAACCTAAAATAATCTACCTACGTAACAAACTAAATAATCAAATGAAAAAAATACATGGCTATTCAAAGACAAAAGTTTACCTTTTTTTAACAGAAGACCAACTGTATAACTTTGTTACGTATCGACCAGAACAGGAGAAAATCTATGATAGCATGTGTAGCGTGTACACAATAAAATACTGGGCGTTCAACAAAAATGAAAAGCCAAAAAGACTACAGAACAAAAATTAAAAAAACCTCCTGTAAAGAATATTTCCAGGTATAAAAAATGTTAATCGTACAATCTATGCGTAAAGGCCACGCCTAATATTCCAAAATGCAATCTTCTAATAACTAACTTGTTTGAAAGTTAAATATTATATCAGTGAACACCTCAATTAGACTAGATAACCCTATGGACACTCATTCATAAAAGAACACAGCAATAATTGCAAATTTAACAGGTCACCCATAAAGTTCACATTAATAATATTATTAATAGATACTCCGCATGACTGCTGCTCTATAACTGGCATTCCAACTCTACTGGTAAAATGTATCACCTACTGAGCTGAGGAAGCGTAGTACATTTCTTCGAAAAAAAATGGAATCGGTTCATAGAAACTCAGAATTAGAAAGTGCATTCGGATTTAAAGCATATCCGCTTCAGCAGTTTTCATTCAAATTCTCCTCTTCTATCCGTAAGTTCACACATATGTGGTTCTCATTTTCCGTCTCATTTCATTGGTAAGCGACTGAATTCACGGAGCAGCTTTTCTGCATCTATGAGAGCTTTGTCACCGACTGTTTGTAGGTTATATTTGATCGAAAAGCCACCTTTCTTTCTCACAGCTTCTTCAAGTCCCTTTTATTGGGCTTTCTTTTGACTTTATTCATTTAGCCTTCGGTTCAGAAAACAGATGTTAAGCCCCATACTAAATAAATTATCATCTATTAAATACGGGGTTTTCTTTTCCTGGGCTCTATAATTGCCCTGTGCCCAACTATTGTCCTGGACCCAATTATTTACGGGCCCGATTGTCAATGCACCGTTCTTTCATAACGTGTCCTTTTTTTTATAGCTCTTCTACAGGGTGGGGCGTAAGTTTGGATGCAAATGAAAGTGCATATTATAATCCAACGAAAAATATATTTAATAATTTACGGTTATGTATTATTACATAAGGGTTTTAAGAATTCAAAAATCATAAATTTATTCAAAATGTCCCCCAAATCTCCTCCGAACTCCTCCTACTGCGGCACGCAACTGTTCTTGTGAAATTCCCTTCCAAGATCTCTGGAGCGAACGCTTTAAATCATCCACACTGCGATGGAATTTACCACAGGCCTTTGATTCAAGAATGGACCATACCGAAAAGTCCATAGGATTAACATCTGGGGAGCAGGGAGGCCACATTTCTTTGGACCAAAACCGTGGAAGATGGTCATGGCACCAGTTTTGAGTGACATTTGCAGTATGTGAAGTCGCGCTGTCTTGCTGAAATGTCCATAGAGTGTCATTACCGAAGTGATCCTTAGCTGACTCCAACATTGGCGTCAAAATATTCTCAATATAACATTTAGCATTGATTTTGGCGCCTTGTTCCACAAAAATTAAAGGAGATCTCCAAGTTTCTGAAACGGCGGCCTTGACCATTACTGAAGCAGGTTTCATGGTTCTGCGGACAGTTTTTCGGTTGTATGGGATGTCTTTTGCACTTTTACCAATTATTCTGTCATTCTTCCGGTTGTGAGCCATTTCCACTGTGAATTTTTTTGCGTCAGACCAAACAAGTGCTTTGCTTCTCTCCAATCTCTTTTTCTTTACAGCTTCTGACAGAGTCTGTCTCTTTTGGAGGGTGAAAGAGAACATCTTTAGGTCTTCTTTGATAACTCTTCTCATTGTTCTGGGACTCACATTAGCTGTTTTGGCTAACAATCGTATTGACCTTTTCGGGTTCCTCCTGATCTTCTCTCGGGCACATTTTATCAGTTGTTTGGTGCGTTGTGAGCGTGGTCTACCACTTCTTGGACGATCAGTCAAGTCTCCTCTCTCATTAAAACGCTTCACACACTTCAAAACAGTCGATCTCGCTATTGAGAGAGTCTTTGAAATGACGGAATCTAACTTCCCGGCACGGTGTAGAGCAATAATGGCTTCTTTTTTGTCTGACATTTTTGAATTGACTAAATTTTTGTAAAAAATAACACTGCCACCTCATAATGTAGTGTCTCTACTATAGTTCAAACCCTATCACCTACTTAGGAACTTATTTTTAAGAATTATATTAATGTTTGAAAAATTGCTTCCAAACTTACGCCCCACCCTGTATATGAAGATTGCGAAGTTTTCCTAAACTATAATATTTTGGTCCACCCCAGTGTATTTATTTGCAACCGACCGTTCTCCTCTATCGTCGGTCGTGCTGTGCAATCTGTGGATTCTTAATTAGTGCAACCAGCGATCGATCGCTGCGCGTTCGAGGGATATTGAAGACAGCCTTGACAATAATTATTTATAGTTAGGTTAGTGGTCTGGGGTCAATTCCGTCCTTCCCATCCTGAGTTCGACAATGACAAAATATTATATTTCTGTTTTACTGTTCAATAAAGCAACCTAAGTAAAGGATAAAGTATTTATTTTACACTTACCGAAACCACTAAGGGTGATAAGCCCTCATGAGCCTCCAACCGGACCGCTAACCTATCCTTATGTAATAATTTTTAATGCTGCCTTCAATGTTCATTGAACGTTCAGTGATAGATCAATGGTTGCGGTAACGATGGATTTATAGATGCGTAACGCAAATGGTGGGTTGAATATTAGTGATAAAATTGTGGAATGAATGTTCTTAATAATTAAATGTAATGGAATTAACTGTGCAATGAGATAGAACAGAAATTTCTTCACGAAATCTTTGGTTATCCGGAACAAAATCATTTGTTTGAAAACTAATTAGGCAAAAAGGTAAAAATGCGAGAATTAATAATATGCTTAAGTCAAGAATTTATCCACTATGTTATTTTACTTACTTACAATTTTAAAATATATAGCTTTACAAGTTTACATAGTAATGTAAGAGGTACTATTATTCCTATTTAACTCTGTACTATAGGAGGAGAAGTAGGAGAGGCAGGGAAGTGGGGGGGGGGGATTTTTATGATGTCTCCAGCTTTTATAACTAATAAGTAATAGCTGATTGTTGTTGTGCATTTAACTCTTAAATGGTGAATTTAATTTCCTAAAATTCCGTGGAGGTATTCATTTGAATCACTAAAATTTCATGAAATTAATTTTTTCCTTTTATATCTAACTCTTCCCAATAAAGAATAGTTTTATCTATTTCACTAAATAGCTAAGCCTACAACAGATTTATTTATACGAAAATAAATAAACATAGTGTGAATCCATAAATATACTCTATTTCTCTACTAAAGAAGTATAAACATGAAATTTTACTCAGCATGTGGTTGGTGTTACACACTACGCCAAAATTAAAAAATCGTTTGACCATTATATCATTAACTAATACAAATTAGCAGTGAAGAAATTTGTTTGAAACATGAACAACTTTATTTACTCTCAATACACCTCAGAAGTTCAATGCATTATTACTGGCAATGATAATATAAGGATGCTAGTTAGGTATCCTGATCGTTACTTAAGGTCACGTTACTTTGTAAGTGACTGTATTTACACATAGTAACTTTCATAACCATTTGGTGGTAATAGGTGACTTATTCTCCTCAATTAGATACCACTATCTGAATAAATCAAAAAGAAGGGGAAAGACTGATTATCACAGAATCATTATATCGAAAATTAAGATGAAAAGGTCTAATTTAAATTAAATGCAATTATTTATACTAGATAAGTTTTCATTCTTGTAAGTAAAGGAGGATGGATTACTATTAGAGATAAATTTTGACTATGAAAATTAATTTATACATCGATGAAGAAGTGATATGCACTATATTTATTGATACTTTTAAATTCGTGCTTATTTCCATGTTCATGAAAGATTAGTCGAAAAAATGTTCACTTTATTCAAATTTTCTAATACTGCAAACTTTTATATCAATTTTGCATAGAATCCCATAACGGCTTCTCCTGAAAGCTGTTAGAGGTGAACGGACGGATGAGAAACACAAAGAGCTTCTTTAGGTTCCTGGATGTAGAAATTCCATTTATTCTTATATCATGTTTATATATTAATTTGGAAAACGTAACCTTCAATTTTTTTTGGCTCTGTACTGTAGGATTAAAATGTTCAATTGAAAAGTATTATATCTAATCATCTAGGCTATACATTAACTATTTTTCTATCTGACTACTTCTTCGAAGTCCTTTGTATCTCTTTTTCCATTTCATCAATTTGAGTCAAAGTAGAATTCTGAATCTATGATTCAGATAATAACTAATGTTTTGCGTTGGAATTATATGACTGGACTAGAAAATGAATGAGTATCAATTCACAAACAGTGAATTAGAGAAATAAGTGAAGTTAATTATGCTAAGAAAATATATTAAATACTTTGAATAAGATACATTTGTTATTTTTTTCTTTTTTAATATTGTGAAGAATAGCTGTATATATAAATTACCTTAAACAATTTTTTGGGTATCCATAATAATTAATTTATGAAGATATTAAAACAACCCTTTCTACACTCTTATAAAGCGGGAGCAGCAATGACTCCCTTTATTAAAGATTCCTCTACGACAGGGGTGGGCAAATGCAGCACTCAGTGCTATTTTGGCACTCAAAACGGCACCACTGCCCACCCGGGAAACGGTGCTTTATTTTCTTCCAAAGAAAATTAAGAATTTTTAGCCCTGACTGCTCTATAAATTAAAAGGATAATATAGAAGTGAATGGTCAACTAATTGAAGAACAGTATATTTGTAATGAATGACCTTGATACTTTGATAGTAAATTTTATCCGTTAATAAGGAATTTTCTGTTTATTGTTACAATAGTGCCGGTGTTTAATTTATTTATCTCTGTCTCTTTTTATCAAGATCAGTTAAATTTACAACTTTAATACGCTTGTCTTGGGATATTCAAACACAGTGGTAAATATTTATGCAATCATTTTTAATTACCATTTTTAATAAGTTAGGTAAGTAATTTATCCTGTGAATTTATGAGTTACTTATTATTACTTATGCAAGATAACTTATTTTTGTTTTTATTGTGATATTTTCACATGAAGAATTTTTTTTATATATCATTTATTAATTCTTTTTAATGCAAATGATAAAACTACTACAAATATTTATGCGCAAAATATGTACCGTTGTACATGTACGTACGTCAATTAAATATACCACCTCATTATATAATTACTCAGTATCCCAGTAATTTAGAAAACGAAAAGAAAATTGGCACTGACATTCCATCTTTCGGCACTGAAAAACACAATGTGTGCCCACCCCTGCTCTACGATGATCATAGGTACGACTGTGTATTCAATTTAGAAGTTGAAAAACTTTTATAAATGTAGTTTTAATTTGCCTGACTGTTTATATTGAATGGCGGGTTAGTGTAATAAAAGCTGATAAATATTAAATCCAAGGAAGCCAAATATTTTTCGTGTTATGCCAAACGCAATATAGTTATAAGGTTTTAATTTTTTAATAATAGAAAATTATGAGTGGAAATCTATTTTGAAGATGAAAATCAATTAAGTCATAGATTCTATTCTTTCCATCAAAATTTGATATACAATGCAATCGGTCACTGCCCGTTAGTAGTTTTAGGTAACCACTCAATTAGCGTATCTTGAATTCACTGTTTCTCAGCTACACTTAATCGAAAAATAAGAAAAATATACATAGCTCATCGGAATAGTTAAAGTAAATATAGATTTCATCAAAAGCATATGATATTAAGTTATATTAATACGACAAAATATAAATTTTCTCCAACTTAAATTTTTTTAAACAAATTCAGTAATTGGTATCTATATAGTCATTTACTATTCACTAATTGGCATCTTTTTTCTTACTACGTGTGGGAGGTGCTTATGTTATGCAACGTTGTCAAATCTCGAAATATTGACTGAAAACTCCACGGTTTTTGCTAATAAAATTCAAAGTGACCTCGTTTATTCTTTCCCCCATAATACATTTGCTACATATCGTTATACAATAACCATTTCTTTCGATGATTCCTATTTCTGTGGTAATTCCTATTCTGATTCCCGTGCATATGTAGGGTACACTGAGGGACTGAAAAGGGAACCTCCTAGATATTTTAAATGAAGAAATAAGACTGCAATGGCGTATATCATGTTTGTACTTTCAGAGAAATGATGATCACTAATTTAACCAATATTGATTGACTATTTGAAATATTTTATTTATCGATCACTATTAAATGAATACAGGCAGGCCCTGCTTTAACTACCAAATCGTGACTCAGTTTTGTTACCAAACGGTAATTAAAGCGGGGAAAAGTAACAAGAAATATATAATTGCCACTCCTTGACTATGCATCTCATTTTCTATGAGTAATAATGAAAGAAAATTTGGTTTTCAGTTAGAGTACTATGTAAGCCTATTATTAAACAGTGTTTCAGTGGTCGTGACTGTGATGAAAGTTTAAAGTTGTGAATTTATTAAAGTTTTTAAAATCCAACCATAGCCTAACTCTCACTCAGTATAGGTGAGTAATTAATAGATACTTAGATTTCTGTAATTACAGTGTAACATTGAACTACAACAATTTTATGCTCTGTGAAATATTTTCGGTAGTAGCGTACTGTGCTCAAAGTTATTGATTGGTTCTACATTTTCGGAGACGTCAGAAAAAGATATAATAATTATTATTTAACTTCTATTCTAATTGGTAGCGTGAATACTGATTTAAATAGAAGTTTAATAATGAATATTCTATAGAGGATAGAGGTATTTACTTGTTCGAAAATGTGGAACCGTGCGAAAACACGGAACTAACCCTAAAATGGGACATGTTGAATTTCAAAACCAATTGCTTCTAATAACCTCATCTGGGTGATAATTTTGATGTTTTTTTTTAGTTACCGTGAAATAATCACAAAAAATTGTCTCCGTTTTCCAATCAAACGAACAGTATCTATTTTGAGACATGACTCGAAATAAGTACCACTTTTATTAAAGCGGGGTGTAATTAAAGCGGACTTACCTATGTATATAGTTACAAATTATTAAGCATAATATGTAACAACAAAAGTTGCAAATAAAGTGAACAGTGAAAGGTTGAAATTTAATAATCGCGCATCTATAGTCTGATAGAAATAGATGCATGACTATAGAGGTTGACAGTTTTCAATTGCGTCTCTATAGTCTGATTGAAATAGATACATAACCAAAGAGGTTGACCTACCACACGTATGATCAAGAGTACACACTTATTATCGATAGGACACACTTAGGATCAAGAGGACTCACTTAGAATCAAAAGGACACACATACACAGGATCAAGGGGACACTCACAGGATTAAGAGGACACACTTAGGATTAAGAGGACACACTTAGGATCAACATGACACACTTAGAATCAACAGGACACACTGATGATCAACATGACACACTTTGGATCAACAGAATACACTTAGGAACAACAAAACACACTTAAGAACAACAGGACATACTTAGGAACAACAGGACACACTTAGGATCAACAGGACACAGTTAGGATAAATATGACACTTAGAATCAAGAGAACACACTTATGATCAAGAAGACACACTTAGGATCAAGCGGGCACACTTAGAATCAAGACGACACACATATTTATCAAGAGGACACGCATATAGCAACAAGTAGCGCATAGGAATAGAGGACATACATCGAAACAAGAAGAAACTTAACAATAAAACACATTTGATTTTTTACATATATATGGAAAGTAGAATTATTCTAGAGAATTAATGTAGTCAGCAATAGCTATAGGTAGTAACAAAAAAAAATCTAATTTTCGTCTCATATTTTAATATTTAATAGATTAATTAATATTAATAAACTATAGGATAGATCAAGGTTCATAGACTATAACAGGTTAGATGAATTGAAATATTACTTGAAATAGTACGACTGTAGGACAACTTGAGCTAGAACCACAGTATATAGAACAGATATAGTTGTGACATTTGGTGTGTGTGACGTCATTGCAGCAACAATATAAATTAAAATTTATAGAAATCGAAGAGTGTTAAATCATACTAACTGTTTATTTATTCCCAATATATGAAAATAGTAATGAATCAATTCAGTTATTCAAACTACTTAATCCTAATTTTCATATTAAGTGTGTTGCTATGATGACGTCACGATCACAAATCACTCGAGTGTCACTACCATTTTCTATACTTCTAGAACACCAACCTTCTTATAAAAGTAAATAGAAGTGTTACTATGAACTGCATCTACAAATCTTTAGACAATTTTTGAAATTAATTATTTTTTTCTAACAGTGCTATCAATATAATCCTTCTTACATACTAATTAGTAAAAAGGTATTAAATTTCTTAATAATATTAACCTTTTTAATTTCAGAGAACCTAGTCATAATTTAACAATGGTTAAATTTCGACTTTAAATCCTCTCTGGTAATTAAAAAAGGTTCATTTCATTAAAAAATTAAATAATAACTGATTAGTAAGTTGAAATAATTATTTTGATAACTCATATGAAAAAATAATGAATTTTTAAAGTTTACTACTGTATAGGCTACCTACTAATTTAGTACACAGTACCTAGGTAGGTACCTAAATATATGAGTAAATTAGGTAACCTACAAAAAATGGCATTGCCGTGCCATGAAACCTATGTTACAAATAATTGACATTTTATATTATTTATTTCGTATTTTATTATTCCAATATTATGTTAGTTCTAATTTTAGCAACAGTAATCAAAGCGTATGAAAATGTTAACCAGTGACCCATTTTACTCAAATTCGAACATTTCCAGTTGTTTCTTATTATTATTTAGAATTCCAAGGAATAAAATTATCGAGGAAAAATGGCTCAACTTGATTGTTAGGATATTCCGTGGAAATATGCTCGATGCACGAATTTGCACTTTAAGTCTGAAGACTACATAATATTCAGACGGGATGACTTCAAAAAGGTTAAAAATAGGTTCCATACCTTCTTTGAATCTATCTTCATTTCCTGGTAAGATATTTTCAATATTACTTTTGATCTACCTACGTTGCTTAGAATTTGAATGAAAACATAATACCTATGATGCAATTAATTTATGTACCTACTTATTAGGAAATTTTATCCATTAGGTACCTATCTAAGCC
>CANNZV010001241.1:24320-194704 GCA_947561585.1 Caprella mutica | reverse complement strand
ATTTCACTCACTTTTTTTTTCATTTCACTCACTTTTCTTTTCATTTCACTCACTTTTCCTCTCATTTTACTCACTTTTCCTCTCATTTCACTCAATTTTCCTCTCATTTCATTCAATTTTCCTCTCATTTCACTCAATTTTTCTCTCATTTCACTCAATTTTCCTCTCATTTCACTCAATTTTTCTCTCATTTCACTCAATTTTCCTCTCATTTCACTCAATTTTCCTCTCATTTCACTCAATTTTCCTCTCATTTCACTCAATTTTCCTCTCATTTCACTCACTTTTCCTCTCATTTCACTCACTTTTCCTCTCATTTCACTCACTTTTCCTCTCATTTCACTCACTTTTCCTCTCATTTCACTCACTTTTCCTCTCATTTCACTCACTTTTCCTCTCATTTCACTCACTTTTCCTCTCATTTCACTCACTTTTCCTCTCATTTCACTCACTTTTCCTCTCATTACTTCTCCTCTCATTTCACTCACTTTTCCTCTCATTTCACTCACTTTTCCTCTCATTACTTCTCCTCTCATTTCACTCAATTTTCCTCTCATTTCACTCACTTTTCCTCTCACTTTTCCTCTCATTACTTCTCCTCTCATTTCACTCACTTTTCCTCTCATTTCACTCATTTTTCCTCTCATTACTTCTCCTCTCATTTCACTCACTTTTCCTCTCATTTCACTCACTTTTCCTCTCATTTCACTCACTTTTCCTCTCATTTCACTCACTTCTCCTCTCATTTCACTCAATTTTCCTCTCATTTCACTCAATTTTCCTCTCATTTCACTCACTTCTCCTGTCATTTCACTCACTTCTCCTGTCATTTCTCTCACTATTCTCATCTCACAAAATTCTCACTACTCTCATTCCAATTCTCTCATCCCTTCCCATTACTAATATAATGATATTAGTGCAGAGTTTCCTATGTGTGATATTGCGGGCCCATCGAATTTAATTTTTAAATTAAACCTCATTTATTTTATATTGATCTTTATCTTTTTCAAATTAAACTTTAACTTTTTTAAATTAAACTTTAATAACTTTTTTAAATTAAACTTTAACTTTTTTTAAATTAAACTTTAACTTTTTTAAAATTAAACTTTAAAACTTTTTTAAAGGTCCCCTCCAAGCAAATATTTTTATTGCCTTATTCAACGAGGCTAATGTTTTTTATCATTTTACTGCAAACCGCATCGAATTTGGTAGCATGTTTTTAATTTTATATGCTTTCAAAGATTTTTATAATCAAAACTTTACAAAACCTATTTTACCTCTGATTTACTAATTTAAGAAATTTTCATCCTGAAGAAAAAGAATGTACACCATTTGTTTTGATTGTCAACTAGGTATTAGGTTTAATAAATCCATTTAATATTCGTGTTAAGGTATAAAACTGAATGAACTTATAATAGAAACGTTTTTATACTTTAGGAAACAATTAATATCTAAAATAATGACCGAAAACGCATGGTTTGTTTATAAAATTCAAATTTGTAATCAAAACATAGAGTGTACAATCTTCTTCTTGAGCATCAGATTAGTGATTCGCTCAATTGTTGCTCACAGAGTATTAAAAAACTTTAAAAACAAATTATAAAATATATACTTAACTGAATTGTATGCGGTTTGCAGAATAATGATCGTAGACCTTAGTTCTATAATATTATGTTATAAACTCATTTTTTTCGCGGAGCCTGGAGAGAACCTTTAATAAACTTCAACTTTTTTAAATTAAACTTTAAACTTTAACTTTTTTAAATTAAACTTTAAACTTTAACTTTTTTAAATTAAACTTTAACTTTTTTAAATTAAACTTTAACTTTTTTAAATTAAACTTTAACTTTTTTAAATTAAACTTTAACTTTTTTTAAATTAAACTTGAAATATTTTTAATATAACTTGACTTATTTTTAATATAACTTGACTTATTTTTAATATAACTTGACTTATTTTTAATATAACTTGACTTATTTTTAATATAACTTGACTTATTTTGAATATAACTTGACATATTTTGAATATAACTTGACTTATTTTGAATATAACTTGACATATTTTGAATATATCTTGACTTATTTTGAATAAAACTTGACTTATTTTTAATATAACTTGACATATTTTGAATATAACTTGACATATTTTGAATATAACTTGTTTTAAAATCAATAATTGTAAAATTTAAATTATTTTAAAATTAAAGTTAAAACTAATCAGTAACTCTTCAATTAAAGAACATATTAATCAATTTTGTGCTTTTATTTGAGAGTATTAGTTGAAAAAAATTAAATTGCCGGTGCCTGGAGCTACTTGTAATGCTAGAGCTCCAGCTCCGCTTCACTGTTTGCACATTCAACTAAGCTCCAGCTCCGGAGTGCCAAAATTGGCTAGCTCCGGAGCCATCTCTCCAGCCCAGCATTGTATGATTAGTTGATAACAAAGGACTGAAACTCAGAAAGGAGTTATGTTGCTAATTGAAATTCACAGGAAATGCTAAATGTCATGAGACCAGTCCAGTCTGTAAAATATGCATATGGGAGATATTTGGGATATTCTCTCTGAACAAATTGAATCAATTCCTATATTCACATTAATTTTGCTATGAACAGAATAAGAGGTCTCTATGAACACTTTTCGAGTTTCTGCAGACCGCCAACCGGTCTTGAGAAATATTCTATTTTCTTCTCCTTGTTCTCCAGAGAAATTATATAAATTAATTAGGAATTAATTCTAAACTTAATGTAAATAATGAAATATTTATATTTGAAAAGGTGTTTACAGATAAAGAGATAATAATAATACAGATGTCTAAAAAGTTTCTTTAAGTTGAAATGCATTTTTTTCTCTTGTGTAGAATGTGTGGCCCTCCAATGGATAATAAGGGTTTTTGTGTGTTTTTAATGATGGCTGTCATGAAATATGACACCTTCCAAATATAAAAATTATATACGACTCCTTGATTTTAAATGTGATATTTTAGTGATTGGAAAAAGATGGTTGTCACGAAACACGACTCCTCATGCTATATGAAACTTAAGACCAACTGTTTATACCATTCAATTTAAGTACAATTCATTAAACCCTAAAATACAATTAAATATCCTTTATTAAACTTTATAATACAATTAAATATCCTTCATCAAATGTTTGAAGCAATCACATAAATAAGTTGGCATAGTTTGCCGTAACTATGATACAAAAATTTATTATAATATTTATTCTAATTATTATTGAATTCAAATGATTTCATCACTAATAATTGAATGTAAATTAAAAGGAGTCGGACTTTTTTAACATTGTCTCTATATAGCTGTCATGAAAAGCGACTCCCCTGAATTTCTCCCCGTAGGAATACTGAAGAGATACTATTTAATTACCATGTGAGGAGTCGGATCTAATTTTTGTATTCCAAGGGAGTTGTGTTTCGTGACGGCCATCTTTTTCCAAACACCAAAATATCACATTTTTAGATCGAGGAGTCGGATCTAATTTTTGTATTTCAAAGGAGTCGTATTTCGCAACTGGTCCGAATGTGTAACTGTACCACAGTACTTTATATGTTTTTATTATCTTTCTTCAATAAATTATTATCATAATATACTAACTATAT
Organism: Caprella mutica; assembly: GCA_947561585.1. Taxonomy (NCBI): domain Eukaryota; kingdom Metazoa; phylum Arthropoda; class Malacostraca; order Amphipoda; family Caprellidae; genus Caprella; species Caprella mutica. The sequence goes on along the minus strand of CANNZV010001241.1, from coordinate 191,091 downwards.
TGTTTATATTGCAAAATGAGGATTTAAACCTAATAAACACTATTGCTCATAAACTTCTCCTTTGAGTAGGCTATTAATGTATTATCTCCAAAAGAAACAAAATTTCTTAAATAACTATATATCTATCATTGAATAATAAAGGAAGTTACAACTTATAATAAATGTCTTTAATTTTTAAAATTTCAGATAATAATTAATTTTCTGAATGTACAACTCCACAATTCTCCCAGTCCCTTTAATATCTAGTCACGTGTTGAATTCCTAAAGGTGTCATGGAAAATTTAGAGCCTGTCACTTCCACCTTTCCTTCACTGATAACACCCCGGATTCACATAGACCCGGTGGACGTGACGACAGATGTACCAGACTATGACAGCGATAACTGTAACCAGTATGTGGTGCAGAACAAAACACATATTATTTATGGCGGGTATGAGGGTATCCCAGAGAATCTGCTAATCAATTTTTTTGGAATGCTTGTAAGTATTATTATCAATTTGATTGAAAATAACAAGCAAAAAGTTGCATGATTTTCAGTAAATTAGATTTGTTTTAGTATTGTTAATGGTTATATGAATCTCCTGCTTTTCATACTTTCTGATGATATGAAATCAATTTCACTTTCAAATTTTAGTTAATATCTTTCATATATTTCATTCTATTTTCATTTAATGGTTAATTATATTAGTAATGTTATTTTTCTATTTCCAGTTTCTTCTTTCACTTTTCACAATATTGAGGAAAAAAGCATGGAACTATGGAAGACTGGCCTTGGTTCAGAAATATGACAACAGGTATACTAAATCTTTTTTATTCACATTGTACATAGAAGCATTATTCCTTTTGTATGAACTGCATTTCTTGATTTTTTATCTTAACTGCTCTCATTTCACTTAAGAACTTGAATCATTTGATTATATAGAATCTTAGATTAACTAGTGTTTTTTCTAAGTATTCAACTATTTCAACCTATTCTAGTAACTATCCTGGTTATAAAGAATAATTCACTTTATTAACGGTTATCCTAACCTATCCATATTTGTGTTTTGTTACCTGTGTATCAGCAGCTTTTTATTGCTACTGTAATGTACTTTGCTTGTACAGTTGTAAAAAAAACTCCATTGTCACAGTTCTCTTTCATTCTAATGCCGCAGGAGTGGAACTTCAAAGTATGTTGCTAATCTTAATAATCGCCTCAATGCTAGAATAGTTAAATCAGTCAGTCTGAATGTTGTAGGACTTCAAAAGCTTCTTGGTTCATATTTTAATCCAATTTTTTTGTTATGTGACTTTTTCTGAAATATTTGAAATGTTCTAATTATCATATCGGAAACTTGATATAAATCTGTTATTCCGACTGATTTCTCATGTTTTGAATTGCATGTCTTCTATTCTTGATTTCTAATGTTATTGTAGTGATATAAATTAGCTACACAGTGTGAATCATTGTGTATTAGTCACTAGCTATCAATATGTAATTATTTATTCATATCAGCTATATTGACAAATCAGCTTGCAAATATGAATTGAAGTTTAATAAAGAACAAGCTATTTTCTAATGATAGAATCATATAAGCTGTATTGATAGGTATGAATGCTAGTAATAGTTTTATATTTCATTTTCTAATGATCAGTTCAGTCTCTAGTGGTTATTTGATATATCTGTTCATTCCATTAACACATTTCCTGTGGCAGCTTTACCTGTCATAATTTCAGTTTAATTTGGACAGAAAAATATCAATTTTTATTAGCTATTAGACTTTTTCATATTTTATGTACAATATATCCTTCCTTAGGATATAGATATACACCTTTATAAGATATATTAGTTAAAGAGAAAAAGCTTAGATCTTCTATTCTGAAAAAAATGTGACCCACCGGTGGGTCACATTTCAGGAAACGTGTTAATTACTGCTTTTCTGTTTCCATGAAATCATTTCTTGTATGTTCATCAATTGACTGGCATTACCTAGCTATTATGTTATTCCTAATTTCCTCTTGCATTGTACATATCATTTGATCTGAAAATTGTGTGCCAGTGATTCAGAAAATTTGAATTAACTGCCTAACTTCTTTTGAGGCTCACTATCTAGCTAATGTATTTGTTATTTACTAAAAGGTGTTTATTTTATGTAATATTATTTTTTCAGAACAAAAGTGAAACACCTTGGATCCAGTGAATACAACATGTATGTTTTTCCTTATTTGTTTGTAGTCAGAGCTACATGTTTTACTAACCGCTTCTTAATATAAATAAACTACAGTAATGGTTGAACTTGGTAGCTACCTCGCTTCTTCTAAACCCTCTAATTATCTGTGGAAGATCACATCATATTATTTTTCACAATGCACCAAGTCAGTCTGCTCTTTTATTTTAATTGAACAATGGTAGTGATTGTAGGTACTCTGTGTAATATCCTCAGATAGATTTGATGTTCTAGCTATTTACTTCCCTGTAGCTCACCACTGAAATTACTTCAAATTAGCATACTTGTCTTATTTGCCTCCCTAAAAATAGGTTTCAATAACAATTAGGATAATAAACCAATCACCAGATGATTATTTTTCATATATACATTTTTTGAAATGGGTAGCTTCTGTGTATTATGATGTTTGCTGACTTCAGATAATTTCATTGTATGAAATATTTACATATTTATTGTATTTTGATAATTTCATTTGCAAATATTCTTTTATTGCATAGCTAATGTCTATTTGAATTTCTCCAACTTGCTATAAGTTAGTAAAGAAAATGAACATCTGATGGTTGGTTAATTACCCTTTCTATAGCTAATTATTGACTGTTTTCATAATACCAGCAAACTCTGTATTTTGATGATATAATTTGAAGATTATATTAGCTACAGTGAATAATCGTTCACATTTTTCAATGTATTTAGTTTTTGTAACTAATCAATCACTCACTCACTCAATCTCATTTGAAAACAATCACCTGATTTTAGTATTCTTATTTTTTTTTATTTAGTTAGCATGTGCACACTTAAACTATAATTAAGGGCCATACACACGCAGTGTTTTTTAAGTCTTTCCACCAGACTTTTTGCTAAGCTCCTCCTACTTTTTCCACAAGACTTTGAATCATATACTAATCATATTATTTATTTTAACTGGTACCTGCAGGTATCATTGATACCAACTAAAACAAATAATAATCATATTGTTTTTCTTATTTAATTCAAAAGTCTTGTGGAAAAAGTAGGAGGAGCTTAGCAAAAAGTCTGGTAAGACTTAAAAAACTCTGCATGTGTACGGCTCTTTAAGAAGCTGCATGTGGTGGATGTAGCAAAGAAATTAAAACTTTTGGTCCCTGCACTGTGTTGTAGCTACTTTGGATGTTTTTTTAGCTCAAATTCTAAGCACGTTGGTTGTTGTAGCATGAATTTTAAAATTTCTTCTTAATTGCCTCCTTTAATTTCTTTCTTGTATGGGTTTGGTACGTATAGTAGCTAATGGGCATATGTAGCTAAATTGTGATTTTTTTAATTGATTTAATCTTTAGTATAAACTGTTTTTAACACAATACTTCAAAAATTATACACGTTCCTATTGAGGAAAAATCTTGAGAAAATCAAATGAAATAGAAAATATTCAAAAAAAAAGCATAGCTACAAGAGTAAGTCAATATATCCCCTTTGATAATAGATATGAATGATCACATTTAATGCACACTGTTTCAACATCCATTTCTGCCTAAGATGTTGTAGGTTTTATCTTCATGACAACCAAACTGGAATGGGAAATTGGTTAATAGCCAGCACATCTTTTCTGCTGTAAGATGGACAATGAGCTATTAACCATTATAGTGCAGTTGCTGTGAAGAAAAACTGACCAAATGTTGGGCAAAAATAGATGCTGAAACTGTGTGTTAAATGATAACTGCTAGTTTATCAAAAGGGAAAGGAGGATATAGTGAATATATAATTCTTAAACGTTAATAAATACAACACACTTCCATTTCATTTGATTTTCTAGTTTTTTATTTGCCTTCTTATAACTGAGAACTGAGAACCCTTCGCATTTATCTTTCCATACTTGACTGGTGATTTCTATGTTAATTTTGAGCCACATTTAAAAATAATTCATTTAATTTTTTAAATTTTACTCTAATAAGTTTTTCAGAAATTGTTGATAGATTCAAAGAAAAGTTACAAAACTATAGCTACAAGTAGACTAACTATGAAGTTATAGGTTTTTGTGTTGGTTAGCTTTTAGGCTTCACTTACTATCAACCCGCTATAAGTTACTATTCTTGACAAGATACTGTATTCACAAAGTAGGTAGTAGCTTTTCTGCATCCATGAGTTTATCACCAATTGCTGGTGACTTTTCATGATGCCACTTTCCCATCAGAAATGTTTATAAAAGTTCTTTCTGATATATTTCTCTTTTTGACATGAACTCGTAAGAACCAAATTAGCTAAAGAAGTTACGCCCTCTGCTCCCTAATAAAATCATTGTGTGTAGTTTCTTACTAAAAGACATGGGAATAAATTGTGAGTGAGATTGGCATTGCTTTGATTGAAGCTTCCATATTTTAATCTGAGCTTTCTTTGAATAATCTCAGATGGACTCAGTTGTTCTATGGTGTCGATCCTGAAGCAAGCAAATCCAACCCCAGTAACGACTCCGACTCAATTGCTTCTTACGACTTCAACCTGCAACTTGACTCGGGTAACTTCTCCTGGATTACAGCTCTCTTCAAGATAAAGTGAGTCTTTTATACAAACTCATGGTGCTAAAAAGGGCTGTACTGATACTTTCTGTATCGGTGCTTGTTTTATTGACCATTTTTAGGTATATGTATCAGAATATTGGGGATTTTTAGTTATCGTTATATTACCATTACTTGTGAAGTTGTATCAGTATTGGTTATAATTATTGTATCAGTTCATTTATAGTGCTAAAAAAATTCCCTTTTATAGTAAGAAAGCCGTATGAAGGGCTGTACATATGTAGGTTTTTTAAGTCTTTCCACCAGACTTTTTGCTGAGCTCCTCCTTTTTCAACGAGAATATAAGAAAAAATTATAAAATTATTATTTATTTTAGCTGGTAGGTATCCATGATACCTACATGTAGCTATCATGGATATCAATTGAAATAATAATTTTATTGTTTTTTCTTATAGCTACTCTCATTGAAAATGTAGGAGGAGCTTAGCAAAAAGTCTGGTGGAAAAATTTAAAAAACCCTGCATCTACCTTGATGTCAGGTTTTTAGTTTTTACCTGCTATTGATAGTTTGAGTTTCATTCAAATCATTCTCACACTCTGCTCTCTCCTATCAAGAGTTTTATTATTCAGACATGAGAAGCCAAGCAGCATATTTATTTTGATGTCATTTTCAATTGAATATCTTTAGTAGCTACTGATGGCTCCTCTAAAATGCTTATGTTAGTGGAATTATCAACTTTTTTTATATGTTTATAATCTTGTATTATGAGGTGAAGATTTATTCTTCTCTTTGCCGCAGAGATGAGCACGTTCTCCACAAGTCAGGTCAGGACGCAGTTCACTACCTCAGCTTCCAGAGGCACATCATCGTGTACATGGCGATAGTGACGGTGGTAGCTATTGGGGTGGTGCTGCCTATCAACTTCCAGGGTACTTTGGAGGGAGACAGCAAAGAGTTCTCTCACACCACTATATCTAACTTGGAACCTTCGTGAGTAGCTACTCCATGTGAAAAAAAAGTTAACTTTATTGAGAGCTGTACATGTTCAAAACTAGTCCTGTAGCTATTAGAAAATATATTTCCTAGGGGATGACTAAAAATATTCAGGATCTTTTATTTGTATCAGTGACACATTGCTATCAATTGTTCATCATAGGTGAAAATTTAATGTAGCTACTTAGTCTGTTTATCTCAAAATTGGGGCAATTTTTTTGAAATCTAATCTCAAATATTTTTTGGATTTTTTCTTATTCATTTCAACCGACAATTTAAAATGAACTCGTTGTCACACTGCAAAGGAATTTACTTTTCTTTACTCTGTTAAAACTGTTTAATAAAAAAAAAACGTATAGATTGTATATTAATATATAACTGTATTATTTTTAATATTATGCAGACAATTATTCATTTCATAGACTTTTATTTTTGAAATATTCGCTATATATGTAAACCCTGTACTTGTTTTCAGCTCTCCATACATGTGGGTGCACATAACTCTTGCATTCCTCTTCCTACCCATTGGAATAGCCTTCACTCGACATCACTCTCGACTACTTCATCTTGAAAAGTCAGACCTCGACCCTAACTCAGACCACACCAACCTGCAGTCCTCTGTGAACAGGACTGTGATGATCACGCACGTACCCAGGAGATCTTGTCACAAGGATACACTCATCAGACACTTTGAAGAGGCGTACCCTAATGTCGAGGTGCTGGACCTTCAGTTTGCGTACTGCATCAGGGATCTACTGGCGTACAACAAGGAGAGGGAATTGGCGCACAACTCCATCATCTACTGTGAGGATTACGAGAGGGAGACTGGTGACAAGCTGCTCATGAGGCCTTACAAGTGTGGAGTCATTTGTGGATGCTGTGACATGTTTGGAGCTCCTAAAGTGGATGCTCTTGAGTTCTACAGCAACCTTGAACAGTGCCTCACTGCCAAGGTAAGTAGTCAGTGAAAGTGGAGGACAAAGGATCACGTTTATATGGCATTTGCGTTATACATTGACTATTTTCTCCATTGATTAGCTAACCTAAAGGAAAACAATATCAGTTTCCTTTTCTTTATCCAAAGTGTTATCATATCATATATTGCTGAATGTTACCTATTGAATTATAATTGTTCTATTTAATAATGTACTGTTATTGTTTGTAGGTTGAGACAGAGAAGGTGAAGGCTCTACAGCGCCCCACAGGTGTGGCCTTTATAACCCTAGACTCTGTGGATAGCGCCTCTAAGGTGCTAAAAGATCACAAGTCGGTGCACTGCAACTGCCTCCACACCCCACCCTCTTCCTCCGTCTCTGGGGAACTGAAGCCACACAACTGGTTGGTGAGGATGGCACCAGCACCCTCTAACATATACTGGAAGAACCTGTCAGTCACCACCAGACTGTGGTGGGCCAAGGCACTACTCATCAACACTGTCCTCTTTGTTATCCTCTTCTTCCTCACCACACCTGCTGTTATCATCAACACTCTGGATGTCTTCCTTCTCAAAGATACCTTGGATCAGATGGTAAGGGATTATATACTCTGTGTTGATAGCTAGTTACTAGTTAAGATAGTAGATGGAACTATGTTACAGTTACTAGTTAAGAAAGTAGATGTTACTCTTGAGAGAGCACTCTGTCACTCTTGAGAGAGCACTCTGTCACTCTTGAGAGAGCACTCTGTCACTCTTGAGAGAGCACTCTGTCACTCTTGAGAGAGCACTCTGTTACTCTTGAGAGAGCACTCTGTTTCGTTCAAGAGTGTAATATGTTTCGTTCAGGAGTGTAATATGTTTCGTTCAGGAGAGTAATATGTTTCGTTCAGGAGAGTAATATGTTTCGTTCAAGAGAGTAATATGTTTCGTTCAAGAGAGTAATATGTTTCGTTCAAGAGAGTAATATGTTTCGTTCAAGAGAGTAATATGTTTCGTTCAAGAGAGTAATATGTTTCGTTCAAGAGAGTAATATGTTTCGTTCAAGAGAGTAATATGTTTCGTTCAAGTGAGTAATATGTTTCGTTCAAGTGAGTAATATGTTCGTTCAAGAGAGTAATATGTTCGTTCAAGAGAGTAATATGTTCGTTCAAGAGAGTAATATGTTCGTTCAAGAGAGTAATATGTTTCGTTCAAGAGAGTAATATGTTCGTTCAAGAGAGTAATATGTTTCGTTCAGGAGAGTAATATGTTTCGTTCAAGAGAGTAATATGTTTCGTTCAGGAGAGTAATATGTTTCGTTCAAGAGAGTAATATGTTTTGTTCAGGAGAGTAATATGTTTCGTTCAAGAGAGTAATATGTTTCGTTTAATAGAGTAATATGTTTCGTTTAATAGAGTAATATGTTTCGTTCAAGAGAGTAATATGTTTCGTTCAAGAGAGTAATATGTTTCGTTTAATAGAGTAATATGTTTCGTTCAAGAGAGTAATATGTTTCGTTTAATAGAGTAATATGTTTCGTTCAAGAGAGTAATATGTTTCGTTCAAGAGAGTAATATGTTTCGTTCAAGAGAGTAATATGTTTCGTTCAAGAGAGTAATATGTTTCGTTCAAGAGTGTAATATGTTTCGTTCAAGAGTGTAATATGTTTCGTTCAAGAGAGTAATATGTTTCGTTCAAGAGAGTAATATGTTTCGTTCAAGAGAGTAATATGTTTCGTTCAAGAGAGTAATATGTTTCGTTCAAGAGAGTAATATGTTTCGTTCAAGAGAGTAATATGTTTCGTTCAAGAGAGTAATATGTTTCGTTCAAGAGAGTAATATGTTTCGTTCAAGAGAGTAATATGTTTCGTTCAAGTGAGTAATATGTTTCGTTCAAGTGAGTAATATGTTCGTTCAAGAGAGTAATATGTTCGTTCAAGAGAGTAATATGTTCGTTCAAGAGAGTAATATGTTCGTTCAAGAGAGTAATATGTTTCGTTCAAGAGAGTAATATGTTCGTTCAAGAGAGTAGCTAATATGTTTCGTTCAGGAGAGTAATATGTTTCGTTCAAGAGAGTAATATGTTTCGTTCAGGAGAGTAATATGTTTCGTTCAAGAGAGTAATATGTTTTGTTCAGGAGAGTAATATGTTTCGTTCAAGAGAGTAATATGTTTCGTTTAATAGAGTAATATGTTTCGTTTAATAGAGTAATATGTTTCGTTCAAGAGAGTAATATGTTTCGTTCAAGAGAGTAATATGTTTCGTTTAATAGAGTAATATGTTTCGTTCAAGAGAGTAATATGTTTCGTTTAATAGAGTAATATGTTTCGTTCAAGAGAGTAATATGTTTCGTTCAAGAGAGTAATATGTTTCGTTCAAGAGAGTAATATGTTTCGTTCAAGAGAGTAATATGTTTCGTTCAAGAGTGTAATATGTTTCGTTCAAGAGTGTAATATGTTTCGTTCAAGAGAGTAATATGTTTCGTTCAAGAGAGTAATATGTTTCGTTTAATAGAGTAATATTTTTCTGTTTTTCAGAGTCCTCTTCTGTCCGAGTTCCTCCCCACTCTCCTGCTCTGGACCACAGCTGCCATCTTGCCTGTCCTAGTGTCCTACTCTGACCAGTTCATGAGCCACTGGACACGATCTGCTGAGAACCACTCTGTCATGAGGAAGACTTTTCTCTTCCTCCTATTCATGGTCATCATTCTACCCTCTCTCGGTCTTACGAGGTATCGTACACTTGGCTCATAAATTTCATAATTCATTGATGTAGCTAGTAGGGTACGCTCCGAATTATTGGTCAGTTCTACATTTTCGGACACAAAGAAAGAAATATATAATTTTATTTGTTGAAAATGTTGAACAGACCAATAATTCGGAGCCTACCCTAGTAATGTTCTCCATTTTCACCTCTCTCTTCATTTCCAGCGCCAAGGCATTTGTCGAGTGGATCACCAATCCTACTGCTAACAACGGTTCTTACCGATGGAAATGCATCTTCCTGCCAGACAACGGAGCCTTCTTTGTCAACTACATCATCACCTCAGCCTTCATTGGAACTTCTTTGGAGCTCATACGCTTCCCTGAGCTCTTCATGTACATGATACGATTGGCCCTGGCCAGGTGAGACAGAATAGTTAAAAGTAAATGCTAGAGATAACTTGGTAATGTACCTAGGTAGTAAAAATAAAAAAATCATTACTAAATATGAATGCTTCTGTTGCAGATCCAAAGCAGAGTCCGCAAGTGTGCGGCGTGCAATCCTCTACGAGTTTCAGTTTGGGGTACAGTACGCATGGATGCTTCTCATATTCGCTATGACTGTCATCTACTCGTTATCATGCCCTCTAGTCACTCCTTTTGGTGAGTAGTATTAAATCTTTGTCAAAGCAATTCACAAAATAGTTATACAATCTTTCTTTTTCATATCATCCAAATATTGACTAGTTTAAGATTTCCTTAATCACGTGGAGAGTAGATATTTAAAGATATATTTGTGATCTTATCTCATCCACTATTTAATACCTTTTCATTCTCAGGACTGCTGTACATGGTACTTAAACACCTGGTGGACAAGTACAACATTTACTTTGCTTACGGACCTTCTAGGATCAGCAAAAACATTCACGCAACTGCCGTCAACTTTGTCATCATTTCTATAGTTCTCCTGCAGATCAGTTTGCTGTTCTTCTCTGTTGTGCGACAAGGTTTGAATGCTACCTAGATTGAGAATAATAGTTATTTAGAATATATGATAGTTATTCAGAATAATAGTTATTGAGAATAATAGTTATTGAGAATAATAGTTATTGAGAATAATAGTTATTGAGAATAATAGTTATTTAGAATAATAGCTATTTGGAATAATAGTTATTTGGAATAATAGTTATTTGGAATAATAGCTATTTAGAATAATAGCTAGTCTAGTGATAATAGTAGATACTCGTGTAGGGTAGTTTCTAGCTACTAACAGATCCATATTTTCGATCATTTAAGATAAGAGACGCTTTAATTGGTATCCATGATACTTGCATGTATCATGGATACAAATATTATAAGTTAGAATAGTTCTTATATGATCGAAAATGTGAAATTGTTTAATAACTAGTAACTTAATATCTTTGAATCATAAGGGGCTCTCCCTTTGATACAGCATTAGTAATTAATAAATAAGTCGGATATTTTCTTAAATATTTGTGCTGTTTTATCATTCAATCCTAAATTATAAAGTTTTTTTTTTCGTTTTGACAGGTGTGAAGAAGGCGCGCAGTATCTACAGTCTAACTCTGCTCAGCATCACCATTCTAGTGTTCATTAGTCACGTTGCCTTCCATTGGTTCAAAGACATCAGTCCTATAGACTACAAGGTGGTGCCTCTAGAGCAGTGAACAGTCGTTACTTAATTAAGGAGTGAACAACCTTTCTTTGATGGTTTAGCTATGTCACTATTAGAAAAATGTGAAATGAGTGCTATAGAAGAATGCAGTAGCTCCCTATTACTGAACTAGTGCACTTTCCCTTAAAAAATAACGGGTCTTGAAATATAATTACCAGTTAGTGAATTCTATTAACATTTATTTTCTGCATAAGCTGGTAGCTAGCTACTATATTTCATAGATAAAATGCATATAATATTTGAATAGAGACATAAGAATTTAAATATCACATCAATATAGCTATTCCCGTGCATATCATAGTTAGTTACATTCTTCATGTTTAATACTCGTTGAGTGAAAGCGGACAGCAAATAAATAAATACACGACGGAAATTATTAGTATAGATGAAATAAAAGATGTGTTAATTTGTATTAGAGGAAGACTAATTCCATTGTTTGTGATGCAATCTAATCACAGAGAATGGAACTATAATATTTTTTTTATTTGTTCAGACTGTGGATGACAGGCGAGACTCTGCAGCGGACAGTACTGTAGAGGGAGGTGATGTGGATGCCTCTCACCCCTCTACTTCTGATGGGGAGATGAGGGGAAAGAGTGGCGGGGACGTTAGTTACTTTGTGCCTGATGTACTCAAAGAGGCTGGAGTAGAACCTCTCAACAACAGGAGGAATAAAGGTGAGGAACCATGGCATACCTAGCACAAGTTACGAATTGGCAGTCAGTTTCACATCTTCGGTCATATAAGAAAAATTGATGTAATAATTATTTTTTAAATCTTATTTTAATAATTAGTATTTAATTTTCATTGTTTTAATAATTATAGTTTTTTCTTATATGACCGAAGATGTGAAACCGACCAATAATTAGCAACTGTCCCTATCTCTCTCATTATATACAGTCATGTATTCTAAAGTTGAACCCCCATCCCCAGATGGTTCAGAGCGTGCACCACCACGTGGTCCTGAGGTGTCTGGTCCCTGGGAAGAGGAGAGACTCTATGACGAAGCTTTCCAAGTGAGGCAGTACGGGTCCAGTGACAGTCACTACCACCAGCACTCTCCAAAAGAGGTGAGAGGGGAGTGTAGAGAGGGGGAAGAGAGAGGTGTGATAGGGAGAGAGGGGTTAGTGGTAGCTAAGTTAGTTAATTTCTCTTTATTTTTGCATGTTTATCTTCAGTTATTTATTGTTTTCTAATTTCGTGGTGATCTCTTCTCATTATATCAGAAGACGGTTTAACAGTCAATATTTTTCTCTTTAAATTCACTAATTCAGTACCATAATGCTATAAATACATTTATTTCAATAATTTTTACTATCTAAAACACTGCAATTGTTTCCAAGCAAGAGGAAGAATATCTGTACATCTGGTTTGACGGATATTTAGTCAAAAGACGTTTCATTGACAAGACGTTCCGTCGACAGAACGTTTCATTGACAGAACGTTTCATTGACAAGACGTTTCGTCGACAGAACGTTTCATTGACAAGACGTTTCGTCGACAGAACGTTTCATTGACAAGACGTTTCGTCGACAGAACGTTTCATTGACAAGACGTTTCGTCGACAGAACGTTTCATTTACAAGACGTTTCGTCGACAGAACGTTTCGTCGACAGAACGTTTCGTCGACAGAACGTTTCATTGACAAGACGTTTCGTTGACAGAACGTTTCATTGACAAGACGTTTCGTTGACAGAACGTTTCATTGACAAGACGTTTCGTCGACAGAACGTTTCATTGACAAGACGTTTCGTTGACAGAACGTTTCATTGACAAGACGTTTCGTCGTCGATTTTTCGTCAAGGTGATATTAACACACTCTAATGTATGTGTATCGGGGAGCGTGCTGCCCCCCTGGAACCTCCTTCCAGGTCATTAAACAATCATTAAGTGTGAATTACAACAAACTAGCGAATATAACAAACTACATAACGATCATATATGTTACGAGTTTCAAAATATTTTTCATTTACATATGTTTATATTCATTTATATATTAAATAAACCTCATTTAAGTTAATATCCCCTTTATGAAAATGCGTTGAAACGTCTGCTGACAAAATTTTGTCAACGAAATGAATTTTGACAAAATTTCTGTCAACGAAATGTATATTGACGAAATTTCTGTCAACGAAATGAATGTTGACAAAATTTCTGTCAACAAAATGAATGTTGACAAAAAATTTGTCAACGAAATGAATGTTGACAAAATATCTGTCAACGAAATGAATGTTGACAAAATATCTGTCTACGAAATGAATGTTGACGAAATATCTGCAAACTGTAGCTACATATCACTTGCTCTTCTGATATTTTCATTTATTGATTCCTTCTTTTAAATTTAAACTTCATTCCTTTCTATTTCTTTTCTAATATGTTTGTATTAGCAACTCCATTTTTCCTGGTTGCTTTTTTCGGGTTTACTAATTTTTCTTTCATTCTTTTGATTTTTTCCCCTCAGTTACTGACCTCTGCTTAAACTTTTGGCCCGCTACTTAATAGCTACCTAACAATTCTTGAGAAGAAGGTAAAGTACCTATCTAACACATATGCATACGAGGAGTTAGTTAATGGTAGCCATTTGCTTTCTATTTACTAACCTCTGAATAGGGTTGTGACAACATGCATTTAAAATAATAGATCCTGAAAATATTAGAGACTGACCAGCGGTATGTAGTATTCGAAACCATTTCGTTTCATCTATGATATTCTTAAGATCTATGATTTTAAACGCATATTGTCACGACCTTACCTATGAGTAATTCTCATCTAATATATTCTTTCCACGTCTCCAAAGCGTTACTAATGGCTACTTGTTAACAAATGAAGTATTGCCCAATTTTGGAGAAGTTAAGTAGGGTAAGTTCCTAATTATCGGTCAGTTCCCCATTTTCGGACACGTAAGAAAAAAAAGATATAATAATAGTTATTTAATTTTTATTTCAATTGGTATCCATGATACCTGCAGGTAGCTATCATGTTTACCAATTACAGTAAAAATCAAATAATTATTATTATATCTTTTTTCTTACGTGTCCGAAAATGGGGACCTGACCGGTAATTAAGTACTTAGGGTAGGTACCCTATCTTGGTAGAATTCGTTTCAGCATGAGTGGATGATTGGTGTTGAGATTAAGATGGTGAACAAAAAACTGCCCTAAGGTATTTCACTTTCTCAAAAAGAAAAGGAAAAAAACATGTCCCGATCGTGGAAATCAGTTGAAAAAACTAAGACCACTATTATACAGGGATTATTTTGTGACATTAAGTGACTTACTATAAGCTAAAGAAACTCTTATTACTTACCTGCTATTGAGGAGATAACTGATAGAAAACAGACAGCATCTCTCCATAATAAAGCCTGGAAATAGGTATTTAGGGTCACGCAGGTAAATTGCGTCCGAATTTAAGTTAAAATGTTTCTTTTGAAGCTACGATGTTTCTGTTGTTAGAGGCCGCAGTTAGTTGGTGTACCGCAATTTACCTGCTTGACCCTATAGAAAAATTGATTGGTCTTTTTAGTTGGAAAGTATTCGGTATGTAGTTCATTAAGAGAGGCTTTTTTCATAACTCAGATCTGCTCCTCTGAAATTGAAAAAAGAAACATAAATCAGTCAATGAAAACCATATAGCTACTGGAAGGACAATTGTACAGAACATAGCGACTCTCATAGTGAGGTACATCTGGTAGGTTAGTTTCATCATTGAACATCTCTGAAACATCTTCGTATGTTCTAGACCACAATCTTTGAAGACGAATTTAATGAGCAGTTTGAAGAATCCGGTAGCATTGGAATGAGGTGCTACCTCCAACGCAGTGGTTCTTGAAGTGCTTTTTCTCGCACACCCCTTGTAGCTATTGTATTGTAATACATTGAAAAGATACAATAATATATTTCGTTACTAGCTATGATGTGCGAATTTAAAATGAAATATGAAAGAGTAAGGAAAATGAATGTCTTATTTACATTCTGCATGATATTAACTGCAAGAACCGATCAAGCAAGAAACAATCCGTGCCCCACTTTAAGAACCACAGCTCTTAAGCAATATCTTGATGTCACACGAATCCTGAAGTCTAGAACCATATTTATTTAAAACAGCTAAAAGTTAATAAAAACAGAAAATATCGTGTAAATATAACAAGAAGTCTACTCTGTTGAAGCGTAGTTCGAAACGACTACTGTGGTGAAAAAAGAAGATTAAAATGTGTCGTACGTTATAGTCTTCACCCTAGATTGGACTGACAAAATTTAAGAGGATTCGTTACACATTTCATTTTTAGGAAGCCAGCGGCTCGTATTATATGATTTTTTTGGTCAGTTCATAGCTTTTATCATATAAATGTACTGGGAAAATTTTTATTTACCCCTGATTGATATGACTAGTGTGGGTATAGGAATGAATTCGGTTTGTTGAGCTCAAACTCTACAGTCAGTCCTTTAGGGGTTACTGTAGCTACATTCCAAGTAGCTTTAGTGTCAGTTGCTAGATCATAGCTTAATTACAAAACTTATAATTAGTGACAATGATTTATAATTTAACATAATGAATTAGATTTGATTACAGAGTGAATTACGATTTAATATTGATTAGCTAGTAGCTTCTTTGGTGTACTTGTTTGTTATGTGTTTTATGTTCTTAGATATTAGTTAAGTTGAACCAGGAGGGGCTTCAGAATCCTTTACTAATCTTTTATAACTATGCATTTTTGAATGAATATTTTCTTTCTCAAATGTCGAACTAACGCATCTTAATACTAGGGTAAGTTCCGAATTACTGGTCAGTACTACATCTTCGGTCATATAATAAAAAAAATATAGAAATTGTTATTATTACACAGTGCTATCTAATACTTCTGCAAACCCGGGTTTGTAAAAGTATTAGATAGCACTGTGTAATAATAACAATTTTTTTTTCTTATATGACCGAAGGTGTAGTACTGACCGGCAATTCGGAACTTACCCTACTGCCTAATGGTAATCGCAAAAAATTTAACCCTTTATTGCCCAAGACATGTTGTAGACCTTAAATAATTTTTTTTATGAATAAATATTAGATAGCTAGTAACCTTATTAAAGATTATTTTAAGAAATAACTTATTTTATTTTTTTCAAAATCAAACTTCATTTTGGAAGAACTTTTGGTGGCTCAAAATCTCGAATCATAATGTGGCATTGCCTACATTTATTTTTACGCTTCTTACTGCCAGAATAGTATTATATAGACCAAAAAAGACAATATTTGATGTTTTTGTAATGTCCTCTCCAGAGGACATTAGAGGGTTGAGCTATTTGTGGATTAATATTAGCCATTTCTTGTAGCTATTTCCCAGGGTCTCTATCCTTGGAACTGTCTGTTGTTAATGGATGAGAAGGAGGGTGGCGTCCTTAGGGCCCCGAACTGTTGTAATTTGGATTATGAATAGCCTTTTTTTCACCATGTTTTTCTCAACCGCTAATTGCAGTTCCACAGGATAGTTATTCTATATATTTATTTATTTTCTTCAACTAAGAGGTGTTAGGTTTCTATGCTAAGTTCAATAGAAATTGTAGTCTAAACAAAATATCTGATGTTTATTTTCTATACAGACTGTGGTGGCAGAAGTGAATGATCCCCCACGTGGAGTGAGCAAAACACTCCCCGACTCCAAGACACCTGTCCGCCCTGTCTCAACACCCCTCCACTCCACCCCCAATGCTCCCCAGTCTGACATTTTCCAGGACATTCCCTCAAAGATGCGCAAACCCCCCATGCCCCCCAACCTGAGCATTACGGGACAGGGGGACGACAGCATTTTGGATTCTTTCGGAGGAGACTCTGGACACCCTAGCGTGTAATTACACTCTGCCGTGTAGCTCCTCCACACTCTACCGTGTAGTCACACTCTGCCGTGTAGCTCCTCCACACTCTACCGTGTAGTCACACTCTGCCGTGTAGCTTCTCCACACTCTACCGTGTAGTCACACTCTGCTGTGTAGCTCCTCCACACTCTACCGTGTAGTCACACTCTGCCGCGTAGCTCCTCCACACTCTACCGTGTAGTCACACTCTGCCGTGTAGCTCCTCCACACTCTACCGTGTAGTCACACTCTGCTGTGTAGCTCCTCCACACTCTACCGTGTAGTCACACTCTGCCGCGTAGCTCCTCCACACTCTACCGTGTAGTCACACTCTGCCGTGTGGCTCCTCCACACTCTACCTTTCCATCTGTTTCGTTCTAAGAACTGTTCACAAGTTGAACACTTCTTAGAACTTCTTCTCGAATTTAGTTTCTACCTTCTGTTGCCATCTCTTCCACACTACAATGAAATAGTAATGTATGGGTGCGCAGTGGAGCACTACTGTGCACCTTTTGGCGTAGTGCTCCCATTCTGCAGTGTACCCACATCAGTGCTGTTGTAATTTGCAAGTAGAGTGTTTAATTTACAACATTATCGATAGAACATTAAATTCATTATGGATTTAAAACTATGGTCCGTGATCATTATTATTCTATCAAATTTTGAAGAGGAGTCAATCAGCCATTAGAATTAGTAACTCTGACCATGAGTAACATGGTTATAATAACCATTAGTAATGGTTATTATAACCATTATTAGTATAATTATTCCACATCTCCTTGCTATCCGTACCTCATTTAGCTACTTCCTAATACTGTTTCTTCATTTCACTAAGTAATAGTGTGTTTAAATAGGATTACAGTTTTCATAATCTTTATTTGCTGTAAAGATAGCCTATTAAATAGATAGTGAAGATAACATTATCAGTGTATCTATGATACGAATGGCTTGCATATCTAGATACAGAAATTAGTTGGTTTATTATTTAGGTAGGTTTGATTCATTATCTTCCAAATAATCTCTTTTAACTGCCAAAGAAATTCTCTTAATTTGTACACTATTCAATTAGGTTTATAGAGGGTGAAGTTCCGAGCCACATTTTCAATCATATAAAAATAAAATTTCTTACATGGTCGAAAATTGGAAACTGTCCGATAACTCGAAACTGACCCCAGTTACTTTAATGATATTAAAATTCCACATAGGCTCTTTTCTGAACTATAACTATGAATGAATGGGTAAAGTACAGTTATTTGGCTATCAGTAAACTGTTGTAATTTGCATGGTATTTCTTTTTATTTGTTCTTTGCGATGATTTTTTTTAACTTTCAGTTTTTCGTGATTAGCGTCAAAATGCAAGTATTCACTTCTTGGACTCAATTTAACATCACCTCTTCATTTTCCTCTTCCATCCGTGAGTGCAGCCACCGGTGCTTGTGTCCCTTTTCGTCACATTCCTTGGTAAGTGACTGCATTCACGGAGTAGCTTTTCTGCATCCATGAGCATTGTCACTGAATGGTGGTGTCATGTTAATGGAGCTACTTTCCTGGTTGACTTCTTTTTCGAAGTCCTTTTTATTTATTTTCATTTCTTTGGGTTCTGATTCCAAAGGGGACCCTGTATTAAAATAATTTCATCATAATTTTAATTTTGTTAGAGTGAACTAATGTTCTACAAACATCTTATGCTAAATGCCTAAAAACTATTCAAACCAAATAAGTAGAGATATGGTTAGTTTACAATGAGATCTGTTTTAATATATTTATCTAGGGTCAAGCAGGTAAATTGCGGCACCCTAACTAACTGCGGCCTCTAACAGAAACATCATAGCTTACAAACACACGTTAAAAACTTAAATTAATAAATTATAGCGTGTGCTTCTTTTGATAGGTTTGGAACATTTTAATGTAATTTCGGTTCAGAATGTTTTAGACTCTCTTGAGAGGGGCGCCATTAAAAATTAAAAGGCTGGCAATTTACCTGCGTGTTCCTATGTTTGAACTGAACCTATAAAATTTATTATAACTTTATTAAAAACTATAATAACTTGTTATATAAAGCCATATGTTTTATTAATAGGCATAATAATAATTCATGCTGATGGAATATTTTGTTTAATGGAATTTAAACCAATGATTAAAAATGTATTTTTAATTTTATATAAAACCAGTTTCATGTCTGTCTATTTCTTCTAAGTCCCTTGTATTTATTTTATCAGTCGGTGATATCTCATATGGTTAAAATTTCCCATTAATTTTGTTACTAATTAAAATTTATTTTATATACAATTTCAGATTTATTGAATAGATTATTTTTTTAAACTAAATTGAAAATCTACAGCGTTAGGTTTTAATATAACCAAATGTACTCTCTACAGCCTCTGCCATTTACACTGAATTTATATACTCTATGCTATAATATCATTATCTTTCCAATAATTTGAACTGGGTATGATGGCCTTGTTACACGGTGCGAGTTGGCCTAGCCAGTTACTGTAGTGCAGCTACTCGCACAGTGTGACCGCATCAGCCGAGTAACTGTTATGGAGATTCAATGCTATGAACATTGAGCTACTGGCATGCGAGTACAGTAGGACAACTGCTGCCCACTGTCACGACAGTAACTCGCACCGTGTAACAAGGCCTTAAGGGTAGGCCAATTATTGTGGTTTTTAACACTAGAACTGCCTACCAGTCAATTTGACTGCTTTTTACTTTTCAAACATTTCAATCTCATTAATTATTATTAAAAGATGAGGGAAAATTTTATGTTAATATTAATGAGACACTTTGTTTTCTTTAACTTGTTAAAAAAAATTAAAATTAAAAAGCAGTCAAATTGACTGTTTGGTAGTGTTACACCAATGTTAATACTAGTGAGTACACGTTATTATTAACGGACACTTAAGAGCCGTACACACGTGAGTTTTTAAGTCTTTCCACCAGACTTTTTGATAAGCTCCTCCTACTTTTTCCACGAGAATATAAGAAAAAACGATGTAATAATTATTTATTTCAGTATTCATGATACCTGCAGGTATCATGGATACCAACTAAAATAAATAATAATTATATCGCTTTTTCTTAGCTCGTGGAAAAAGTAGGAGGAGCTTAGAAAAAATGTCTGGTGGAAGACTTAAAAAAACTTACGTGTGTACGGCTCTTTTGTAAATAGCTGAAAGAACTAAATTGAAATTCAGTTCTTTCGCACATTCTTTGGTTTCGATATAACTGAAAATAAGGTAAAGGGAATATCTAACACTATGATCACTTTTAGCCATATAGAGTAAAGGATCTACCTGCCACTTGGAATATTCTATTGAGTATCAGCGATAGTAGCTATAGTACCAACGTTGGATAGGCTAAATTACAAATTATAGGTCAGTTTCTCATGTTCGGTCATATAAGAAAAAACAATACTATAATTGTTATTTGATTTTAGTTGTTATTCATGATACCTGCAGGTATCATGGATCTTATAAGTCCGAAGATGTGAAACTGACCTATAATTCGGAATTTACCCTAGTTGCTTTACCTTATTTCTCTTCCAGACCTGGTTTCTGTTCGGTCTTTTCCCCGTGTTTACCGCCTTTATATTCCATAAGATATTAATTAGTGTGTAGATCGTCTCAAAGGTTTGCATTGTTTCTACTAGAGATAGTAAAGAACTTGTATAGTAATGTTGTTTGTATCTTAGAGCTAACTAAGTAAATTGTATAGAACTTAAATAAGGAGCAGCTTACTCAGTCGCTATCATTTTATTGATTTCAGTTACGAATTAGCGGTCAGTTTCACATCTTCGGTTGTATAAGAAAAAACGATGGAATAATATATTTTTTACTTATTATATAGTTTTTTCTTATTTTACCGAAGAGGTGGAACTGACCGATTATTCGCACTTTTCCCTACCTAACTTTTAACTCTATATCCAATGGGTAATTTTTAGACTATGACAGCTACTGTCTCTTATTTTTCGGTGTATATTTAATCTCTATATATCTCTCTGCCAGTCATTTTCTGTGTGTTTTGTAGCTAATTGTATGATATACCTTTTTCTTGATTAAAGCATATTTATTTATTATCAATGTTTTTATTATCATGACTCCCAGGGTTTTTTACCTAAAAAATATTTGTGGTTGGTGGAAAAAAAAAATAGGTTGAACTGTTGTAATTTCTACCTTTATCCAGCTCCACCCTAGGGTATGATTGTTGTTGAGCATCGTTTCACCTGTAACTTCTTCAGTATTTCACCAATTTGCTTTATTTTATTACTTAAGCAGATTGCGGAAGGTTATTTTTTAGGCGGCTACATTTATTCATCATCTTGTCATTCGCATAACTCAAACAGTATTCAAACCAATTGCCTGAAATTTGTTTGGACGATTGGTCCATGTCCAGGAACCAGTTTATTAGATTTTGGGAGTCAAGGTCATTTATAAGCGGCGGCGAAGATATACTCTCTACGAGTGCCCGTCATCTAGTTTTAAATGAAATAGAATCGGCTGGGCCAATTTTTGAAATTAATTATTTTATTAATTTATTATTATTTCATGTGTTGTGACGAATAATGTAGTAAAATATACTTAGGTCTGAGATTGGTTTTTTGGGTGATAGAAAGATAAAAATAAAAAAATAAAAATAATTTAACTTCTCACCTTTATTTATCATAAAAGGTAAATTCAAACAACATACTTATAAAAGTCTCGCATGATGACCTGTCCTATATTTCAGTTTTAAAATCTACGTCGTCAATTGTGAGCCACTGTGGCAGTGGAACTTTATAGTTGAATTTACACTCTTTTTACTTTATAATATATAAAATTTATTTAAACTTAATTACAAGATACCGTAGAACCAATCGTTTGGTCTATCTTTTATTGGTTATATTCGCCTTAGCCTTAATTGTCCCTCTAGGTACTTATATTTCTGAACTTTTTTAAACTATTAAAATGTTGTCCGGTTGCCGCCAAAAACACATTTTGTTTAAATTAGTTTCATTTCAAGCTATCCAGTTTGTGGGGTGAAATTTTCCATGGTGGAATATTGCAGGTGATCTTTCAGTGGTGGAATTTATTTAAGAACCATATCTAGGTTTTGGTTAAATCACTTCTTTGGAAACTGATGGTACTTCCTATAGTCACTATGGAGGTGATAGTACCTACTTCTTTTTTTGAATATTACTTCTTTTAACAGCATTATGGAAAACATTATTTACACACATCAATGTTTACAACTTTACAGTGAACTCTGTACAAACACTCAATTTCATTTGAAATTATATTTTCTTTCTATCATAAATTCTTAATTATCGGTCATGTCCACGTTTTCGGACACGTAAGAAAAAATTATATAATAATAATTATATAATTGTTTTTTTAATTGGTGCAGGTATCATGGATACCAATTACAATAATAATTATTATAATATAATTTTTTCTTACGTGACCGAAAATGTGGACCTGACCAATAATTAAGAATTTACCCTTGGGTTTTTACTTAATTTTTTTTTTCATTCCTCAAATTAATAACTTTTGTCCCCTTTTTTTAATCAAATTGAGTTGATTATATTTCAGCAAACAATGACATACTAACCAGTGCTACATCGAAAACTCGCTTAAGGTTTCATAAATTTATTACTGTTATACTACCTAAGCACAATAATTTATAATTTCCTTTTGACGTCAGCGTTAAGCCTATGATTTCGAAAGAAACTTTAAAAACTCCTATGTATTTATTGAATTTATGAAAAATTGGAAAATAATTAAATTTATTTTTTCATGTAAAATCATCGATTTTTTTTTAAATAACTGATTAATTATCAAAAAATTTTCTTCCAAAGTTCTAATTAATATTTTTACTTTCACTTTGGGAATTGAAGTGAACTTAATAGTACAAAATAACTGTCTTATATTTTTGATACTTTCTAACCTTATCTATTTTGTTTATTACTTACTTTATTGTATGAAATATGCTATCTGCATTCTTTCATACTGTTTTCATACATTTTTACCATATTTAGATATTTCAAATCGCTTCTTTTTGTTTATGTTTAACTACTTCTTATTAATAATTAAGAAAATGGAATCGAAGTAGCAGGTTCGCCTGTTTGTTGTTTTTAGATGTTCCGTTCCATACGGCGTACCACACGCACTGTTTCTCCCAGCACAAACTGGGCCAAATGCATGGGAAGCAGTGAGCATTAAGTTAAATCTCTGGAAACTGTCACACCGAAGAGAGGAAGCGAATCTCCCATAAAAAGAACTCTCTGATGCGCCTGGCTACCAGTCAGAAGGAGAGAATCAACTGAAGACATTGCTAGAAACAGACAGGTAGGTGATGGACGTGTAAACACCTCGCTAGAAACAGTCAGGTAGGTAATTAACGTGTAAAAACATCCCTAGAAACAAACAGGTGGTAACTAACGTGTGATCACCTCCTTAGAACACCTCTCTAATCAGGCAGATAATTAACTTCTTGCTTCTATACCTGGTCAAATTAGCTATTTTGGGTTAATCATCTATTTTACTCATATTCTTTCATTTTATGTAATAACCTAATATCTACCTGTCTGTATCTAGCGAGGTGCTTACACGTTAATCTTCCTAAATCTATTTCTCTATTTTTATTTCATTTAATTTTGACATTACATCACTGTGATGATGTACTGTCAGTGAAAAGAGTCACTGTGATGATGTACTGTCAGTGAAAAGAGTCACTGTGATGATGTACTATCAGAGAAAAGAGTCACTGTGATGATGTACTGTCTGTGAAAAGAGTCACTGTGATGATGTACTATCAGAGAAAAGAGTCACTGTGATGATGTACTATCAGTGTAAAGAGTCACTGTGATGATGTACTATCAGAGAAAAGAGTCGCTATGATGATGTTCTATCAGAAAAAGAGTCACTGTGATGATGTACTATCAGTGTAAAGAGTCACTGTGATGATGTACTATCAGAGAAAAGAGTCGCTATGATGATGTACTATCAGAGAAAGAGTCACTGTGATGATGTACTATCTGAGAAAGAGTCACTGTGATGATGTACTATCAGAGAAAGAGTCACTGTGATGATGTACTATCAGAGAAAGAGTCACTGTGATGATGTACTATCAGAGAAAAGAGTCACTGTGATGATGTACTATCAGAGAAAATATTCACTGTGATGATGTACTATCAGAGAAAAGAGTCACTGTGATGATGTACTATCAGAGAAAAGTGTCACTGTGATGATGTACTATCAGAGAAAAGAGTCAATGTGATGATGTACTATCAGAGAAAAGAGTCACTGTGATGATGTACTATCAGAGAAAAGAGTCACTGTGATGATGTACTATCAGAGAAAAGAGTCAATGTGATGATGTACTATCAGAGAAAAGAGTCACTGTGATGATGTACTATCAGAGAAAAGAGTCACTGTGATGATGTACTATCAGAGAAAAGAGTCACTGTGATGATGTACTATCAGAGAAAAGAGTCAATGTGATGATGTACTATCAGAGAAAAGAGTCAATGTGATGATGTTCTATCAGAGAAAAGAGTCACTGTGATGATGTTCTATCAGAAAAAAGAGTCACTGTGATGATGTACTATTAGAGAAGAGAGTCACTGTGATGATGTACTATCAGAGAAAAGAGTCACTGTGATGATGTACTATTAGAGAAGAGAGTCACTGTGATGATGTACTATCACAGTATTTACATTTCCCATTATTTTCAAATGTTACAAATTTGTCGTCGTGTACCCAGACCAATTACAAAATATCTACAAACATTACTATAAGTAACATTTTAAGAAATGTGGAATTACTTAACTGTTATATAATCATCACATTTACACTTATCTTTGCCTGTTCTAACACTCCTTTTTTTTCCCAGTATGACTACCATCTCTGCTACAGATGCTCTTCTTATTTTCGGTGGACTGGTTGGCCCCAGCATTGCAGCAGCTGCTTTGGCTGGTGCTGTGGCGCTGGGACTAGCGTCCATTGTCTTCAGAAGGAGAGGGTATGTCAGGCAGAACCTTAATTTTCTAAAATGAAAGTAGACATGTTATAGAGCCTGCTGATCAAAGCCTAATTTTTTACGATATAATTTTGGATATACTTTTACATATGTATGTATATTGTATATAATAATAGACTTTTTAATGTGTGTTTTTAATTTTTATATACTTTTAACATTATATACTGTTTATTTTAATATAATATCAAAGAGGTACTTTTTCTAACCTATCTCTCTTCTAAACCAGCTAATTTTACGCCATGTTTTCGCCGCCAGTTTACGTCTATTAAAATTAAATCTATACTAGGCAGTGAAAACGTGGCGTTTCATACGCTTGTATAGAATAGGCCTAACAATGCTGATGCCTTAAATGGTGACCTTTGCCCCCTCGTGATCGCAGGTCCGCTGGTCGTAGGGACGGAGGTCATCACCATTACGGAGGCAGTTACGGCGCCCACAGTCAGACGCAATATACGCACACTAACGCTGACGACGGCTACACCTACGGCGGTAGAAATAGAAGAAACCTGGGGGAGGAGATGGATAGAGTCCCTAGAAGCCTGGAGGAGGTGAGAGGAGGGGGCAGAAAGAGGCGGAGGAGAAGAAACATCGACTCTTCTTTTGAAGAAAGGTGTCGCTATCTATTTCAGGTAACTTAGTACATCTAGTATTGAAAGTTGAACCAAAGATATTATCCTACAACAAGATACACTACACTCGAAAAATTCTGTTTCAAAACCGTTTTTGCTGCAATCTATAGATTTAATAGCGTAAATATCATTGAAATATATATAATGTAGTTTGGAAAATCATGGTATGTTGTGTGCGTGACGTCGATCATAACAGCAAGATTCAAGACAATTAAAGAACGTAGTAAAATATATCTTAATAATCTTAAGAGTTAATTTAATTAATTACTTTCTCAAATCGAAGTTTTCATATTTTCCATGTACTTAAGAATATCTACAAGCATTTCAATTTGTAGAGTCTCTTTCTTGAAATGTTAACTTGATATTAATTTAAAAAAAACGGTCCTAAACATAATTAACTAATTTTAAAAAATGTACTTCAATGGAATCGAGATACATATTACTTTAACCTACCGTTCATTTTCTGACCATATTCACTATAATATTAAACGTGTGTGAAGTTTGTTAGTTTGTATATTATCAAAATGGTGAAAGGGAATCATTTTCACAGCAATTTATTTAACCTACCTATTTATTTTGTACATTTTCTACTTACTATAACAGTTACTTTATAGAACACCATAAATCGATAAACATATTTAGGATAGAAATAAACTTTTTGTTAACATTTAATAGTCGACAGAAATATTTCATCAATTATGATTTGATGAATGTGAGCTGTTCCTCATTTTCAATCAAATTGAAAAATATTTAATTAACTCGTACTCATGATACCTTCAGGTAATATGAATACGGAATAACCCCTTCACACTTGAGTTTCTCAACGCCGCGTTAGAAAAAAAAGCTCATGGCAAGAAGTTTAGTTACAATTGATTTTAACGGAGCCCTTCACACTCGCGTTTTTTTTTTTCAGCAGTGTTTTTATTAGCGCAAAATAGCTCAGTCCCCTGCTAAAATACGAGCAGAATTTTAAACGTTCACATTAGCGTTTTTCACTGTTGGGATTGAGAAATAGAAAATGAAGAATAATTGTCTACAATGGTTATCATTTTCTACTCACGTAACAAGGGTCCCTGGTAATTGTGATAGAGTTTTTATAGTTTGTTAAATTATGAATTATCGGATAGTTACACATATTCGATCATATAAGAAAAAGTATATAATTAAATATGACATTCAAACTCGATATTTGTTGATGATCGAAAATGAGAAACTATCCGATAATTCAGAACAAACTCTATTATGCTAAATTAATTATTTCCATGTCATGGTCAGAGAAAATGATAGGGAAAGAAAATGATAACCAATGAAAAGTGTAACTAGGGGGTATACTAACCGAAGTAAATAATAACCGGATAAAATGATTGCCAGAGAAAATGATAGCCAGAGAAAATGATAGCCAAATAATACTTAGAATAAAATGATAAGGTGAGCTTTTTTTAGCGCGGCGTTGCAAAAACGCAAGTGTGAACACATGTCAAATGAGCTTTTTTTCTAACGCGGCGTTGAGAAACGCAAGTGTGAAGGGGGCCTAAGGCTGCTTCACACATGTCAGGGATCCGTCCGGACGTGACTGGTCAGTAAGTTTTTATAATTGCGAGGAGCCGGAACTGTGTAGATATGTCCGTTGAAATTAAAGTAACGATATATTTTATAACTGACACTAAATCACTAAGAGGAGACGGACCGATGACGTCCCAGACGGATCCCTGACATGTGTGAAGCAGCCTTAGTCTGTTTAACAAATTTTGTGACGGAATGACTAGTCTTCTTTCATCATAGTACCTACATAGCTTATCACAAATAAATATCCTCTTGACGACCATACTTTGATTTACACCAACTTTATGAGGTGCTACTATAGAATAATGTTTTGTTTAACGTATTTTGTGACTAACATTATCACCATACAACTTTTTTTTAGGGATTATAAAAAAATATTAATAATAATCTACCCAAACATACTATCTATAATTCTATATTTGAACAAACAAAACTAATTAACACCTTACACTAGTGATAGCTTTAAAGTCTTCCCTTCAGCACATCAGACAGGCTGACACGACTGGGTGCGGTCTGAAGATGGTGTGTGAACTAGCAGCTGAACCTGTAGATGTTTTGGAGCAGCAAGAGATGGATATCATCAACTTTATAAAGTGAGACAAATTCAATGATAAGTCAAGTGATTCAGTGATAAGTAGGGTTGTGACAATATGCGTTTAAAATTATAGATCCTGAAAATATTATAGACGGATTGAATGGTTCTAATTCAGCGGTATATACCTAGTATTCGAAATCATTTCATTTAGTTTAGTCTATGATATTCTTAATATCTATGATTTTAAATACATATTGTCACAACCCTAGTGATAAGCCATCGGTGAAAAGTCAATTTTTTTACCAGTGATGTTTTTTTTATTATAATTTAATCGATGTTGAAACTTGAGACATTTTATTTATTGATATTTGAAATAAATCAATTATTTATTTGTAAATAATTGAACTCATTAGTATGAGAAATAAACGAAAATCACAACAATTCCATTTTTAATGCTTCATTATAAGTAGGGTTGTGACAATATGCGTTTAAAATCATAGATCTTAAAAATACCATAGACGAAATTAAATGGTATCAAATACTATATACCGCTGGTTCAGAACGATTCAATAATCTTTAATTCAATCCGTCTATAATATTTCCAGGATCTATAATTTTAAACGCATATTGTCACAACCCTAATGGACACAAATAGTCCTACTTTGCAACTTTGCTCATAAATGGAATTTTAAGGTTTCTAACATCGTATCGGGACGTATCCCACCTTGCAACAAATGTAACTAACTAAATGGGTTACCTGGTGTCCCTAAGAGCTATAAGTGTGAACGTCTGTTGTATTTCAGTTTTTTAAACTATTATTTAAAAAATGCCTTTATAATTAAAAATGGAAGACTAATTAATTTGTTTCTGAATATTTTCTTCCGACTTTTCCCCCAGCATTGTACCAAGGGGATCAGGTCAGACCTCTGCCATAACAGAGTACCAGGAAGCACTTCTAGAAGGCAGCACAGGTGCCAATTGCTCCCATCTCTTCAGAAGCTGCCCGCTAGATGGCCTAAAGATAATGGACGCAGTTGCCGCCTTTTTGCCATAAAAACCTAAACTACGGACTGTTGTAGAGTTTCGTTATAGTTAATCATTCGCAGAGAAAAATATTTATTGCTAGCATGAATAAATAATAACCCCCGAGGCATTTTCAACTCTATACGAGTAACCTTTGTTGTTTATTTCATTTATTTTTATGTTAGTGTACCTAGTAGCTAAGTATATCATATATTTTCATAATTTTAGAAACCTATTTTTTTATTGTTCAAAAACAATTGTTTATTTTGTATAATTTCCAACTCATTATGAAAGAAGGCAAAGAACAATAAATATAACAATTAAAAAGAGTTTTGACCTGACTTAATAAATTCACTGTACTATTTATTTTATCTAATCACATTATAGTCTTTAATTTATTGAATATTAATATAAATTGAAGATTAGTGAAACTAAAGGAAAGGGACTAACATCCTTTTTATTTATGTGTAGAGCTTTGTAATAATTAAGTAAACTAATTTAAAACTAAGAATTTGGTTACTTGTTTACTAACTTTTCAACTCCTCCATTTCCAAAAAAGAAAGAAAGTCAAATTATTAAATCCTAATATAATAATATCCCATATTGCGTTTAATAATTATGTACACAATCCAATTTTATTTTGGAATTGAGAATAAAAGAAAACAAACAATAATGGAAATATAATTTGTACAGGGAAGACTACATCAACAATATTATTTTAGTAACTCCTGTTGCTTCACAGCTAACATGTTGTCCGCTTCTTTGATGTAATTCGTTTGGTATTCCCTTATCTGAAAAAAAAACGTTATTATATTTTCTATGGATTAATTCATTCTCTCTTGGAAATAATATTCCACCCAAAAGAAATCTAATGATTTTAATTCTAAATTTTGGATCTACTGCTATTAATATAATAAAAAATAGAAAATGAAAGAATACTTCAACCTGAGTTTCAAGAAAAATTAACAAACATTCATAATTAATCTATATAAATAAAAGATATATCGCATAAAATATATTTGCATAGTTAAAGAGAAAAATGATGTTAATTTAACAATTTTGATATAAATCATAGGAAGTTTCTTTGAATTATTTAGTTATTTTTATCTTGTCTAATATTGAGTATTAAAAATTATTTAATTATTATCTGTACACACCTTCTGAATGACTCTGAAAACCAAATCTTCGGACACTGTCTCAGACTTGTTACTCGCCTTCTTGCAGTACGTGTTGTGAATCGCTCTGATGTTGTTCTTACAGTTGTTGCACAGGACTTTAGCTTTGGATGACAGGTTTTCTCTGTGTTCTCGCGTTATTCTGGGGAAATATCATCAAACATTATAATAATTCAACTTTCCATGGTCTTAAATATCAATGAAAATGTCAGTGCCCTATTAGTAAAGATTATCTAACTTGTTCATCAGAATCTTGCAATAGTAGTAAGTTAGGATATTTCAAAGTACCAAATGGTATGAGAGATATAAATGAAAATAGAAGAAACAGGAATAATGATCATATTGAAACCTATTAGCAATCTTTTCTAAATGCAAAAATAACTAAATTAAAAAGTAACAAGATTAGGTACTACAGCTTGGACAAACAGCTCACTAGAATAAGATAATTTAAGACTTTAATCAATGTTGTATTCCTATACAGGGTGGGGCGTAAGTTTGGAAGCAAATGAAAGTGCATATTATAATCCAACGAAAAATATATTTAATAATTTACAGTTATGTATTATTACATAAGGGTTTTAAGAATTCAAAAATCATAAATTTATTCAAAATGTCCCCTCTTGTTTTTAATAACAGCCTCAAATCTCCTCCTACTGCGGCACGCAACTCTTCTTGTGAAATTTCCTTCCAAGATCTCTGGAGCGAACGCTTAAAATCATCCACACTGCGATGGAATTTACCACAGGCCTTTGATTCAAGAATGGACCATACCGAAAAGTCCATAGGATTAACATCTGGGGAGCAGGGAGGCCACATTTCTTTGGACCAAAACCGTGAAAGATGGTCATGGCACCAGTTTTGAGTGACATTTGCAGTATGTGAAGTCGCGCCGTCTTGCTGAAATGTCCATAGAGTGTCATTACCGAAGTGATCCTTAGCTGACTCCAACATTGGCGTCAAAATATTCTCAATATAACATTTAGCATTGATTTTGGCGCCTTGTTCCACAAAAATTAAAGGAGATCTCCAAGTTTCTGAAACAGCGGCCCAGACCATTACTGAAGCAGGTTTCATGGTTCTGTGGACAGTTTTTTGGTTGTATGGGATGTCTTTTGCACTTTTACCAATTATTCTGTCATTCCTCCGGTTGTGAGCCATTTCCACAATGAAATTTTTTTCGTCAGACCAAACAATTTCACCAGCCGTGCCAGACTTCAATTCTCTCAGAAGTGCTTTGCTTCTCTCCAATCTCTTTTTCTTTACAGCTTCAGACAGAGTCTGTCTCTTTTGGAGGGTGAAAGAGGACATCTTTAGGTCTTCTTTGACAACTCTTCTCATTGTTCTGGGACGCACATTAGCTGTTTTGGCTAACAATCGTATTGACCTTTTCGGGTTCCTCCTGATCTTCTCTCGGGCACATTTTATCAGTTGTTTGTGCCTCGTGAGCGTGGTCTACCACTTCTTGGACGATCAGTCAAGTCTCCTCTCTCATTAAAACGCTTCACACACTTCCAAACAGTCGATCTCGCTATTGAGAGAGTCTTTGAAATGACGGAATCTGACTTCCCGGCACGGTGTAGAGCAATAATGGCTTCTCTTTTGTCTGACATTTTTGAATTGACTAAATTTTTGTAAAAAATAACACTGCCACGTCATAATGGCAGTGTTATAGTTCAAGGGTTTGAACTATAGTTCAAACCCTATCACCTACTTAGGAACTTATTTTTAAGAATTATATTAATGTTTGAAAAATTGATTCTAAACTTACGACCCACCCTGTATTATTTTACTCTTCTTCTTTGGATTTGACCATTCAAATTTGAAATTTTTTAATGTCTTAGAAATTTTCTTGTGACATGGATAAGTTGATTCTAACTAATAATTGAGGGGTTAAAAGGGATAAAGTTTCATTTAACTTCTTTTTGTGAAGATTTAAGAGATATTTTTGCACTTGCTTTGATAAATAAAATAATTAGTTACTTGGGAAGAGGTACAGCTAAGGTGGTTCCCTCCTGTTGGGGATTAAGATTCATTCCAGATTTGGTAATAGCCTCCAGTACATTTTTGGTGTACTGAGGAAAGGCGGCACAGTTTATTATCACGAGCTGCTGAGATTTACGGTGCACCTCTGCGACTTCATTCAGAGGAAACGTCTCTCCATCCATTAGGACAGGTAAATTCTCAATGCTACCTGTACAGGTGTAATTCAACAGTTAACTCTCATAACTAAAGTTACGACAAACAGTAAAAAGTAAGTTAAAAGAATCTGTAATGTCCTTTGTTTCAGTGTACTAATTCTCATTTACAAAAATAAATTTTATTAATTGTAATGATTGTTAATATTTTAAATTTTCCAGAGTAGCTACACAACAAATTTGTAAGATTTGAAAATATTAAAGGGGCAGTTCAGTCAAAATCAAACTATCACCAAATTGGTCATAAATCGATTTAGTATATTTATTTATGTAACATTAGAATATTTGTTGATTTTAGAAATGTTTATATAAAAAGTATATTGTAAATTAGTGGCGCCATCTGTGGACTCCGGTGGACCGCATAACTAATCATTGTAGTACGTAAACAAAATGATAATCAGTCCCAGACTTGAATCGGTTATTAACTTATGAAAAGGGTGAAAAGAATTTGTGAAATTGAAAACTGTCCTTCGAGTCAATTTGATTTAGTTTTGAAAAGAAAACCATCTCTTCATAAATTACCTGTTAATACTGTTGATAGAAATATTAATCACATGTCATCAGCTGTAAAATGTAAACAAATAGTACAGAGTGGTGGCGCCATCTGTAGGAGGACGCAGGAACTAAATCAAATTTATAAAATATGATATATAGAGCTTATTATATTTTTTTCAACCGTTTAATTCTACAAGAATGCTTTATTCTTACTAAGTGATTGTTCAACATTAATATTATGAAAACAAAAATTGACTGAACTGCCCCTTTAAGAGATTAGAAAACTGTGATTTGTAAAATTAGTATCATGCAGTGACACTTTTCTCTGAAGTATATACCTAAGTTATTTTTGATTACTATGATTAAACAATCATCTCCTGTACATGGAAAAATCCTCCAATTCTAATAGGTTGTAGATATCTTGTGAGGGTGTTACAAATAATCATCTTACAGTGTTGAAACCTTAGATGCAATTGCTATATTTTGATGTTCTTAAGTTAGCAAATCATATATTCAGATGTAAGCTTATTAATTAATCACATATCGAAAATGAAAATGATGCGCAAGTGGTAGAGAGTAAAAAAAAATATTACTTATAACTTCTAATAACTGGAGCATTTTGGTCAGTATACTCAATCAAATAAGTTTTACATGAAATTGCACTAAAAGTTTCATTTTTTCAAGTTTTAGAGATAGAGATATTTGATAGATTCAACCATGGCATTGATATTTATATAACTATAGAGTACCTATGTTTGTTCTGACTGCCAGTGCTTTCATGTATTCATCTTTCAACTGTCCAAGAGCTCCATCAAATTCATTTTTCATCCTTGAAGCATTAATCACCTCGGACATTTCTTCCAATGTTATATCCACAACGGAAACCTTGCCCTTGTTGCCTGTCATAGAAAAGCTATTATCAACTGAAAATAGCTTGAGAAGAAGTTTCATCAATATGCTACATCTATTAATTATATATTGTATCTTCAATAGTTACAATTTAATTAAAGGTTTGGGAATGTGTGTAATGGGTTCTGCTACATTGATATGTAAATCTCTAATATCTTTTTGTGTTCTACTTTTAATTCTCAGTGATCAGATAATTCGTAATTTTCGATCATAAGAAAAGAACTGTCCGATGACTCAGAACTTACCCTAATCAAAATCACTAACAGGATTAATGAACTAAGTAACCTCACCTTTCTTTTTAGCATAACATTTAGAAGGTTGGACAGAGCACACTGGCATGTGGTTGAATAAAATAGAAGAGTTGTGCTGCAGACTATGCAAGTGCCTCATCATTGGTGTTATTATCATCTGTTTGGGAGGTAATAGACAGTCTTTCTTGAGGCAATTTTCATAATACCTAAAATTGTTTACTGAAGAACTTCTCAAACTAGAGGAGTTATTTAAAATAAAAACAAATCTTCTAACAAACATTTTATAGAATCTGAAAGAGTAAAGATATTATTATTTTAAACTGTAAGTGAAATCAAATTGCTGATAGAAATAATGAATTACTTAAAGTTACAAGTATATGTATATAGAAGTTTAGAAAAAAAGTAAAATTATGAGTACATAAATTATTATGGCATTTAACCCTTTAGCGACCAGGACTGTCACAGGACCAGGAGGACACTGGTGTCCTCTTTAAAATTTAGTTACTATAGCGCATCTGTGACTCTTATAACCTAAGTACTATTTTGGACTGTGTTCTGAACATGTTCAGTTCTTATACAAACAAAGCAGTCAACTCCTAGTAACAACACAGGCAGTGTCACAGAGTCTTTCGTGAAAAAACTTATTAAATATTTTTTTCAAAGTCAGAAAAAAAGTGGCTCACTAAAGGGTTAAGCCACTTATTCTATTTTTAATAGGTAGGTAGGTAGCTAGCTAGTCTTCAATATTAAAACATTTAAGAATATTTGAAATTTAAATGAGAGGAAATTAAGATTGTTCAAACAGAAAAGGTTAAAAATGTTTCATACTTTTAGTTTGCTCCCAGTCGGCAGTCTGCAGAATAAGGGATATTTTTAACATTTTCTATGCAAACAATCCTTAATTTCCTCCTATATTTACATGTATTTTACTGAGAAGTGAGAACAGAAGCCAAAATAGATGATTTCTTGGAAAACAGTTTACCAGTTCCTGCAGTCTGGGTTTGCTCTACTTGGCAATTGACAGTTTGACACCCAGTCTGAAAAATATAAAAGGATTATCCTGAATGAGCTGAGTCCAATTCTTATTTAATTCCTAAGTTCCTAAGCTTAGTAAGTTATTTGATAAATTGATATTTCCCAGTCTGAATTTAGTGCACAAAAGCCAGATTGTATTTGGTGGTAAATTCCAGAGATATGTCGGGAGATATTCAATTTATCTAATAAAAAAATTCCTGCAATGTCGGAGGATATTTAGCTATTGATTCCTATATTACCATTAAATTTTGGAGGAGAAACTGGAAAAAAGTTGGAGGACTAGACAAATTGATGAAAAATGTTGGCAGCTATTTCTCAGATTTTTGAAAAAGTCAGAGGAGTTCAGTGCACCAAATACAAACTGGCTGACAAAAGCCCACCGACTTGTTGAAAAAGCTGAAAAAATCCACCAACATTTTTGGCTGATAGCCTGATCCACCAATATTTTCCTCATTTAGCCACCGAAAATTAATGGTAACATATGAATAAATAGCTAAAAATCCACCGAATTTGCTAGAATATTATTAAAAAAAAAAAAATGTGGAAAATTCCAATGACAAGTCGGTGGAATTCACCATGAAATACAGTCTGCCATCTGGGATATTTCAAGGGTCCAAATCTCAGTTACTGTAAAAAAAATCCTATTTGATAATTTGTGGGGAATTTTTTTCAAACTGATTTGACACCTAGCCTGCCCCTGCAGGAAGTTAGGAACTGGTAAAGTGTTCTTCATGAAATTCTCAATTTTGTCTTCTGTTCTCAGTAAAAACTGCAAAATACATCTAAATGTTACAAATGTACCAGTCTGCAAAGCAAGCACAATTAGTCTCCAGATATTTAATGTTTGGGGCAATTTGTCTCCAAAATTTTTCAAATTTCTCTCCAAAAAAATGGCCAAAAATCTCAAAATTCTCTCCACTAATTACATATAAACATAGGAATTGATTAGAAAATTGTCACCAGATAATTCAGGAGACTAATTTCAACTTTTCAAGGCATAAAGAGTCGGCGAATAAACTTCACAACTTCATGCATCTTTTGCAGACTGGCAAATGTAAAATATAGGAGAAAAGGAATAGATTTGTATTTTGGACTTTGAAGTAAGTAAAGATAATGACGGACCAGAAATGAACCAAGTAAAGATAAGGCACTAACTAAAATGCGGAAAAAAAACGTGAGCGTGCACGCTCACGTCACTTAGTATTGACTAAAACACTGAAAATGCAATTTGCGTGCACGCCCACACAAACTAAGTTGACTAAAACATGGAAAAGTGGAATTTTATGGAATTTCTTGGCGTGCACGCTCACGCAACTGTCTAAAATGCGGAAAAAAAGAATTGGCGTGCACGCTCCCGCAAATGTCTAAAATGCAGAAAAACTGAAAAAAATTGGAGTGCACGCTCACGCAAATGTCTAAATTCAAATAATTGGCGTGCACGCTAACGCAACTGTCAAAAATGCAGAAAAAAAATTAGCATGCACGCTCACGCAAATGACTAAATTATAATAATTGGCGTGCACGAAAGATATCTTTGACTCAAGATATCTTTGACTTTCGACTAAGATATCTTTGACTTTCGACTAAGATATCTTTGACTTTCGACTAAGATATCTTTGACTTTCGACTAAGATATCTTTGACTTTCGACTAAGATATCTTTGACTTTCGACTCAGATATCTTTGACTTTCGACTCAGATATCTTTGACTTTCGACTCAGATATCTTTGACTTTCGACTCAGATATCTTTGACTTTCGACTCAGATATCTTTGACTTTCGACTCAGATATCTTTGACTTTCGACTCAGATATCTTTGACTTTCGACTCAGATATCTTTGACTTTCGACTCAGATATCTTTGACTTTCGACTCAGATATCTTTGACTTTCGACTCAGATATCTTTGACTTTCGACTCAGATATCTTTGACCCAGATATCTTTGACCCAGATATTTTAGACCCAGATATTTTAGACCCAGATATTTTAGACCCAGATATTTTAGACCCAGATATTTTAGACCCAGATATTTTAGACCCAGATATTTTAGACCCAGATATTTTAGACCCAGATATTTTAGACCCAGATATTTTAGACCCAGATATTTTAGACCCAGATATTTTAGACCCAGATATTTTAGACCCAGATATTTTAGACCCAGATATTTTAGACCCAGATATTTTAGACCCAGATATTTTAGACTCAGATATTTTAGACTCAGATATTTTAGACTCAGATATTTTAGACTCAGATATTTTAGACTCAGATATTTTAGACTCAGATATTTTAGACTCAGATATTTTAGACTCAGATATTTTAGACTCAGATATTTTAGACTCAGATATTTTAGACTCAGATATTTTAGACTCAGATATTTTAGACTCAGATATTTTAGACTCAGATATTTTAGACTCAAATATTTTAGACTCAAATATTTTAGACTCAAATATTTTAGACTCAAATATTTTAGACTCAAATATTTTAGACTCAAATATTTTAGACTCAAATATTTTAGACTCAAATATTTTAGACTCAAATATTTTAGACTCAAATATTTTAGACTCAAATATTTTAGACTCAAATATTTTAGACTCAAATATTTTAGACTCAAATATTTTAGACTCAAATATTTTAGACTCAAATATTTTTGACTCAAATATTTTTGACTCAAATATTTTTGACTCAAATATTTTTGACTCAAATATTTTTGACTCAAATATTTTTGACTCAAATATTTTTGACTCAAATATTTTTGACTCAAATATTTTTGACTCAAATATTTTTGACTCAAATATTTTTGACTCAAATATTTTTGACTCAAATATTTTGACTCAAATGTATTCTTTGAAAATATATATTTTTAATTAATATTATTTTTTTCTTTTACTATTGATGACTCATTATTTTTATGGGAAGTAGCTATACTATAGTTAGTGAAATTAAAATATAAATTAGCGTGACAATATATTAATTTTATAATATAATTTTGAATGGAATTATGTGATGCATGAAAGAAACGTGCGTCACGCAACTTAATTAGCACAATGATGACAGAAAATATAAATTGGCGTGACGATATCAATTGTATAGTTTACTATTGGATGGAATTATGTGTTGGCGTACGTATACTACGCACTACGTGTAAAAATAACTGAAAATACAAATTAGCGTGACTATATTAACTGTATAATATGATTTTGAACGGAATTATGTGCTAGCGGGATAGAGACGTGCTGCACGATAGTTAGTGAAAAGATAACATAAATTTTAAATTAGCGTGAAGATGTTAATTGTATAGTTTAGTTTTGGATGGAATTGTATTTTGGCGTGATAGATACGTGCGGTACGCTAATAGTGAAAAGATAACCGAAAATAGGAATTAGCGTGACGATATCATAGTTAAATTTTGAATGGTATCATGTGTTAGCGTGATAGAAACGTGCGTCACACAACTTAATACAACGATAATTCAAAATGTAAATTGGCGAGGTGATATCAATTGTATGGTTTAATATCGGATGGAATTATGTGTTGGCGTAATAGAAATGTGCGTCACGCAACTTAGTACAACAATAACTGAAAATATATATTGGCATGAAGATATCAATTGTAAAGTTCGCTATTTGAAGGAATTATGTGTTGGCGTGATAGACACGTGCGTCATGCTGCTTAGTTATAAGATAACAGAAATTATAAATTAGCGTGACGATCGATATCAATTGTATAGTTCACTATTGGATGGAATTATGTGTTGGCGTGATAGAAACATGCGATACGCTAGTTAGTGAAAAACTGAAAATATAAATTAGCGTGATGTATCAATTGTACCTCCTGTAGTTTGTTATTGGATGGAATTATGTATAGGCGTGATAAAAACGTGCGGCACGCAAGTTAGTGAGAAAAAACTCAAAATATAAATTATTGTGACGATACCATAGTTTAATCTTTAACGGAATTATGTATTGGCGTGATAGAAACGTGCGACACAACTTACTGAACTTAGTACAACAATAATTGAAAATATAAATTGGCGTGACAATATTAACTGTATAGTTTAATGTTGGATGGAATTATGTGTTGGCCTGATAGGAACGTTCGGTGCGCTTCTTAGTGAAAAGATAACAAGATTTATAAATTAACGTAACAATATCAACCTTACTAACGTAATATCGTTAACCTTACTAACATAATAATGATAATATCGTTCACCGTATATTGCTAACGTGATATCGTTAACCTTACTAACAGAATATCGTTAACCTTACTAACATAATATAGTTAACCTTACTAACGTAATATCGCCTGTCTGTATTTCATGGTAAATTCTACCGACATGTCAGACTGGAAAACATAAATTCTAACAGAGTTACTCCTAACTTCATGCATAACCATCAGCGATGTTTATCATCACAACAAGCCCAATTGTGAAGCTTAAATGACTTATTTTACATTAGTTTTCACTGCGGAGATGAAATTTATAAAATAATTTACTGATTTGAGTGATTTCTGCATTTTTTAGGGTTAAAATGAGTAATTTTTGTTCATTCTAAATTCCTAACAGAGTTACTAGTCAATCTGAAATGAGTTATTATTCCACTCTGGCCGACATGTCGGTGGAATTATTCTCCTTTGAAAATAATATTCCAGCAAAGTCGGTGGATTTATGGCTATTAATCCCTATGTTACCATTAATTTTCGGTGGATAAAGTGGGAAAATGTTGGTGGATCAACCAAATTATTGGAAATTTATGGTGGATTTTTTCAGCTTTTTGAAAAAGTCAGTGTAATTTTGT
The DNA here is from genome assembly GCA_947561585.1 of Caprella mutica. Lineage (NCBI taxonomy): Eukaryota > Metazoa > Arthropoda > Malacostraca > Amphipoda > Caprellidae > Caprella > Caprella mutica. The sequence goes on along the minus strand of CANNZV010001241.1, from coordinate 151,625 downwards.
GCACCAAATACAGACTGGTTAAATATCGTTAACCTTACTAACATAATATTGTTCATCTTGCTAACTAATATTGCTAACCTTTTAACGTAATATCGTTCACCTTATATTGCTAACGTCCAAGTAAAATAGTATGTCTCATAAACTCGCCATTTGTCTCTCCAGCTCTCTCCAAAATTCAACAAATTCTCTCCAAAATGATCAAATTTTCATAAATTCTCTCCAAAATAACATTGTAGCATAGGAGAAAAATAGATAAAACTCGCCATTTGCAATTGAAGGGCTCAAAATAACTGTCACAAACTCGCCATTAAAATGGCGAGTTTGGACATGCTTTATTACTTGGGCTAACGTGATATCGTTAACCTTACTAACATAATATTGTTCATCTTACAAACTAATATCGTTAACTTTATACTAATGTATAATCGTTAACATTATAACTAATATCGTTCTCATGAAGTTCACCTTACTAACTAATATCGTTCTCTTTACTAACTAATATCGTTAACCTTACTAACTAATATCGTTCTCATGAAGTTCACCTTACTAAAACCCGTATTATACTGTGGCCCTCGCCACAGTTTTGTTATTTTTCTCTCTATAACTCCGAGCCTTTTCTCTCTAATAGCGAAAAGTGTCATGGAGAGCTTCATGAAATTGTGATCAAAAGTGGTAAGATTGTTATAGGAAACAAAAACTAAAAAAAGTCTAAATAAAACAAAATATAACATGTTTTAACAATATATACAGACTCAACTACCAGGTTCTCTTCCACATCTTCACCCTACTGACAGCAAGATGAAGAGTGTACTGGGACAGACACAACTACCAGGTTCTCTTCCACATCTTCACCCTACTGACAGCAAGATGAAGAGTGTACTGGGACAGACACAGCTACCAGGTTCTCTTCCACATTTCACCCTACTGACAGCAAGATGAAGAGTGTACTGGGACAGTCTACAGACACAACTACCAAGTTCTCTTCCACATCTTCACCCTACTGACAGCAAGATGAAGAGTGTACTGGGACAGACACAACTACCAGGTTCTCTTCCACATCTTCACCTTACTGACAGCAAGATGAAGAGTGTACTGGGACAGACACAACTACTACAGAAATACAGAAACATGGAAGAATTGCTGGACCAGACTTCAGATTAGTAACAAATATATAAAATGCGGAGCGAATGACAGGCTGGTGTTTATTGTTTAGCTTTTGATAAGAAGTGGCTAGTAGGGATATTCTCAGAATACCGGTTATAAATCTTACACTTACCTAATTACCTACTCTAAGTAAAAAAATAGGTTGACATATGCATACTTTTAACTTAATTAAAAAACCTCTCCAAGCTCAGGGAAAAAATTATGAATCATATATACTTCAATGACCCCAAATTTTCAAACTATAGCCTATAGGCTACCCCAAAAGTAGTTTAAGGACCCCAGTGTTATAGGTCCCCTCCAAGCAAATATTTTTATTGCCTTATTCAACGAGGCTAATGTTTCTTATCATTTTGCTGCAAACCGCATCGAATTTGGCAGCATATTTTTAATTCTATATGCTTTTAAAGATTTTTATAATCAAAACTCTACAAAACCTATTTTACTTCCGACTTACTAATTTAAGAAATTTTCAGCCTGAAGAAAAAGAATGTACACCATTTGTTTTGATTGTCAACTAGGTATTAGGTTTAATAAATCCATTTAATATTCGTGTAAAGGTATAAAATTGAATGAACTTATAATAGAAACGTTTATATACTTTAGGAAACAATTAATATCTAAAATAAAGGCCAAAAACGCATGGTTTGTTTATATAATTTAAATTTGTAATCATAACAAAGAGTGTACAATCTTCTTCTTGAGCATCAGATTAGTGATTCGCTCAATTGTTGCTCACAGAGTATTAAAAAACTTTAAAAACAAATTATAAAATATATACTGAACCGAATTGCATGCGGTTTGCAGAATAATGATCGTAGACCTTAGTTCTATAATATTATGTTATAAACTCATTTTTTTCCCGGAGCCTGGAGAGGACCTTTAACTTAAGTATAGTTTATAGAAATCAGTGAAGTTTTGAATGTATCTATGCTACGGTGTTCTGCATGTCTTGATTGCATTCCAATCAAAATAATTCTTCTACTACAGTGTTCAGAGAAACAAAAAATATGAGCAGAGCAATTCCCAATGGAAATTCTACTTCTAATTGGTAGCAGTCTAGCCGAGACAATTACTATTGGCTAGTTTTATGAAGTGTGATGCTTGCAGCGTTAGAAAAATCTATACTAATAATTTCCTTAGTGTGTTTATTTATTTACTAGTGAATTTTCCCGTAAAAAAAACGGGTCATCATCAATATCAATTTATTACCCGTTATTAGGTTACTTTTAATGAATTAAATTAAAATTTCTGCATAGTCTACTTTATTTTATAGATATAATATGTTCAAAATTTAATTGAAACAGGATATTTAAATAGCAAGTCAATATTCCCATGCGTATCATAGTTACAATCTTCATGCTTAATACCCGTCGAGTTAAAGCGGACACCAAATAAATAAATAAATAAATAAACACACTAAGGAAATTATTAGTATAGATTTATTTGGTGTCCGCTTCTACACGACGGGTATTAAACATGAAGGATGTAACTATGATACGCACGGGAATATATTGACTTGGTATTTAAATTCCCCTATTTTCATTTTATTTATAAATGTATTTTATCTATAAAATAAATTAGACTAGGCAGAAAATTTAATTCTAATTGAATTCATTAAAGGTCCCCTCCAAGCAAATATTTTTATTGCCTTATTCAACGAGGCTAATGTTTCTTATCATTTTACTGCAACCCCCATCGAATTTGATAGCATATTTTTAATTTTACATGCTTTTAAAGATTTTTATAATCCAAACTCTACAAAACCTACTTCACTTCCAACTTTCTAATTTTCAGTCTGAAGAAGAAGAATGTACACCATTTGTTTTGATTGTCAACTAGGTATTTGGTTTAATAAATCTATTTATTATTCGTTTAAGGGTTTAAATTTGGATGAACTTATTATAGAAACGTTTATATACTTTTAGAAACAGTTAATATCTTAAAAGAAGGCCAAAAACGCATTGTTTGTTTAAAAATCTAAATTTAAAATCAAAACAAAGAGTGTACAATCTTCTTTCTCAGCGTCAGGTTGGAGATTCGCTCAATTGTTGCTCACAGAGTATTAAAATACTTTAAAAGCAAATAATAAAATATATACTGCACCGAATTTTATGCGGTTTGCGGAATAATGATCGTAGACCTTAGTTCTCAAATATTATGTAATAAACTCATTTTTTTCCCGGAGCCTGGAGAGGACATTTAAAAGTAACCCAGCTAACCAAAAGCTGTTTGTCCCACGTCTTAAGACGTCTGATACCCCTCGCTATAGAGGGATTTAAGACGTGGGGCAAGACGTGGGGCGGGGGAGATCAGACGTCTGCTTCATTTGCACAGGGGTCCCCCTCTGCAAGACGTCTGATCCCACGTCTTGTCCCTCTCTGACAGAGTGGGACATCCACCTGTCCCACGTCTCACCCCACTCCGTTTTCAAGACGTGGGACAGAGTGTGGATGTCCCTCGCTATAGAGGGATTCAAGACGTGGGACCCACGTGGGACAGAGTGTGGATGTCCCTCGCTATAGAATGAAGAGGGAAATAAGACGTGGGACCCACGTGGGACAGAGTGAGTATCCAAGACGTGGGACAGAGTGGGAATATCCCCCTCTGCAAGACGTGGGACAGAGTGTGGATGTCCCCCTCTGCAAGACGTGGGACAGAGTGCGGATGTCCCCCTCTGCAAGACGTGGGACAGAGTGCGGATGTCCCCCTCTGCAAAACGTGGGACAGAGTGTGGATGTCCTCCTCTGCAAGGGGGACATATCATTCTTTTGGCTCAAACTACTTCGGTTAATTGGGGTATATAAATATGTATAAGAAATAAAAAAGATCATACTAATATTATTGCAATTTCTTACCATGTTGCATATAGTGTATATGTACATTTGGCTGTATATCATTTATTTTAATATTACATATTGTTATATACAAATTAAATGGGAAGAAATGGAGAAAGAATTGTAGTGGTCATCTCGGGAATCAAACTCAGGACTCTAGTATGATGTACTCAAGGTATATTAACTTAACAAGGTATGCTACGCCTTGATACGAATTTTAGACTCCTCTGCGCATAAACAAATACGCACATACGAACACACGGCCGTGTGCCACTGCAATAATAGATACAGCTACTTAATTAGTTATTTGTATATAAGAATTTTTGCCGTGGTTGTTTGTGCTGTGTGCGGATGCAATGAAAAATGTGTTATTGTTCTGATTAAATTATTTAGGTTTTCTAAAAATGTAGGAATTAGGAAGAAATAGACAGGATAAGAAGAGGCAGGATCGACAGCTCTTACATAAACGTACTTTGAAGAAAAACAATACGCTTTTCCCTATTAAACCTTACTAAAAAATATATGAAAAGTTTTCACAATGCTGAATACAGCCAGTTTAGTTAAAAAAAAAACAAGTTGAAAGGCATTTTATTCGAAAAAGAATGAATAACAGACCTTGTTTCTATGTAAAAATAATTATCATGGGGCACACGGCCGCACACCAGCCAGCGTCTTTCACAACAAAACTGTAATCATCTTGATATGAACCTGCGCAATACTCTACCTTGTAGTTAATATACCTTGGATGTACTATTGAAGACTGCGTCGCTACCACTCAGCCATCCTGGACATGGTAGAAGTAGTATTGAAATGATCTTTATGCAACTTGATAGCTTGCGTGCTTCTTAAAATTATTTTAAATAAATATAATTTAATATTCTACATTTTGGTATCTTTTATTTTTTAATGTAAATGATAAGAATGTTTATAGGTAAAGTTATTTATTAATATTTGTATTGATTATGTTAATTAATGTTATTAACTACCTAATTACCTATAACTGTTAATTAATATTACCTATAGTTACCTTCTGGTGGTATCACTACCTTATACCTATCTAGTTACTTACTAGAGTTTATTTATAACTACCTAGTAACCTACAAGTGATAACCACCAATCTGTACCTACTGGTGGTTATCACTACTTGCCTATTACGTAGTATTTATCAGTACCTACTTAGTTACCTACATTACTATTTGTCAATACCTACCTAATTACCTACTGGTGTTTATCAATGCCTACCTAGTTACCTACATCTGCTTATCAATACCTAATTAGTTACCTTCTTGTGTTTAACATTGCCTATACCTAGTGGCCTACAACTGTATATAAATACCAATCTAGGTCCTAGTTACCTACTAGTATTCATCAATACCTACCTAGTTACCTACAACTGTTTGTCAATGCCTACCTAGTTATCTACTAGTATTTATCAATGCTTATCTAGTTACCTATAACTGTTTGACAATACCTACCTAGATACCTACCAGTACCAATACCTATATACCTACCTAGTATACCTACTAGGTAGTGTTCATCAATCCGTACCTACTTACCTACTAGCTACCTAGTATTATTCATCAATGCCTACCTAGATAGTAGATACCTACATCTGTTTATGAATACCTACCTAGTTATGATTCGTAAATAAAGCTTGAGATAGATATACCTTTTTGGTATAACTTTTTCCCGCGTAAAACAGACGAGAGACAGTCAGACAGAGAGGGACATCCCGCGTGGGACAGAAGTGTGACAGAGAGGGATATCCCGCGTGGGACAGAGAGGGACATCCCACGTGGGACAGACGTGGGAAAGAGAGGGAGGGACATCCCGCGTGGGACAGAGAGGGACATCCCGCGTGGGACAGACGTGGGACAGAGAGGAACATCCCGCATACTTTTTTCCCGCGTAAAACATACGAAGGACAGAGAGGGACATCCCGCGTGGTACAGACGTGGGACAGAGAGGGACATCCCGCGTGGGACAGAGAGGGACATCCCACGTGGGACAGACGTGGGACATAGAGGGATATCCCGCGTGGGACAGAGAGGGTCATCCCACGTGGGACAGACGTGGGACAGAGAGGGACATCCCGCGTGGGACAGAGAGGGACATCCTGCGTGGGACAGAGAGGGACATCCCACGTGGGACAGAGAGGGACATCCCGCGTGAGACAGAGAGGGACATCCCGCGTGGGAAAGACGTGGGATGTGAGTGGGATTTAAGACGTGGGACAGACGAGGGACATCCCGCTTGTGTAAGACGTGGGACGTGAGTGGGATTTCAGACGTTGGAAAGACGTGGGATTTCAGACGTCTGGAGACGTCTGAAATCCCCGTCCCTCTCTGTCCCTCGCTAGCGAGGGATGTCCCCCTCTGTCCCTAGCGGGACAGAGAGGATATGGTTAGCTGGGAACCTAATAACGGGTAATAAATTGATATTGATGGTGACCCGTTATTTTTAACGGGAAAGTACACTAGTAAACAATAATTTACTAACCAGAAAGGAAAAATGTATTTATGTTTTGCCTCCCTCTATATTTTTTTATACATTCCTTATTAAATGCGAATTTTTTTATTAAGTGTGTTTTAATCATCATAAATAATTATTAAATATTTTCCAAGAGTATTTTACGGACCGAAATAAATCCAAGTGTAGTTTATGGACGCCAGATTGAGCTGAGGTCCTTAAAGTATATACTTTATCCAAAATTAGTTTATTGCATAAGGTCCCTGATAACATAGCAGTAACGGGCCTTCGTCGGTAAACGTTGGTAAAGTTTTAACAATTGATTTATTTCATTCATAAAAATGAGCCTGGCCGTTATAGGGGAGAACCGGGAGCATTCGGACTGAGGGATGGTTCGGACAACTTGTTTGAACATGTTTATAATTGTTGGAACTACCTCTTATTGCAACTGAATGTGTGCGAGGTGTTACCCGTCAGCGATTTGAAAGATCCAATGCGGAGATGTAGGTAGTGTGAACAAATGTTTTTACTGTTTTCTTCAATATTGCTGTAATTTCTCGTGATTCAATTGGATCGTGTGTGGACTATATGAATACGAAATTGATTCTTAATCTCAATGGTAACAATTATATCAATATTTTATGTTATGTTTGGTGTGTTAAAAAAATAATACAAATGAAATTAGAAAAATGGTGATGTTTTTAATTTTGAAGTGTCATTTGGGAAGGTTCGGACACTTCTGTTTAGGTTGGTTCAGACGGTGTCCGAACCTTCCCTCTGTATCCGATTTAGTCCACCATTACAATTTATTGAAGTAATTCTTATTAAAAAGGACATTCTGAACTATTTTTATTGGCATAGCGTTCGTGTATAAGATTAGTTGCAACTTTTAATATTAGTGTCTTTATTTGACAGTTTGGCGATCATATTCATGGTTTTTCATTATAAAATGAAAACTGATAGAGGCCGTAACAAAGAAGGTATTCAAAAAACATTTGATGAATACCAAAAAAGGCTTATCTGTCAAAAAAGCTTTCGAAATTGGATGTGTAACAAGATCTACACTTACATTCTATACTTTAAACATTCGATGAAATATTAAAGATGTAATTTACTAATTTTGGTGAATTCCAAGAAAAAGGAAATAGTTATATCCGAAGTAAAAGGAAATAGTTATACCATTTGTTTTTGATATATAGCTATTAAATCTAATGATAATCTCACAGTGATTACTCATGGGATATCTATATTTTGTTGGAGAAAATGTTCAATCATTACAATAATATTATTATGGTAAAATTTCAAATACGATGAATTATTACTGTGAATAACAAGTCATTATGGTTTATTTCAATTAAATTAGTAGATCCGAATTCAATCCTATCGTTTAATTTCCCAAGTTTCCATTGTTTGAACCATTTTTATGATGTCCGAATCATCCTCACAGCTTGTCCGAAGTCTCCCTCTAGGAAGGAGCATTCGGACACTTGAACCTCTCTTACATTTTGTCTTATAACTTTCGAATGAAGGTTTAAACTGTAAAACAGTCTAAATAAAATTGAAGTAAAATGATTTATCTACATACATAAATATTTATATAACTAAATTCGAATTAGTTTACGAATTATTCATTTTTCCCCAAAAGTATCTAAATGCTCCCGGTTCTCCCCTATAGTAAATTCATATATCTAGTATAAAAGTTATTTTTCCGATTGATATAATGATTCAGATTTTAAATTAAACTTTCTATTCAATTTTAAATTAAAATATTATTATTTGGTTACATTAGCGTAGGTATAATATTAATAATATGGATTTGAGTTTGAATTGGTAATTCTGTTGTATATTGTTTCATACAGATTTTGGTTTAAAAGATGTATTTATATAGGACGGTTACTATATAGTGAAAAGTATAACTGTTGTCTTCACGTGTTCTGTAAAGCGTAATCTAATAAACATCTAATAATCTAATACACAAATAGCACTGGCCGTAGATCGGCATGACATCGGCAACATTATGTATTAATTACAGGTATACACAGAGAAAAAAGTTTACTCTTATCTAATGGGTCATCAATTTATGCTTTGAATCAATTTATTACGTGAGTTAGTTGGACTTTATTCATGTTTTCACGTGTGTTAAAACAACTATGAGATGGTGTGTCATCAAACATTAGTTAATTCGTTTCATTTTATAGATTGAATCAACTTACTATGAGAGTTAAAAGTAACTTTTTCGATAATTTTAAAGTATGTTGAAACAACTATGGCAGAGTGTATTGCAGTAACTCACAAAGACTGTTAATCCAATGTATCTTGTGTACAAATTAACATACTATGAGAGTGGGTGCTACTTTTTTTAAGTTTAGGAGTAAGTCAAAACGACTGTTTTGCTCTATCCCACGTCAATTTAACTACTTTTAACTAGTACCTGCAACTCACCACGTGGGTAGGCGCAAAAAAAAAACCATTCATATAAGTCAAAACAAATCAAATTTGATTTTTTATTCAACTAATCCTTTCTCTGTGTGGATAATTAATTAATAAGACGTTTGTAAGTTATTAATTCATAAAACATTTATAAGTCATTTTCCAGAACTGGGTCAGTGAGTTGACAAAACGTTGGATTTGCACCAACCAATGCAACACTAGCACTACACCGGCAACGTTAAGTATTGCCGGTACCAATAAGTCATTTGTACTTGGTTATATACTATTCTGGACCGGTGGACATCCGTGAGGTGGGCTAACGTCGGGCCTGTGCTGGCCCAATATACCGAAACCGGAATGACAGCGTTGGTTCAGAGTTTCATTCTGAATTGGGCCAACGTTGGCCCAATTGTAATGTTTACTGGGGTCTAGGATCATTATTCTATAAACTGCTTACAATTAGGTTCATGTAATTTTTGTTACAGATATAATGAAAGTAGAATTATTTTATAGAATGAATGTTGTCAGCAATAGCTATAGGTAGTAACAAATTTTCAAATGTTTGGTTTCATATTTAGATATTTACTAAATTTATAAACCTCAAGATAGATAGCTTAAATAGAAAGATGGTATCCAAAATATAACTATTGATCATAAAATTCATTGTTAAATCCAGGTTTTCCACCCTTCTCCTGATGATGAATAGAAATCTTTCTATTTGAAAGAGTGAAAAAAAAATTCAACGCTGAGTTTAAATAACCTCTGATAATATGGATTTCCCGTTGAGTATGAATCTTTTCAAAAAAATTCGGTTCAGTGTTTATATTTTTATTTGCTTTCAAAGTTTGTAATACTCTGTGTCCAACTATTGTATGAAACGGTTCTAGGTAAATTCCCCCGCATAATTGCTTTTTTTTTAATGCTGGCGAAAATTCTCTTCATCTTAATGGTATTATAAAGGGGCTTGATGCATTTGATGTCATTTTTTTCAATAAATCTTTACCATTAATAATTCCTATGGAAGAAAACTTGTGTTTAACATTAGAATTCTACCAACAACAGTACATAAATCACTAATGTTTAGTACCCCATTGTTATTTATGCCATAGAATCTACAAAGTTTTCACCAACCACAGTACTGTACATAGTTCACTAATGTTTAGTACCCCATTCTTATTTATTCCATAGAATCAACAGAGTCTTCACCAACAACAGTACTGTTCATAGATCACTACGCCATAGTATCTACAGAGTCTTCACCAGCAACAGTACTGTACATAGATCACTAATATTTAGTACCCCATTGTTATTTACGCCATCGAATCTACAGAGTCTTCACCAACTACATCACTGAACGTACAATGTGTACATAGATCACTAATGTTTGTTTAACACATTGAGTACTAATGTACCACATATGGTACCCTGCAAGCATCCCAAAAGTTTTTACCATTATTGGTAGTACACATCATGAATATTATATATATGAAAAGGTTATTATTTTGTTATTGTTGCAATATTTTGAATAAATATATTGATATTTTAAGGGTAAATTGAAAATTAAGCACCATCCAAGCGGATATTATAATTTATTAAGAATGACCCTTCAACAAATTAGTATATAAATCAAACATATAAAATATGCCACACAAAAGGAATACATGTCAAATAAAATATAGCACTCAGTATACTATCGTTAAATAGAGACAAAATAAGACAATAATCACCTAGATATCCCTCGGTGTCGCTTGTGTCACCCCTGATCTATAGTCTCCTAACCTCACAAACAACAGTACATAGATCACTTATGTTATTGCTATTTTAGCCTAAGTAGAGATGAAACATTTCATTATATTTAAAAGGTAATCAATTGAAATCAAAGCAATATTATGGCAAACATGACTTAATGTTATTAATTGAAATTAATAATGGCTAAATAGATTTATTATTAGTGAAATGCACCTACAGAGTTACCACATGTTATAGAAAATTTGAAACTTCTGAAAATTTCACCCATGCACTTCATACCCAGCTACCCATATCCTCTCTGTCCCGCGTGGGACAGAAGGAAACATTTTTCGCTAGTCTTTCCAACGTCTGAAATCCCACTCTCGTCCCACGTCTCGAACAAGCGTGATGTCCCACGTCTCTCCCACGGGAGATATACCACGCCTGTCCCCCGCGGGATGTCCTTCGTCTGTCTCACGTCGTAAATCTTACTTACCTCCCACGTCTGTCCCACAATGGAAGCCCCTATCTGTCCCACGTCGGATGTCCCTCTCTGTCTCACGTCTTTCCCACGCGGGATGTCCCTCTCAGTCCCACGCGGAATATCCCTCTCAGTCCCTCGTTGGACTTATCTCTCTGTCCCACGCATGATTTCCCTCTCTGTCACACGTGGGATGTCTCCAGAGATGGGCGAAAAGTACATCGAAAGTACTTAAGTACTAAGTACAAGTACTCGTAAATCATAGTACTTGAAGTAGTTGCCCAAGTACTCAAATATTAAAGTACTTTCAAAGTACAAGTACCAAGTACTTTTTAAAGTACTTTCAAGTACCAAGTACTTTTTAAAGTACTTTCAAGTACCAAGTACTTTTTAAAGTACTTTCAAGTACCAAGTACATTTAAGCTAGGTAGGCCTACCGAGTCTAACTTCAGTCTATTATCCAAGAAGTTAACTTTATAACTTACGGCACAGTCGGTACTTTACTTAACTAGTAGGTAGGCAGAGATGGGCGAAAAGTACATCGAAAGTACTTAAGTACTAAGTACAAGTACTCGTAAATCATAGTACTTGAAGTAGTTGCCCAAGTACTCAAATATTAAAGTACTTTCAAAGTACAAGTACCAAGTACTTTTTAAAGTACTTTCAAGTACCAAGTACATTTACTATACAATTAAAAAACTAATCATTTATACTGTTAACTCTGATAGTACATCTTCTAAGTGACTCTTTTCTCTGATAGTACATCATCACAATGACTCTTTTCTCTGATAGTACATCATCACAGTGACTCTTTTCTCTGATAGTACATCATCACAGTGACTCTTTTCTCTGATAGTACATCATCACAATGACTCTTTTCTCTGATAGTACATCATCACAGTGACTCTTTACTTTGATAGTACATCATCACAGTGACTCTTTTTTCTGATAGTACATCATCGCAATGACTCTTTTCTCTGATAGTACATCATCACAGTGACTCTTTTCTCTGATAGTACATCATCTCAGTGACTCACTGTACACGTCCACACGCTTATAATTCGTCAATGTGTTTAATAAATATTGGTTGTGATATCTAGGTATCACAAAATAATTATATTCAATGTACTTAAATTGGTCAATATAAATCATAGTCTCTATACACGATTGTATGTCAGAATATATAAATATTCACCGTCACATAAAAAGTATACAATGTCTTACAGTCTTAGTTTTCGATTCTACTGCTTGACAAACAATTTTCCAACGTGTTGGACCTCTTCAAACTCTAGTTTTTATCCAGTTGCTGTAAATACAGTTTTGATGAGAAAAAGAATTAATTTTGTAGAAATTTTAAATTTAATCTTTTAAAATCTCTTGACTGAAAGGAAAAAATATACTTTGCAAAGTACTTTTTACTTGGAAAGTAACAAGTACTTGTAAAAAGTACTTGTAAGTAATTATTCAAAGTACTTTTTAGTAAGTACTTCAAGTAGTACTTGAAGTACTTACTTGTTACTTAGTACTTTTACTTGGTACTTGGGAAGTACTTTCCCGCCCATCTCTGGATGTCTCTCTCTGTCCCACGTCGGTCCCACGCGGGATGTCTCTTTCTGTTCCTCGTCTGTTTTATGTGGAAAAAAGTACTCGGGGAAAAAGTTATATTTTGAGTCGTGGTGCAAATCTTAATGATAAAAATATCGATACATATTGCAGCAAGTTCATTCTCAAACCTTATTTACTTATCATAACTAGGTAAGTATTGACAAACACTAGTAGACATAACTAGGTAGCTGTTGATGAACAGATGTAGGTAACTAGGTAGGCATTGATAAACACTAGTAGATAACTAGGCAGGTATTGACAAACATTTGTAGGTAACGAGGTAGGTATTGATAAGCACTGTTACACTGGTAGGTATCTAGGTAGGTATTGACAAACACTGTAGGTAACTAGGTAGGCATTGATAAACACTTGTAGATAACTAGGTAGGTTTTGATAAAAAGTGGTAGGTAACTAGGTAGTTAATGATAACCACCAGTAGGTAACTAAGGGTAGGATTGATAAACAGTTGTAAGTAATTAGGTAGGTAATAACATTTGATAACATTATTAATACAAATATTAATAAATAACTTTATACATATATTAAATCATTTACATTAAAAAAAAGATACAAAAAAGTGAAATATTAAATTAAATTTATTTATAGTAACTTTTAAATCCACGCAAGTTATCAAATTTGTTTAAAGATCATTTCAATAGCACTTCTACCACCATGTGCAGAATGGCTCAATGATAGCGTCGCCGACTTCAATAGTACTGCAGACTATGGTTGTGAGTTCGCTTCCACAGAACACAGTTACATTTCTTTCTCCATTTATTCCCATTTAACTTGTATATAACAATATGTAACATTAAAAAAATAATTGATATTAAGCAAAACGTACGTATACACATACATATGCAATAAAGTAAAAAGTGGCAGAAAAAAATATTTTTTATTGCTTTTACATATTCATTTACCTCAATTAACCGAACTAGTTTGGGACTGAAGAGGGACTCTGTCTCAACTCTTGCAGAGGGGAACATCCACACCCTGCCCTACGTCTTGCAGAGGTGGACATTCGTAATCTGTCCCACGTCTTGCAGATGGAGACATTCACACTCTATCCCACGTCTTGAATCCCTCTATATCGAGGAACATCCACACTCTGTCCCTCGTGGGTCCCACGTCTTATTTCCCTCTTCCCTCTATAGCGATGGACATCCACACTTCTTAAAACGGAGTGGGGTAAGACGTGAGGAATGTGGATGTCCCCATCTATCAGAGAGGAACAAGACGTGGGATCAGACGTCTTGTAGAGTGTGACCCCTGTGCAAACGAAGATTTCTCCCGCTTCACGTCTTAAATCCCTCTATAGCGAAGGGTATCAGACGTCTTAAGACGTGGCACAAACAGCTTTTGGTTAGCTGGGTAGTTATTTCTGCGTGAAGAAGAATATTATTTATTCTTATTATTTTAGCAAAATATATTTAAAATTAATAAATTCATGCAGATAAACACCGAATTCTAAGAATTACAGTTAAGATACACTCTAGAGAAATGTTTCATCTGTTAATTTCATTCACTCACCAAACAGAGTCTCAATTCTCTCGATTTGTCTTCATTCACCCTGTAAGGAAATAAAAGTGAGATGAGACAGCGAAGTAACATTTATTAGGTTAACTTGTAGTCGAAATTAAATCTACCTCTCCTTCTGTTTGTTTATTTTAATTTAGTTGCGACTCCTCAAGATGAACTTTTTACGTTATAATAATAATTTAATTTAAAATGTGGAAGATTTATTAGTCACATGTAACAATCAAATCTGAAATTTATATTAATAATAAATAATTTCTGTTACTTCATCTTTGAAATCTTACAAAGATTCACAATCAACAATAAGAAAAAACACACTCACCAGCCTCACACTCAGTCACCAGCCTCAAACTCACTCACTAACCTCACATTCACTCACCAGCCTCACACTAACTCACCAGCCTCACACTCACTCACTAGCCTCATACTCATTTACCAGACCAACACTCACTCACTAGCCTCACACTCATTTACCAGCCCCACACTCACTCACCAACCTCACATTCACTCACCAGCCTCACACTTACTCACCAGCCTCACACTCACTCACTAGCCTCATACTCATTTACCAGCCCCACACTCATTTACAGCCCCACACTCACTCACCAGCCTCTCACACACTCACCAGTCTAACACTCACTCACACTAGCTTCATACTCATTTACCAGACCAACACTAACTAACCAGCCTCACACTCACTCACCAGCCTCACACTCATTTACCAGCCCCACACTCATTTACCAGCCCCACACTCACTCACCAGCACCAAACTCACTCACCAGCCTCACACTCACTCGCCAGCCTCACACTCACTCACAAGCCTCTCACACGGTCACCAACCTAGGGACTCTTGATCCACCGATACAAACGACTCAATCAAGTGCCACTGGAGTGGAGTGAGCCTCACACTCAGTCACCAGCCACACAATCAATCACCAGCCTCACACTAACTCACCAGCCACACACTCAATCACTAGCATCACACTCACCCACCACTCACCAGTCACACACTCACTCACCAGCATCACACTCACTCACCGGTCTCACACTCACTCACCAGCCTCACACTCATTTACCAGCCCCTCACAAACTCTCCAGCCTCTTATATACGCTCACCAGCCTCACATTCATTCACCAGTCTCACATGCACTCACCAGCCTCTCTTACACTCACTAGCCTCACACTCATTCACCTGCTTTACATTCACTCACCAGCCTCTCATACACTCACCAGTCTCACATGCACTCAACAGTCTCTCTCACGCTTCACTAGCCTCACACTCACTCACCAGCGACACACTCAATCATCAGCCTAACACTCACTCACCAGTCACACACTCACTCACCAGCCTCACACTCGCTCACCAGCCTCACACTCACTCACCTCCTCTCCTTCACTTCAGTTCTTTTTCCCCATGTTCTTATCTTCTCTCCCTCTAACATCTTCAGCAGCTCAGTGGTGTCAGTGTCTGTCATATGACAGTTACTCAAATTTATACTCCAGAATCTGAAAAGAATGTAGTAATTAGTGCGAAGGAAAATAAAAGTATCAACAGAGCTGAATATTTATAGTTTACATCTTTATAGTTTTATAGTCATAAGAGTGGAAATGATTGGAATTGTAACAAGAATCGATTCCTGTCGTCCAATTAAATGAGAGAAAATCATTCCATAGATAGGAAATAATTGCAGTGCACTAATATCACTCACTGTTTTGATTCAGGGCACATGTACTTCAATATGTTGTAGAGTGTCTCTCTGCCATCAGCAGGTATGTCTGTTATGCTTAGGTCGGTATCACGTGGAGCAGGATTGCTGCCGGTTTTTGGACAGTCTTGTGTGTATTTGACCCTCAGAACTGTAATGTAAATAATAAATAATATTAATAGTACTCT
Organism: Caprella mutica; assembly: GCA_947561585.1. Lineage (NCBI taxonomy): Eukaryota > Metazoa > Arthropoda > Malacostraca > Amphipoda > Caprellidae > Caprella > Caprella mutica. The sequence continues at coordinate 135,484 of CANNZV010001241.1, read as the reverse complement.
TTGTTCGGAAAAAATATAAACTACAGTAAAAAAATATGACTATATTTCCTTAATTGGAGAAAGTCTGTCAAGAAAAGCAACATGAAATAAATTTTATATTCTTATTCTATCAACTTTTTTGACACTAGTAGCCAGAAAAAAAAATATTAGTAACCACTAGTAACAACAAATAAAATGAGTTAGTATAATCATCTTCAATCTATAGTGATGTTTATAGTTGCATTTGATATTCTAAAGCAAGTGAAGTAATTACAATGTTTATATAAGTTAGTACTGACATGCATTTAACTACTCTGCTTATAAGAAATAGCACCAATATTTGTTTTATTCAACTACCTTTATAGTATTAGAAGTTCCGATGGAAAACAAATCAGTATTCTTTATGGGATGTAACTGGGACGTAGTATACATTCTTCTATTCACTTTGCAACATCCTTTTACGTCATTATTATACAATTTCCATTTTTCTTTATTCGGCATTTTGTCCGTTAGACATTCTGTCCGTTAGGCATTTTGTCTGTAGGCATTTTGTCCGTAGGCATTTTGTCCGTAGGCATTCTGTCCTAGTACCACAATTAGCTAAGGGTGGTAACACTACAGGTAGCTAAAGGTGTTAACACTACAGGTAACTAAGGGTGTTTACACTACAGGTAGCTAAGAGTGTTAACACTATAGGTTAATTCACTCACCTATGTATCTTTCTAAGTTGGAAAAGGTAATGTCACAGTCAGGCAGAGTGCTGATCTGCAGATGATATTTATCACCTCTGTAAACTCTCTTCACAATGTCGAGGTGTTCTTGTGATGTCACGCAAGCCTTGAATCTTATTACCTTACACCTGTAATTAGGGAAAGAAATGAATGTAATTATGAATAACATGAAAATAACCAAAATATTGTTTATTTTTTGCTTTTAATTTATTAATCACATATAATTTAATTAGATTTTTAATTATTTGTAATAACTTAGTTGAATTATTTTATGAAAATGTGTTTAATTAATTTAATGGTAATTGGTGCAGTTGTTAGAGCGTAAATAAACAGACAAATATAAAGGTAAATATTGTGTATATTGAAGAGCAAATAGGGTATATAATCTATCTAACATTTGTGAGTAGAGGGCCTAAATGGTAGATAGATTCTTCACTATATTTGCACTTTTATTGTAAAGAATTGAATATCAACTCTATAATTAATTGTAAAAAATCATAGTTAATATATTTAATCATAGCTAAAGGTATTTTCAATTTCAAACATTCTAGTTTTTTAAGTACAAAGAATATCAATAACAATAAAATAACTAACTTGCTATTCTTGAGCTGTGTGTAGAATTCTCCTTTCAGTGGTTGGTAATTGTCGTAACTATGGTGGAAATCAAGCCAAATTTTACTGTCATCTGTAAGCACTGACACCAACTGACCAAGATTGACACAATCGGTGTCTGTTAGAGACTGAGAAAAATGACACTCAATATTAACTTTATTTTTCCTCTTCTTCAGTACTTCAGTCAAGGGTCTGATGTGACGAGTGCTATCTAACCAATAGAGACTCATGTCTCTCAGAACATCAGAGACAATTGAGACGATGACCGAGTCACAGTTTGAAGAAGATACAAAATCAAGTAAATTGTATTTACCATATCCAAAGAATTTCCTCAGCACTTCAGTGAATGTTTTAATGTACTTTGGCAGCTCTCCATTTTCTGAAGTTTCCAAAATCAGAAGTTTGATGATATTACCATACCTGTTGGAAATAAAATAAGCACATTATTGCCAATTGTTACTGTGACATGCAACTGATATTATTAACTAAATTTACATCACTTTATTTGCTTTACAAATCAAATAATGTTTATTTATAGAATACTGTATGTATTTATTAACTTTCTGCATTTAGAAAAGTTTTATGAGCGTGAAATATGTTTTTTTTTTTGGAATAAAGAGAATACCAACTTTCAATTATTCATTACTAACTAATAAAACTAATAAAATTGACTGAAGACAAGGGAAATATGAAATAAAATATTTATAATTATAATGATTGAAGAGTAAATATGTTTGAGTCTCTCCTGAAATATTTTAATAGTTTTCTTTGAGAGAAATATTTTCTATAGTTTAATTTGACTAAAGATATATTTACGATGGAAAAATTCTAAACACTTATTTTAACATTTCAAATTATTTAGTAGTATGGGAATTAATGAAGTTTATCGAATAATATATTTAAATGTAGTATTTAAAGCTGTTGAAGAGTAATTAAAATGCTCTCTACAGTGCCCCTGATAACGGAGCTGATAAGGTTAACTTTAGAAAATTACAATGAACTACAGGTAGGCTCCGCTTTAATTACCAAATCACGACTCAGTTTAATTACCAAATGGTAATTAAAGTGGGGAAAACTAACAAGAAATTTATAATTGTCACCCCTTGATAATACGTATCATTTTTAGGAGTTATACCTTATGAAGTATATTTGTTTTAGAGTTAGAGTACTATACATTGATAAGCCTATTAATAAACAGTGTTTGTGATTGTGAGGAAAGTTTAGAGTAGTAAATTTATTAAATGTTTTAAAATGCATCCATAGCTTAACTCTCACTTAGTATAGGTGAGTAAATGAGTAATTAATAGATACTTAGATTTCTACAAATAATGTGTTACATTGAACAAATAGCAATTTTATGCTCTATGAAATATTTTTGGTAATCGGGTACTAAGTTCCAAGTTTCGACATTTTCGGACACGCCAGAAAAGAAAATATAATAATTATTATTCAATTTCTATTCAAATTGGTATCATGAATGCCAATTGAAAAAAAAGTTAAATAATGATTATTATATAAAGATTTTTACATGTTCGAAAATATAAAACTGTGCGATAACACGGAACTAACCCTAGAATAGAACATGTTGAATTTCTGAACCAATTGCTTATAATAACCTCATCTGGATTATAATTTTGATGTTTTTTTTAGTTTCTGTGAAATAATCACAAAACATTTTCTCCGTTTTCTATGTCTACGAACGGTAATTATTTCGAGACATGTTCCGAAATAATTACCACTTTAAAAGCGGGGTGTAATTTTGTAAGTCCTCTATAATGAACTCCAACTAGTTCACTATAGAGAGTTTACTCCACTATAGAGGATTTAAGAGATGAATAGAACTAGACTTTTCATGACAGACTAAAAAATTGTTTTCTTTCTTTTGAAATATTTCATTGTACAGGGTATTTTATTTCTCACCACAACTCTAAAAAACAAGATGGTTCACTACACATGACTTCATTATAGAGGAGTTGTACTGGTACGTAGAACTCCTATTTCATTAAATATAACTAATTTACTACATATATAGAGATGCATAGAAAACCTACGAATATTTGTGGCAGACTAAACTAAATATATTCACTGTAGAGGTAAATTGGCTATACAGGAGTCTACTATACAGGATGATTCACTATACAGGAGTCCACTGTATAGTGATATATAAGATTCTCTTTAGATGACTGTTTTTGAACATGATTTTTCGGATATTGTCGATACTGTAGATCTAATGAGAGTATTGTCAAATTTGATGATGTGAAAATGAATTATTATGATAAATGCTGCCCTATTGTAACTAGATAAATACTGCCCTATTGTAACTAGATTAATACTGCCCTATTATAACTAGATAAATACTACCCTATTGTAACTAGATATATACTGCTCTACTGTAACTAGATAAATACTGCCCTATTGTAACTAGATAAATACTGCCCTATTGCAACTAGATAAATACTGCCCTATTGTAACTAGATAAATACTTCCCTATTGTAACTAGATAAATACTGCCCTATTGTACCTAGTTCTGTCTCATATAAAGACTTTACAAAAACTCGGATTGACAGGGAAACTAAATGCGAGATTAGAAAAAGAAATAACATGTTGAAATGGTACAGGCAAGGTACAGTTACGGGAGTTACATTCAGGAGATTTAGAAATAGAGTTACTAGACTGGTAAGGGGAAAGAAGCGGACATTTATGGAAGAAAAATTTAGTGAACTTAAATGTGATGACAAAAGAACATGGTCTCTGATTTATAGTATTATTAAGCCAACATCAAAAGAGAACAAAAATAGTTTTGATAGATTGTTGGTGGGAAATGACACTCGGGTTGGTCCTGCAAATATTGCTGACACTTTGAATGATCATTTGGTATCTGTAGGAAGAACTTTAGCAAACTCTTTCCAAGGTGTTGGTGATTATCGACTATTTTTGTCAAGACACAATATGAATTCTTTTGCCTTTAGGCCCATTAACAGTACTCATGTCATAAACTAATTAGTTCTTTAAATAATGTCAAGTTGATTGATGGCCAAGCTCTGTATTTAAGTGTATTGCTGGTGGAGTGGCTCATGTTTTGGCAACACTTATAAGTAGGTCTTTGGCTGAAGGTGTATTTCCTGACCACTTAAAGATTGCTCGAGTTGTTCCCCTGCCGAAAGGTGCTGACAATTCAAATCTTAACAATTATAGACCGATATCAACGTTGAATATTTGTGTAAAATTGTTTGAAGAGAAGTTGCACAATGGTAATATTTTATTGAATAATGACCAATTTACAGTTTTTGAGATAGAGACTTTGGGTTTGTTTCATTTTCTTTATAAATGAATTTCTCACAAAGTTACAGACGGTTTTTTTTTTCAAATTTCTCAATGTGTGAGGAGGTATAATGAGATTTATGAAAGAAAATCAGTGTATTTGAAAAATAATTAGTATGCACTCTTTCAATTTTTCTTAGACAAAATTGAAAAAATTAGCTCTATAACTTTGTAGAACACTAAATTCTGAACAAGATGAAAACAATCCCATGTATCTAGCTCAAAAACTGAATGAGTTGATGCCTTTTGAAAGTATCCCATATTCGAGGATTTTTTGAGGGCAGAGGGTGAAGGGGCCAAAGTTGCAAAAAAATTCCTAAATAAAATATACTCCATTTGACTATTTCCATTAACTTTGATGAAAAACCAAGCAACAAAAAATAAAGTTAATTGCTATAGGTATGTATTTTCAATCAATTATAATATATTCATTTGAAGGTATGAAATAGGAGAAATTTATTATAAAAACGTATATATATATTTCAGGGAATAATTTACACCCTAAACGAAGGCCGGGCATGAATAGTTTTCATTATATATAATTCAAATTGGAAATCAAAACAAAGAGTGTACAAACTTTTTCTTCTGCGTTATATTAGTGTTTCAGACAATTGTTGTGTACAGAGTATTAAAAAGTTTAAAAATGTATAAACATATAAATACTAGACCTAGCTTTATGCGATGTGCTGATTAATTATCCTAGACCTTTGTTCTATAGTATTATGTAATACATTTTTTTCCTTGATAGAATCGTCAACTTTAATACTGAACGCACGCAATAACAGAATTTGTGTTGGAAATGTGACTGCTTCGTGATATTTTTCTGTTTCGTATTTTAAAAAAATAGGCTCCCTAGATGCAATTAGCTTTCACGAAACGTAGCATTCCTTAATATTTAGTAGTACTTTAAGATGTACTGTTGAATCCCAACCAACAGATTCAATATTTGAGTGAATGTTAAGTTCAAATAAATGAAATAAAAAATAAGATAAACTAGTAATAATATACTGCGGACATCGAAACCAAAATTTTTAACTTTTACCACCAGTTGTAAGTTATTTGTGTCCATTATAGTACTTTGACAACTGGTGAACTGTAACTCATGAAAAGTACCACATGATGTCAGTTTGTCCTTAAAATATATCAAAAAATGTTCGTTTGTAATTAATGCAACTAAGATTGAACTAATTCCCAATTAGTCCGAAATCTTTACTTTCAGGTATGAATTACGGTTAGAATTAAGCGCTTCTCTCACTTTGCTACAATTAACATTGAGTTAGATGAACCTTTTAATCAGGTTGTTTTATTACTAGTTTTTGGATGATCATCAATTATATCAAATCACCATCAAAATATTTCAATAATTGATACGAAATAGAAAAGAATTATTCAAAATATAATTATTTACCTCTCAACTTCCTTTCTAACGTCAGTGTTTTTAGTAGACACCCCAAGACATTTTAGAAAGTTCTCCCGCAGATTAGGTTCTGAACGCAGCCATGAATTCCAGTCAATATTACGCTTTTCCATGTTCTTGATCACCTGATCTACTGCCAGATATTCCTGAATTGTGCTGTGTGTGAAAGCGTAACTCAAAGTTTTACCGAGTTTCAAAGAGGTCTCTGGGGTTAGGATGCACGTGAGTAACCCTCCAATGTCAACATCTCTCGACAACTTTTGTTGACATTTTTCGACCAAGCTTTCGTAGTGATCTTCATCAAAGAAATATTTCTCACAATTGAAGAGCACGAGACTGTAGTAACTGAACAAGTCAAAAATATATTTAATTGTTCCTTTGGGAGTTTGAACGTTGCTCTCTCTCAACTTTTTCTCTATTTCTTTAGAGAAGATTTCTCTTATTGCTTTGTAAGCACTTTGTTCATTGTGCAATTGAGACAAAGATTTTCTGTTATTCATGTACAGAGAGATAAATAATGCTAAAAGAACTGGCGATAAGAAAACTTCCTGTGCATCTTCATTCAGAACCTCAAAGCTCTTCACCAGTTCTTCAGAATCTACACCATCACCCATCTTATCACCATACCTCCTCAAGAAGCTCAGTTTGTCTCTTAATTCGTTGAAAGGTGCGATGAGCATTTCATTGTAGTCGAAACTCCTCTCTTTTAGTTTGCTAATGAAATTATTCCCTGCATTAACTCTGCCGGAAACAATGCATGTAGCGTCATATTTGTTGCAGAATGGTATGATTTGATCAACCAGTTTTCTGCTGTCTTCATTTACTTCATCGTAGCCATCAATTAAGAAGACTTTTCCCTCCACTCATTTGAATGCGTCAAAAATGACTTCTTTTGGGGAACACAAATTGGGAATGTTTTCCTTCAGAAAATCACTAAGATTATTCTGTCGCTCAGTTCGGCATTCTAGGTAGATAGGTACTCTAAATCTATCTATGCCTTTGTAACTCATTTCACTTCCATTAACTGAATTGTCCAAAATATTTTGGTACAAATTTCGCATGAGAGTAGTTTTGCCAGAGCCTGGACCACCATTGATCACCACAAATTTAGTAGTAACGTGGTTGCATAACTCTGTGGAGCTGAAAAAGATTCTTTTATCCTTTTTCAGTTCATTCATCTTGTCTTCAACTGTGGTATTTCTTACTTTTTTTGTCTCATCTTTGTCTTTAACAGCGACTGATAAATTTACAGACTGAAATATCTGTTCAGTACCTACATTTTTCAGACCACCTGGCAAAGGGACAGTGAATGATGGAGAATATCTCTTCTGCATTGAAGGAACACTTTCCTTTTCTATTAATTCCGTAACATGCTTAATTACGTTCTCGTATGAGCTAGTCTCATGCATTATCTGGTCAAACTTGGCTATCAAATCTGCAATTTTTGAATCGATTTCACTCTTGTCCTTGCCGTATAGTGTGCCAGCAGTTCTGATGCATTTTGTCATCAATGTTTTTTTGTCTTCAATTTTGGGGTCCTGTTTTGCTTTAGTATGTTCGTGGCTAACTTCATTTCTAAAGTCTTTGATCTCTTTGAGAAGATACTCGATACTATCAGTGTCTTTTAGTTTCTCATCCCAATCTTTTGTACCAGTTTGAGTGACTTTTTCATAACACAGAACTGGAAGAAGATCGTGCAAAAAAGTTACATCAAAGCTGGAAAAGTCAGTTTCCTCCATTTTTATCAAATGCTTCTTCAACTTTTTTTCTAGTTTTATACCAGATCTCTCTTCAATCTTCCGATTTTCAAATTGTTTTTTTATCGTTACTCCATCGGGTTTCTCAAAGCCCCAGTCTATTATGGTCTGATAGACAAGGGGACAACACTCGAAATTGATGCGGTAATTCCTCAGGAAATTCAAATCCTCTTGAGAAAGAGATTGAAGTGAAGCCATTGTGCTCAGGAGTACAACCTGCAGGAGAGAAAAGTAAGAATGAGTGAATATTGCAAATAACGCACTGAGATATAGAGGGAGGAGTCCATTCAACGCTCTCTGAGGTGATTTTAATAAAACAGTCAGTACTAAAGTCCTTCTAAAGAATGAAGTTTAAATGAAGTTTTAAATGTATGAAAAATAGGGAATTATGTTATCAGTTTATTATGTTAATAATGTTATCAGTGATACCAAAAGATACATAGAAGCTTTGTTAATATTTTCTACAATTTGGTAGTTATTCGCTATGATTAAGTAAAGCAAGACCTTCTATTAGACCAATCACATTGTAGACAAACCTTGTATTAGAGCAAGATATTTTTGAAACTGTACTGGGAAAAAACCTTTTACTAGAGAAAAAAAATTCTGTCACCTGGCAGTTATTCTAGTTTATTTTCCCAATAAAAATAACGATTCTCCAATATTAATATACTGCCCGTTATATAGGTTAATTTTTGTGAATTCAATTAAATTTATTTCTGCATAAACCGATATTGTATTTAATAGATAAAATACATATAAAAACAGAATAAAAATATTAAGAATTTGAATTTCAAATCAATATATTCCCGTGCGTATCATAGTTACATTCTTCATGTTCAATATCCATTGAGTAAAAGTGAACACCAAATAAATAAATAAACACACGACGGAAATTATTAGTATAGATTAGCTTTTTTGGACAAAAAATAAGGCAGAGTCTGTGCTAAATGTATTGATGTGAAAAATTGCAGAAAACTAGATACAGTGAAGAAGACTATTCTAATTTCATAAAATGATGATTTAATTGAAAAATATATATATATATTTATTTTAAACAAAAAATTTTGCACTGTTTCTAAATGTGTTATGAAGGGGTTTTATACATTTAGTCTAGTTTAAGCCAGGTTTCCATTAGTCTTTTCCTCTTTGATAATCACAAGTCAATGTTTTAAGACTCTCAAAATTGTTCCAAAGACTACTTTTTCCCCTTCTATTAATTGAGTGCCCATCAGTGAGGTACAACCTTCCATTGGAAAATTTCTGCTCTAGATATTTGTAAGATACAAACTTAAAAACTAGGAGGACCACCAACTCTTACTTCCTCGGTAGACCGCACGGGTTATTTTAACCCGCTCCATTAAAAATGTTATCGGGCAAAATAATTTAATTTTTGGATGATTTTGGACTATATCTTACAGTAAAAATGCTGTTTATAATTAGTTTACATTTCATTATTGTACTGTCCTCCATAACTCAATATCATCGTTATTACTTATAGTACGTAGTGATATAAAAAAAACCCTCAGATGACATTACTGACTATCATTTATTTGAAATAATTCTGGTACGTCAAGTACATTTTCCCAAGACATTTCCTTCTCCTACATCGTTTTTTATTTCGGTTTCAGAACTTTCCAGTTTAGGTCACTGAACAGTTCACAAGTCGTTGAGATGTTGAAGTTTCTTTGTAGAAATCTAATTCTTCATTTACAGCTCCTTGATCAGTTTCACCATGAAATCTCTCCTTAATAGTTTTCTAGCTACCTGCCATTCTGCACATAGTACCATTTGTATATCTGGATTTTATTTATAACATAACCTTTGTTTCAGAAAAATCAAGTAGTAACACTATAGAAAACTTGCAGCGGCCAGAGGACACTTTCTTGAGTATCATCTTACCATTTGATCAACATCATATGTTCCAAACTTGGTTTTGTTATAGCATTATTCAGTGTCTGGTCTTTTTAGGATCAGTGGAGATAGATAGATCTTGAGTAGCGTCGTTCTGTACCCAGGTGCAATGGAGTATTTCACATCAGAAGAAATTTCTCATCTGCTATAGCTAAGTAGTCTCAGAATTTTTAATCTGAAATAGCTAAGTAGTCTCAGAATTTCTCATCTGATATAGCTAAGTAGTCTCAGAATTTCTCATCTGATATAGCTAAGTAGTCTCAGAATTTCTCATCTGATATAGCTAAGTAGTCTCAGAATTTCTCATCTGATATAGCTAAGTAGTCTCAGAATTTCCATTTTTCAACCCAGGGGTCCACGCAATGGTCGATACCGACCTCCTGTTGTCGATGAGCCTTCTCTATGTGTCGATAAATACACAAGGGGTCGAAAGATGACCGATTTATGCTAAGAAGGACCGATTGAACATTCTAGGATTAAATAGATCCGTGGTAATTTCAGATTGAAATTTACAAATTTCCAACCAAACATTATGAGTCTCTGCAGCTCATCAAGCACATCCATCCCACTAATGTCAATTATTTTAACTCTTTGTTGCACGGTGGGACACCAAGTAACCCACTTATTTAGTAGCATTTGTTGCACGGTGGACTCCAAGTAACCCACTTATTTAGTAACATTTTTTGCACGGTGGGACACCAAGTAACCCACTTATTTAGTAACATTTGTTGCAAGGTGGGACACCAAGTAACCCACTTATTTAGTAACATTTGTTGCGAGGTGGGACACCAAGTAACCCACTTATTTACTAACATTTCTTGCAGGGTGGGACACCAAGTAACCCACTTTTTTAGTAACATTTGTTGTAAGGTAGACTATTAAATTCCCACGTTATTTTGAAGCATTAATTGAATTATTAAGATTTTCGTTTATATCGAATACTATTAAAGTTAAATTATATACAAATTATATAAATTGGAACTTCCCCATCTGACGACACCAAAAATGAAAATTAAATTGATTATTTCTTATGTATTTTTGTTCAGTGAACTGATATCGCAACTTTGTTGGAAAGAAATGCTCATCAATAGTTACGAAACTGTAGCTTTATTATGATTCGTACATAGGTATCGCTTTAAAAGATGTATTTACTTCTTTGTGAGCGTTCTTGGCAACATGTTTACTCATGGTTTGGTTGTTTGGAAAGTTCTGAGATGAGTGTGCAAGTACTCAACTATTATCATACAAGTATTGTGTGACTGTTCAGATCTGCCAAATCATGTTCTCAATCTGACAGCAGTTAAATTTACTGTAAAATGAAATTTTACGAGAACGAGTTAAAATAACCCGCTTGGGGTTGAGGTAAATAGTAATATAATCTTCAAATAAATAGGATAAGATATAAATTTTCATAAATATTGACATCGAGTATTCATGAAAAGTCAATAAATTTCGCGGAACATATATTTTCCGCTTGAGACTTTATTTTATAATGAAAACTTTATTTTATAATGAAAATATACCTAGTTTTCTCATTTATTCAATAATGCTTTAAATAGTGATATAACTCTTTCCGTTGACTAGAAAAAAATAAAATAATAAACAGCAAAAAATGTCCCAAGTAACCCCGGTGGTGGGGCACACTGGGACAGGCTCTGGGGCACAATGGGACGATTAACTTAACTGATATAAAATCAAAGTTAGTATCAAATTTTAAATTGGAGGTTTTCTTATTACTGATTCAGCATATAATCGGTTTCAACAGGATGATCTTTTTGGCATTCAGGTTCACCGAAGCAACACCATTTGATCTGAATTGAGCCGTCTTCTTAAATATGATATCTCAAAATCATCAATCATCATCCATATCTTTTTCTTCAGTGATGATTCCAACATAATAAGATTTTGACTCCGTGTTTAATTCAACAAGGACATAGTTTTCAATAACTGGCTCATTTTCTAGGGGCAGGAGGTCCTTATTTCTTCTTCGAGTTAAAATATAATCGTTGATTTCATCAGAAAAATGTTCAGACAAATCCAATTCGTCTCCATCAGATGAGGATAGGTAGGGGGGGGTAGTAGTCGGTTGGATGAGGTTAGTAGCAATATATCAGCTAATATGGAGAAGCAACAGGGAAGAGAGATGGAAAAATATAGAAGGGACTTAAGGAACCAGCTAGCTATGATAGCAGCTTATGAGGCCATCCCAAAATCTGTCCTTGTTCTCGATCGAAACATCTTGCAACTGTAACATTTAACTGGTTGAATAAGTTCAAAACCCAGTTCATTAAACATACTGGGGTTCAGTGGGACACTGTCCCAGTTTTGACAGTTTTTACTGTCCCAAAGAACCCCATGGCGTCATTTTGTGAAATATTGCAAATTAATAATCAATTGAATTAGTAATTAGATTGAGCCATGGTCGTAGAGCAGAGAAGCTTATCTTTTATTATTTTATGTTTATTGTCTTAAATAAAGATAATTTTTTTTAATTATTTAAAGAAGGTTTGCTTCTTCTGGCAGGGGACCTTTTAAAAAAAATTGAATTAGATTGTCCAAATAGAAGCTAGGTACGCTAACTATAGATCTATATCCTCATTTTTGGAGTTACATGAACCACTCGCTGATTCAAATAAGTCTTTAATTACATTTTTAATTCCTAACAAAAAATTTACTTGACTCACCTGGAAAATGAATTTGTTCTTTTACGGTGCAACCGTCGCAATACTACCTTTATCGGTGATGCGAGTTGGTGAACTGCTAATAGAAGAATATATCCTAGACGGTTGACTAAAATAACCCTAATAATGAAAGAGTTATTTAGACTGTCCCATTGATGCCCACCTTACCCTAACTTAGAAATTATGACATCTCAAAAATAATTTGCGGGTAAAAATGTCTCGCTTGTTCATGTTAAACAGCCTTTATATTGTGATAAACTATAAGGGGAAATAAAACCAAATTTATTATCTGAATCATCGAGAAAGCATTAATTTTTTTTGTCGTGTGCAGATTAGAATACCCTGTATATTACTTTAGAGTAAAGTTCAATGCATAATGGTGATATCCTAGATTTATTATTAGAAAAAAATTGCAAGTTGTAGTAAGTGTGGACACTTGCAGTGTTCGTACACTTGTTTTATTCACCAAATTAACATTTAAATTTACCTTTAGGTATTTAGTTACTTACATGCAATTATTCCTCCTCTCTTCACTTAAATATATTGCACATATCACTCTCTTACACACGCCACTGTAATGTGACACAAAAACAACAATCGGTGGTTAGATAAGAGATAAGACTTATCTAGAACCTTATAAGAGAATAATAAAGAATATTCCCCGTGAATGAAGTCATTCGATGTTCTCTATTTTACAAATTGGTATTCGTAAAGAGGTGTAACTTCTCCACTGCTTACCCTAATTACCTGAGCTTCATTTCACAGCACTCTCCTCTAACATCAGGAGTTACTTGTTTCAACAATAAGTCATAGCATCCACAGTGTCATTCTTACCAACATCGGCAGAGGTGACTTTATCAGCAGATAGTACTTTCTGTGGAGTGCAGACGTTTCGTCGACAGACGTTTCGTAGACAGACGTTTTGTCGACAGACTTTTCGTCGACAGGACTTTTCGTCGACAAGACGTTTCGTCGACAAATTTTCATAAAGGGGATATTAACACACTCTAATGTTACAAAACATGTACTTTAACAGAATAATGTATCAAACGATCAAATTACAAAATATAATAATGGTAAGGAGGAAAACTATTCAATATTATTTCAATCGTTTTCCTACTTTAACGCTAAACCAAAACTATCCAATAATAACCAATTATTCTAAAGTAATTTAATAATTTTGAGTCGAGTTACGTTTGTAAGTATAAAATTAAAACAATAATATTTCCTCTCAATAATTTACGTTTCATCCAAGCTATAATAAGAGCTGCGTCCGTCTGTGTGTCACATATTTATTACGAAATACATATTAAAAGGAAAACAAATCATTTGTGGCAGTATCATGACTACGGGCTACAATAATATTGACACTAATTATTTGAAAATTTTAATTCCAAGTGGTGAGTCAGTGGCCAAAATATTATCGCATCTTGCGGGACGCTAAAATCCTTATTTTTGGGTCACGTGACTGGCAATCTAGCGTCAGTTTAATGGAGAAATGATATAACTGAAACGAAATTTAATGGAGAAATGATATAACTGAATCAAAATAAGGTTTTACACCGTCTTCCTTAGCGTCCTGCAATCGCTGCTACACTTCCTCTCTCTAGATTAGTTTATCATAACTCTATGTTGAATTCATATTTTGGCTTTTGAAATTTTCTGCTTAATCAAAATATTGGTACCATAATGCATACTTGAATTCTAATATAATTTAGATTCAATAACAGGTACTGTATTAGTATTTATATCGTCGGATTTGTAATTGACAAGTCATTTTCAGTTGGTAAATGACCAATATCGACTACTGCGAGTTTTCTGTAATTGAGTGATAATCCTAGATTGAAAGTCAAGATCTGATATAAAAAACTCGCCATTGAAAGTTTATCGATATTTAGGTTATTGTTTTACCAAAAACTGATTCTTTGAAACCAATAGTTGGCTTTGAAATATAAAAAAATCGAATTGGTGATCCTTCAAGAAAAATATGAGCTTATTTCATAATATTGTAAAACTAATATTATTATTAATATTCTTAAAGTACTCTAAACGACACATTTACCAAATAAAACCAACACCGCAAGATACTAATAGACAGTTGTGATACGAGGCTACTTACAGACAAAGAATTAAATTTAAGAATGCTCTTTGTGTTTGGATACAGTCATTTAGATTTCAATGATTTCATTATTTGATGCGATACATATAATTTTTAGTTTTGTCTTACACATAAAATTTTCAAATTATTATTGAATAGTTTTGGTTTAGTATTAAAGTAGTCAAACGATTGAAATTTATTGAATAGTTTTCCTCCTTACCATTATTCTATTTCATAATTTGATCGTTTGATATATTATTCTGTTAAAGTACATGTTTTGTAACATTAGAGTGTGTTAATATCCATTTTACGAAAATTTGTCGACGAAACGTCTTGTCGACGAAAAGTCCTGTCGACGAAACGTCTTGTCGACGAAATGTCTGTCGACGAATCGTCGGTCGGCGAAACGTCTGTCGACGAAACGTCTGTCAACCGTATAGATACTGGGAAACTGCATATCCGAAGTTCATGAATCCTCACTCGTAGTTTCGTCACCAATTTTTCCTAATTTTTTTTTATTAAATTAGCTTCCTATCAGAAATGTAAAATTAAAAATTTGTTATCTGGAATTTCTATTAGCCACGTAGTCCCAGATTTTTGTTATCCGGTAAATTTAATACTAAAAAATATAGTTAAATCGTATGTTAAATACTAAAGCTTGACATTTTCATTGCAACCAATCAGCAGACAAATAAACAATGTGTATTATTATGTATAGAGTGATTCAGGGTACAGGAACATAAACGGGTATAGGACCTAGTATAGAAGACGCAAAAATATGACGCACCACAACAACACATTCCTTGTTTGTGACCGAGCCGCTCCTAATTCCTCGTATTTGCATGTTAATTTCGAGAAGTTTAAAATCATTTTATAAGGGTTTCGTGCAAAAGAAAAGCAAATATAGCGATTGAACCTCAAAGTTGATTATATAGATATAATTCAGGTGTCCCAGTAAACATCACAATGTTGAGCCAACGTTGGCATGATTCAGAATGAAATTATGCCGGTCTTGGTGTATTGATCCAGCAAAGGCCCGACGTTGGCCCACCTCACGGATGTCCACCGGCTCTGAACAGTATAACCGACTTATTGGTACCGGCGATACTTAACGTTGCCGATGCCATGCATGTCTACGGCCAGTAGGTATGTACTTTTTTTATATAATTGGTGTATTAATTAGATTACGCTATACAGAACACGTGAAGACAACAGTTACATCTACTTCGTATATTAACTATCCTACAAATACAATTTACTGGTCGAAGTCAGAAAAATATACTAACTTACTTTGTGGTTACTTTGTGGTTTTCTGCACATCAACCAAGAAGGTCCGAGTGCCAGGAATTACATATGTAGTCTTCACAGCGGTTTTCAAATCTCAGCTAGAAGTCCAGTCTCTCTCAGGAACTCCTCCAGGATTTCAGCAGGAAATGCAGATGACAGAAGATATGTGGTTTCTACTGGTTTTTTGTGTTCATAGCAGTGTGCTAGGATTTTCCTTCTATTTAGAGCATACAATGGGCAGTCAATCAAGAGGTGTCTTGGAGCTAATGCTGTATGGCATGTTCTGCACAACTTTCTGGATGTGCCGTTGAAATGATGGCCATGACTGAGGAGAGTGACACCCAAGCGCATTCTTGTGAGTGCCACTTGTAGGGGGCGAGGTGCATCATAAAAAGCTGTATCTCCAATGTTGGGTTTGAAGCAGGTTTGGTTTTGGTCTTGGTTGGACCACATAGTTTTCCAGACATCCAGATAGGTTTTGCTTACATGGGACTTCATTTCATCGTGAGACATTGGTAGTTTAGTGATTCTGTTAATGGTACGGGCTTGAACTGCAAGTTTATCTGCGTTTTCGTTTCCTGGTATCCCTACATGACTAGGTACCCACTCCAAGGTGAATTTAGAAGGTATACTCGACATAAAAGACATAGCTATCCAAGAAACAAGAAAATAAGATGAAAAGGAAAGATTTTGGAGAGCCCGAATTGCACTAAGTGAGTCCGTTATTATAAGGAATTTGCCAGTTCTTGTGGAGAGGAATTTCATAGCAGCGTAGATTCCATATAGCTCAGCTGTGAATATGGAGGCATGTAGAGGAAGACGTGCCATCAGTGAGAACTTGGCTGACCAGACTCCACAGCCAACAGAGGTCACAGTGAGGGAACCATCAGTGAAGACAAGTGTGTGAGAGGGGTATAGGTTTCCCACGAGATCAAAGTACTGGGCTCTCCATTGGGGACTTGAAAGGTTTGATTTGCAGGATATAGCAAGGGTCGAATTGATGGGATAGTCTTCAGTTCTGTATCTTTGTGACATGGGGATGCAAGGAGGTAGTTTTTCTTTTATGTCTGCTATTTCTATTTGATGATATTTATAGCTGTTCAAGGACTGGGAAGTTATATTTGTTGTGGAGATTTTCTGGAACTGGGTGGTGTGAAGATATGAAAGAGGCTATTGGGTGACTTTTTATGGTTGCCATTCTGCATCCATACTGTAGAAGTAGCTGGCGACGCCTGATAGAAAGAGGGGGGATGTTTGCTTCTATCTCTAGCTTACTTGTGGGAGTTGGTCTCAAGACTCCCAGGATAGTACGAATTGCAGCGTATTGTATTCGGTCCAGTTTTGTGAAGTGAGATTGGGCAGCAGAGGCAAAGAGCATGCAGCCAAAATCCAGCTTAGGTAGGGTGAGTGACAAGTAGAGGCGCCGTAGTATGTGATAATCTGAACTGTATCGAGTGAATGAAACGATTTTTAGGAGATTTAGGTCTTTCAGACATCTAGCTTGGAGTCCTGTTATGTGTTTATTCCAGGTTAATTTGCTGTCAAACACCATACCAAGGTATCTGATTGAGGGTACATAGCTTATAGGGCAGTCTAGTATGTGCAAGTTTGGTGGAGAGTTGGTGGACCGATTTGTGAAGATGATCGAGTTAGTCTTTGTGGGAGATATTGTTAGTCCCCATTTGTGGGACCAGTCAGATATGGTGTCCAGGGCCGCTTGCATATTGGTAAGGGCCAAGTTCAGATTAGGAGATGATGTGCAGAGCCTTGGGGGACTCCTGCAGGTACTGGGAATGTTGTTGACAGTGTGTTAGCGTTGCGGACTGATATGTGCCTTGCTAAGAGGAATTCCCTTATAAATCGCACCAAGTTTCCAGATACTCCCAACTCATTCAGCGTCAGGAAGAGACCATGATGCCAGACCGTGTCAAATGCCTTGTTTATGTCCAGGAGTACAGTTACACAGTATTCCCTATGCAATATAGCGTTTCTGGCTGCATATTCTAGACGACAGAGAGCATCTGTAACGCTGTGTCCAGCACGAAATCCACTCTGGTAGGGAGAGAAAAACTTTCTCTCCTCAAGAAGGTGCAGGAGCCGCCTATTGACCATTTTCTCCATGACTTTTGACAGGCAATTAGTGAGGGCAATGGGACGGTATGAGGAAGGAGAGGTGAGGATTTTATTGGGCTTAGGGATAGGGATGATGATACTTTCTCTCCATTGATGAGGGTATCCTATTTGGTAAATGTAATTATAGAAGTTAAGCATAGTCTTATGTTCTTCTTGATTTATGTTTTTGATCAGTGGGTAAGAGATTAAGTCAGGTCCAGGGGATTTCGATTTGCATTTTGATAGTGCTAGCTTCAGTTCGTTCTCAGTAAATGGCCAGTTGTAGCTTTCTGCATTAGAAGTGGAGAAAATTACAGGAGTGAGTTCTGTTTGTAGCTTATGTTGAGAGAATATTTTGTCTGAACTTCTTGTTGAAATTTTAGTTTAATTGTATTACACACTCTTTATATGTTTAATGTACTTAGTTGGACAACCCACGGATCCACACGCTGTCTGGACCACCCTTCAAGAAACGTTTCAGAAAAACACGTGGGCGAACAAATTTCGTCTGAAGAAGAAGCTTTACAACTTAAAATTGAAGTCTCCCGAACTAGTCAACTCCCATTTGAAAGAACTAACTGAAGTTTTTCAAGAGCTTGCCTTGTTAAATCAAGTGATCAGTGAAGAGGATAAAGTTATTTGTCTCCTATCATCACTACCAGAGCCGTTTGAAGTGCTTGTTACCGCACTTGAAGCTCAGACAGACATCCCTACCTGGATTACCGTAGCTGACACACTCCGGAGAGAAGCTGAAAAGTTGAGTATTAAATCCAATGATGCTTTGGCATTATCAAATACTCAGATTGATGCTGCAGTAAATAAACAGTCAATCAAGTGCCATTTTTGCAAAAAATTGGGACACATGAAGAAAGACTGCTTTAAATTTAAACGGTATTCTCAAACTAACAGAACTCAAAACCAGCCAAATGGTGTAAATGTAAGTCATATAGAACTTAATCACACAATGTATGCTAATGATATCGCTCTTTGTAACAAATATGCCGACAGTAATATTTGGATAATAGATTCAGGCTCTTCATCACACATGAGTGGTGATAAAAATTTATGTAAAGATTTTGCAAATATTAGCAAACCTATCAATGTTAAAGTAGGTAATGGAGATGTTTTGCAAGCTATTTCACTAGGAAATGTTTCTGTTATTGTGAATATACCAGGTGATGGAAGTAGAAAATGTACAATAAATGATGTACTATAATGTGCCAAATCTAGCTTTTAATCTACTATCAGTGTCAAAAATGACAAGTAATAATAAATCTATTATTTTTGAAAATGATAAATGTAAAATATTGAACGAAAATAAAGAGTTAATTGCTGAGGCTCACTGTGTTGGTCAACTCTATTATCTAAATACTTTAGTACATAAAGCTGCAGTAACTGTTGATCAAAATAAAGTAAACCTTCTATGGCATAGAAGGCTCGGTCATATAGGCAACGATAACTTGACTAAAATGATCCGAACTAAATCAGTAAATGGTCTGGATAGTAAATTAAAAGCTATAGAAGGTGTGTGTGAACACTGCTGTAATGGGAAAATGCATAAAATACCGTTTTCTACAAGTATTAAGAAAAATTGTAAACCTCTTGATTTAATCCACACAGATGTCTGTGGGAAAATTACTCCCACTTCCAGGGGTAATAATTCATATTTTCTGACCTTTATTGATCATGCTACTCGATACTCCTGGATATATGTTATTGCCCATAAGAGTGATGTGTTTCAGAAGTTTTTGGAATGGAAAGCTATGGTTGAAAATATTTACGAAAGGAAAATTAAAACCTTGCAGTCAGATAATGGAGGAGAATATACCTCAAATAAGTTTGAATCATATTTACGAAATGAAGGTATAATTCACCAGAAATCTATTCCTAAAACTCCTGAACAAAATGGGTTAGCTGAAAGATTTAATAGAACTATTATGGAAAAAGTTAGATGTATGTTATCTGATTCAGGAATTGATAAGGAATTCTGGGGTGAAGCACTATATACTGCAAATTATCTAAATAATAGATGCATTAATTCATTTTTAGTAAATAAAACTCCATATGAAGCTTTAAATCTTAGAAAACCTAATGTTAGTCATGTAAAAGTTTTTGGATGCACTGGGTATGCGCATATTTCTCGAGATGAACGATCAAAATTAGAAAATAAAGCTACCAAATGTCTGTTTATTGGCTATGGCACAGTTACTAAAGGGTATAAGATGTAGGATGTTGAATCTAAAAGAATCTTCTTTTCCAGGAATGTAACCTTTGATGAATCAGTTTCACCTAAGATTGAGAACCCTCAACTAATTGAGACTCCTACCTCTCCACTGGTGTTCCCTTCAGAAGATTCAGAACCTGCTGGGCCTGAGAACCAAACTCCTGACAATAATCCTCAAATAATCCTCCCAGATGCGCAACCTGTACCAGCTATCAGTCCTGATGAGGATCTTAGACGATCGTCTAGAATTCGTCGAGCTCCTATTAGATATGGTAGTTGGGATTATAGCCATGATCAGCTTGAAGAGGAGGGTTTATTAGTAAATGGGAATATCAATATCGAGCCTAGGTCGGTATCTGAGGCTCTTAATAGAGGTTCTGAATCCTCTAAATGGAAACATGCCATGGAGAGGGAATTAAATGCTTTTGAGAAACATAAAGTTTTTGAACTCGTAAAACCTACCTCAGATTTAAACATAATTAAATCTAAATGGGTGTTTAAACGAAAAAAGGTATCTGATGGTAGAGTGGTTTCATATAAAGCTAGATTAGTCGCTCAGGGTTTTTTACAGAGACCTGGAATCGACTATGATGAAATTTTTGCTCCTGTAGTGAGATTTGAATCGGTGCGAACCATGTTATCTTTAGCAGCTAAACAAAACTTATTTGTACATCACTTGGATGTCAATTCTGCTTTTTTGAATGGGGATCTTAAAGAAAATGTTTATATTAGACAGCCTCCTGGCTATGCTATTCCAGAAAAAGAAGATTAAGTATGTAAACTTAATAAATCTATGTATGGGTTAAAACAATCACCCAAATGTTGGAATGATGCTTTGGATGCATATCTTAAATCCTTAGGAATTATTCAGTCCTCTTGTGACTCATGTATATATGTTAAAGTAATCAATAACTCTCCATGCTTCATTTCTGTGTATGTAGATGATATTATTGTAGCATGTAAGAACTATGATGACCTGACTAAAATCAAGACTGATTTAAGTGCTAAATTTGAGATGAAAGACTTAGGAAAACTATCCTACTTCTTAGGCATAAAAGTCGTACAAGACGAAAATAAAATAGCATTAAATCAATCTTCATTTGTCAACGAGTTATTAGATAGATTTGAATTCAATAATTGTAAATCAGTATTAACTCCTGCTGATGTTAATTCTCATTTGGAACCAACTACTGATGATTGTGAACTAGTAGATAAAACTAAATATCAGTCAGCTGTAGGTGCCTTACTGTATCTATCTACTAAAACTAGACCGGACATAACTTATGCAGTTGGAAATGTCTCTAAATTTTGTTCCAATCCAAACACTAAGCACTGGTCTGCAATTAAGAGAATATTTAGATACCTAAAGGGCACACCTGATCTTGGCATTACATATGGTAATGAAGATTCTGAGTTGATAGGTTATTCTGATGCCGACTGGGCAGGTAACAGAGTTGATAGGAAAAGTACTTCTGGCCAATGCTTTATGTTAAATAATTTCATTATTTCTTGGCGCTCTGTGAAACAGTCATGTGTTGCTTTATCAACGGCTGAAGCTGAATATGTTTCCCTCTCTGGTGCCTCCCAAGAAGCTGTATTTCTAAATAAATTACTATTAGATCTTAAAGTACCTAATAAGAATCCTATAGTTTTGTTTGAGGATAATCAGTCAGCTATTTGTATTGCTAAAAATGCTAAAAATCATCCTAAATCGAAACACATTGATATTAAATTTCATTACATTAGAGATCTTGTTGCTTCAAACACAATTAAACTTGTGTATTGCCCCAGTGAAACTATGCTTGCTGACATATTCACTAAACCGTTGCCTACTGATAGATTTACAAATTAGTTGAATTAATAGGCATGAAAAATATATAATGTCGTGTGAGGAGGAGTGTTGAAATTTTAGTTTAATTGTATTACACACTCTTTATATGTTTAATGTCAACTTCCTGTGAGACTAGCTCAGCTATATTAATTACCTATTGTTTAACAAACAATGTATTACTTTTATGAGAAACGGACTTAAGGTTTAAAGTCCATTACAATTTCCGGTGAGTGTTAAATATCACCACAGGTCAATTCTTTAGTCAGTCGGTTCTTAACTTTACTCAGTGAGAGATGTGTACCACTCATCTCTCCAATAGACTTCTCTCTGTATAACATATTACTCTTTAAATAAACTCTATGTCTTAACGTTGTTAACCCACTGTAATTTAACCTAATTCTAACACTTCTGTCGTTGCTGCAAGATGAGAAGTGATGCGCCAAGGAGTCTGCAACATCCTTTGGTGAGCTTATGGATGCTCCATTAGTTTTTAGGATGATTGTACGAGATGTTGGTTTGCTGCTTAAAAGTCTTACGTGCTTCCACACCTGTTGTGAAGTGGCATTAGAGGTGAAGTTATCCAAAAATTTGTTCCAGGAGTTTTTGCGAGCTTGCAGTGTGGTGTAACGGAAATGTGCTCTTGCTTTCTTATACTCTATCCAGAGAGAAATATCACCTTGGTGATTTTTGTATTTGGTATGAGCTCTGCGGCATGCTTTGCGGGCTGCGCTGCAGGCTTCAGTCCACCAGTAAGAAGTTAGAGGTTTAAGTTTAATAGAAGAAACTGGTATAGATTTGTTTGCTGCTTCGAGGATGGACCGAGTCATGGTTCCACATGCTTGTGTTGGGGATAGATATTTCGTAGGCATAACTAGGTTTTCTTGATATAGAGACCAGTTTACAGCATGTGTTTTCCAATGCTTGGGTGCAGAGGGGTTACTTGAATGGGGGTTTGTACTTATTACGAGTGGGAAATGGTCACTAGTCATTGGGTCATGGTAAGGTTGCCAGGAGAGTTTGGATGCAATATCAGGGGAACAGATAGTTACATCTATATGGGTGTACTTTCCGTTAGATGAGAGGAAGGTTGGTTCACCAGTGTTAAGTAAAACCTATTCATTGTCTGCAATCCAGTTGAACAGGTCATTTCCCCTTCTGTCAGCCTCAGGTGAGCCCCAATGGGGGTGATGGGCATTTATATCTGCACACAGTATGAATGGGGAATTGAGCAACCTTAGAAGTGGGTCTAAGTGAGGAAGGAACTCACTAGTGTTGGTACCTGGTGGCAGATATAATGAGGCAATATTTATGGGTAGGGTTGGAGTGAATATTTTAGATATAGTAAGCTCAAGAGGAATGGTGTGTGAGATGTCTATTACAGGTAGTGTGTTTTTGACAAAGAGGGCCACACCTCCTCCTTTCTGGTTAGGGCGGTCATAACGTTGGGGAGGAAAATGATATGTGATAAGTATGAAGAAGATTTTGGTTTCAGATGAGTCTCTTGTAAGCAGATGATGTCGGGCTTGATGGTGTCAATTACAGAGTGAATACAAGGTTTACGTGTGTGGAAACCACGTATATTCCATTGAAGGATAGTAACATTATTTATTGCTGCGAAGGGTGTACTGAGAGCTGCAATGAAGAGAGGACTGCTGATACAGCTGTGCCAAGGCTGAATAATTGTCCTAGTAGTGTTACACACTCTATCTTTTCAGTGATAGTGGTTGCAAACAGGAGGCGAATTAATATTGGAAGAATTTGTGGAAGGAGTTGAGCTAGTTTATTATTAAAGGATTCTGTTGCTGGTTGGGTAGCTTGGTTGTTGGGAGTTTCTGTCACATGTGAGTATTGCTGAGCAGTTGGGTTACTGTATGGTAAAGGTGAGAGCGAGGGTAAAGGGAGTTCTTGGGGATTGTGGCTATAGTCATTGAGTTTTTGAAGATCTGCAATTTGAGAGGGTATAGGTTGTTCTGGGCGGATGTAGTCTTGTTCAGAAGAATCAGTTTGTCTTGGTTGGCTTAAGGCTTGGGAATATCTGGGAACATGGCTTTCTTGAGTTTGCTGCGATAATTGGTAAAGAGTTTGTTGTTTTTGCGGCAATGGAGGAAAGTTGGTTGGAGTCCAATTTGGTGGGGGAATAGGAGTTACATTTTGCTGTCTAGCATGTGTTCTTCCTGTGACATTGCTATTTGAAGCAGCATTGTTGGCATATTGTTGTTTGATTAAGGTACGGGCTTCACCAAAGCTGATGCCTAATTCAGCTGTCAGGGAACAAATTCTAAGTTCCCTGACAAGATCCGGGCACTCGGTTGAGCAAGACTCATGTTGTCCCTTACAGTTTATGCAGCGGGGAGATAAGGCTGTGCATTCTGACCGAGTGTGCTCTATTGATGAACAGTAGCTGCATGTCTCTTTGCTGCGGCAGAGGTTTGCAGTATGGCCTAGACGGAGACATTTTCTACAGTATATCCAAGAGTGAGTGATTTTGGAAGTGGCCCTATAAAGGTTGCAACAAATAGAGGTACATGTGATTTCTTAGGATCTGCAAAAAGTTTGCGTATTGCAACTACATCGAATGGCCTTAGAGTCTGAAGGAAATCTTCCAGAGAGTCTTCTGAAAATTCTGGAGCATAGAGCTTGCCATAAGTAAATTGTCTTGTCCATGCTATTTTAGTGGAAATTGGCAACTCAAGTAATGGAAATATTTTAGCTTTTAGCAGTTGTTCAACCTGTTTACTGGAAGTGGCAGTAACAATAATGCTACCTGATCGGAGATAATCTACTTTTAGAGGGTTGCTGTTGGCATCTGTCTTATTGTTGCTATCTATAGAGCAAAGTATATTGAGTCCCTTGGAGAGCTTTATGGGGTTGAGTGTAGTTAATGATCGAGAAGGGTCGTTGCTGGAGATCATTACTTGGCGAGCAGTTTCAGGTATTTTGGATATTGATTCTAGTGCAATACGGGCAGAAGAAGGTACATGTGAGTTAGAGTTTGAAGGAGTTGGATAGGAGGAAGGATTTGTTATAGCATTAGGAGTGGGCAATTTGCCATTGTTACTTACTGACGCAGTTGTATTACCTGAAGGTAAGCAATTTTCAACTTCACTGACTTCAGGCATTTCTTTGCTTGAAGATTCTGATTCCAATTCCATTTCATTTTCAGATATAACACCATTTGGTTCAGATTCATAAAAGCTGGAATTGATGTCGCTGTTGTTGTTCTGATCAGCTTGCTTAGGTTTTTTATTTATATCTTTTGAGGTCTTAGGGGAGGACGGGTGATCCTTCCTCTTTTCTGCTTTAAGATTTGGGCTGGTATTGTGGGCAGTTTTTTGCTCAGGCTGTTGGTACATTGTTTGTTCACTTGAGGTAAAGTTGTCGAAAGTTGTATTGCTTTGGGAGCGAGAACGTCGGCTATCCTTATTCCCGCCGCCGGTAGGCATATTGTTACCTATTTTTCACTTTTATCAGTTTGTTAGGGTTTCTCACTTTCCGTTCAGAACTTGGTAAGTCACTGTGTCTACTTGGGCACTAATGAGTTTGCTAATGTTATCTAGAGTTTTTAATACGGCATTTAACACTTTCTTATTGATAAATAGGATCACTGATTAACACCTGTAACCGTCATCAACGAAAGTAAAAAAAAGACTCGGAAAAATATGAACAATTCCTAATTCAAACTCAAATCAATATAATTTTACTTACGCTATTTTAGCCAAAAAATAATATTTCTATTTAACATTAAATAAAAAGTATAATTTTCAATGTGAATAATTATTTCAAACGAAAAAATAACTTTTCATACTAAATATATGAATTAACTAGTATCCAAGCTCATTTTTATGAATGAAATAAATGAAGTGTTAAATTAATAATTTGAGGGATAACAGCCCTATTTATACTAAATTGCAAAAATCGGCTATAATTTCAAAGATATATTTAATTGAGAATATTAAATTTGCTATTTGGTGTGATTAAAGTTGGGAGAGATCATTTGCACCCATTTTCTCGGATATTCTGGCGATAACTGCTAAATAGAACCGGTAGACCAGTATAATATATAATACTGGTACATCAAAAATTCACTGGATTGGTTAACCAATGTGTTCCTTCATTGGGCCAGTGCTGTTTGGCAACCGTTGGCCCAATGTCGTTTTCATTGCATTGGCCCAGTGTGTAACAGGATTGGCGTGCCAATGCCCGATCGTGCCTTTACTTTGCCAACGTTTACCG
Organism: Caprella mutica; assembly: GCA_947561585.1. Taxonomy (NCBI): domain Eukaryota; kingdom Metazoa; phylum Arthropoda; class Malacostraca; order Amphipoda; family Caprellidae; genus Caprella; species Caprella mutica. The sequence goes on along the minus strand of CANNZV010001241.1, from coordinate 109,290 downwards.
ACGTTGGCCAGATAGTACAAAGTTATCAGGGGTCTTTTTATTGTTCATTTCATTAACTTATCTATAAAAAATAGGGTCTTGAACATATGCTGCCTAAGATCCTAAACTAGTACTAGTTAACTGCTAAATTGTTGTTCCTATATGAATAACAATTAAGGAATAAAATAGTGGAAATACAATTTAACCAATGCCTATAGTTAGTAAATGATAAGAAATAAAATTAAATTAGATGTAACTAAGTTTGAGTAGATAGTCTCATGTTTCAAAGTGTGGCCAGAGTCCCCCGTTGGTCACGTCAAACTAGATTCGATCAGCTGATTACCATACCCTATAATTATGTTACTGTACCATGGAGTGATTAATAACTTAGGCATGAGAAAAAAATCACGATGGGCCGACCTAGGATCCATCTTAGAATATTTAGAGGATACCTTCAATTATCGAATTAAAAAAAAATATTAACTAGTTACACACTTTTTTCTTGTATGAATCATTTTGTGATGGAAATGTGTAACAGTATTGATAATTCGCAATTTACCCTATATTACGTAAAGCTATATTTTCCGTCTTTTATAAAATATTACCTTTGCCAGATCATCAAAAACGCAAGACAATACTTGCAGTTCTTTTTCCCGAATTCGTCGATTCGATAGTTACTAGTTAGGCTAGAGCCCTCAGCCCTGCTGCCCTGGATATAATCACATAAGCAATAAATAGGTCTTACTTTAATTCAGTCGTTAACATAAATTGAATTATTCAAGTTTTTATAAAGTTGTTATTTTTATATACCTACCTATGATTACAGTTGGCTAGATATAATATATTAAAAATGGCCTCTAAAGGATATGCAGTGCTGGATGTTCAGGTGAGAAATAGACAAACTAAATATACAATAGTGAGCAAAAATTAGCCTACCTCCCTATGTCCTAGTGTAGATGAATTTCCATTATTTTTCCTAATCTTAAATTTTGCACATTTGCCATTAATTTAAATGGCGAGTTGGTAAACTGTTCTCCCTAGTTTCAGAGAATGTTCATTGAGTTGCCAAATTCCAAGTAATAAAGCATGTCCAAACTCGCCATTTTAATGGCGAGTTTGTGACAGTTATTTTGAGCCGGGGAGCCCTTCAATTGCAATTTTGCAAATGGCGAGTTTTATCTATTTTTCTCCTATGCTACAATGTTATTTTGGAGAGAATTCATGAAAATTCAAAATTTGATCATTTAATTTTAGGAGAGAATTTGTTGAATTTTGGAGAGAGGTGGACTGGTGGAGAGACAAATGGTGAATTTATGAGACATACTATTTTAGTATTTTACTTCACTTACTTGGTCGCCAATACCTATATCTTTTTTTTCAAAATAAGTCAACTAAAATTAGTAATGCAGTCGCCAGTCGTCATAATTTTATTACCAGATTGTATTTGGTGGTAAATTCCAAGGATATATCGGGAGATAATCAATTTCTCTAATAAAAAAATTCCTGCAATGTCTGAGGATATTCAGCTATTAATTCCTATATTACCATTAATTTTTGGAGGAGGAACTGGAAAAATGTTGTAGGATTCCCAGTCTGCAGAATATGGGAGATATTTGAGATATTCTCTCCGAACTATTTTGAATTAATTCCTTTATTTACATTAATTTTGCTACAAACAATTCTGAATTAATCTCTATATTTACATTAATTTTGCTATGAACCCAAGTAAAATAGTATGTCTCATAAACTCGCCATTTGTCTCTCCAGCTCTCTCCAAAATTTAACAAATTCTCTCCAAAATGATCAAATTTTCATAAATTCTCTCCAAAATAACATTGTAGCATAGGAGAAAAATAGATAAAACTCGCCATTTGCAATTGAAGGGCTCACAATAACTGTCACAAACTCGCCATTAAAATGGCGAGTTTGGACATGCTTTATTATTTGGCTATGAACATAATAAGAGATCTCTACGATTACGAACACTTCACCAGTTTCTGCAAACTGGTAGGATTCCATGTTTTAAAGTATGGACAAAGTCCCCAGTATATTGGCGACTTTGAGGGGTTAAATAAGTTGAAAAACATATAAATAACAAGTAAATCACTCTCGAAATAGTCCAAGAGATGCACATGCATCAGACTTAAAGAGTAATGATGTTTCCAAGTGTAAAATCTTCACTAGGGAATCAAATTTCTCCTTTAAAGCATCTTAAATGTGGCGACCTGAATCCATTTAATCACCAAACTTGCGACTTTTCTGCCACACTTTGAAACATAGGGAGGATTAGACTAATTTATGAAAAATGTTGGCAACTATTTCTCAGATTTTTGAAAAAGTCAGAGGAGTTCAGTGCACCAAATACAAACTGGATAATTTAATTCCAATTTTGAAAGTCGACAGTCGTCAATATACCTATATTATTATAACTACCTAAATTAATTGAGACTTGAGAGCGTATCAGCCAATCAGAGAGAGGCATACAACTGATACCAGCCAATCACAGAGAGCCTGAGAGAGGCATACTTTCTTAAGTTTCTTTCATAGTTATTCATTTTTATTTTCCGATAATTAGTCAGAGAGCATCAAATTAAAAGGACAAGTAGTGACCACATCATTCATAACAAAAGAATACCGAAAACAGAAAACTGATACACAATTTGAATTCTAGCTACATCGTGGAGGGCGCAATATCAAAACAAAATGGCGGCTTTGTTTACATTTCAACAGAGAAACAGCGCGGTTCCGCTGTTTATGATTATTGATTATGAGTCTTTAATTTTAAATCTAATTTAAGTGCTCATTAGTCGTCTATATATGTGAAAGATACTTATTTTCACAAATTTTAAGTCGACAATTAATCGGCGACTTGGTACATACTCTTGAACTAGGCTGTTCTCCAAGAAATCCTCTATTTCAGCTTCTGTTCTCAGTAAAATACATATAAAAATGGGAGGAAATTTCATGTTTCCCAGTCTGTATTTCACGGTAAATTCCACCGACTTGTCGGTGGAATTTTTTCCCCCTCTGAATATAATATTCTGGCAATGTCGGTGGATTTTTAGCTATTTATTCCTATGTTACCATTAATTTTTGGTGGATAAATTGCTAAAATGTTGGTAGATCAGTCAAATTACTGGAAATTTATGGTGGATTTTTTTAGCTTTTTGAAAAAGTCAGTGGGATTTTGTGCACCAAATACAGACTGGCATGTTTCCAAGTGTAGCCATCCATGTTTCAAAGTATGGACAAAGTCGCCAGTATATTGGCAACTTTTGAGCCAGCTTGGAAAAATAGGTGCTTTCTGATGAACTAATTACTCTGTTAGAGTTTTACAGACTTCAAACATTAATGGTAAATTACTAAAAAATTGTATAATCCGCAGCATTTAGCATATAGAGTTCATCTGTTAGCCTAAGCAGTTTTCCAGACTGGCTTTTGAGGGGTGAAATAAGTTGAAATACATGTAAATAACAAGTAAATAACTTATTGAATAGTCTCAACTCTCAAGTGAAGAGATGCACATGCATGAGACATGAACCTAGTTTCAGAGAATGTTCATTGAGTCTCCAATATATTTTTTTTTTTCTAAAATGAGTCAACAAAAATTAGTAATGCAGTCACCAGTCATCCAAGTTCAAGAGAAAGGCCTTTATCACCATATTTATGGCGATAACTATTTGGAAATAATATTCTATTTATTGTTATGGCAATAATCCACAAATCTGCCATCTAGTTCTAAATTAAATGGCGACTATTTGATCGTAAAATAATGAAAATATACAGTGATTTTCATCATCATATGTAATTTTCACTTTATCATCAATGTAATGTACTTCCTACCTAATGCATCTATTTCATTTCAAGATGCTTTTATTTTTGACACGGCTGGCTGTACATACTTATAGATGCATACTTATGTTCATAGAATGATATAGTACAAACAATCTTAGGTATTTTGTGCATGTGACGTCATAATAGCGACAATTAAAATCATATCGATCGGCTTGATTACGTAATGGTAACAAATCACTACCTTAAGATGTACATTAATAACTTAACTTACGATGTTGATGTATTAATAATAACTTAAGATGACATGTACAGGTTGTCTTGTCTTAGTGTTAATTAAAAACAAGTGATCACTTTATATATATGTATGACAAGTGACAAGTCAAACGTACATAATAGTTTGGACCCAGATTTATGATCTAATAGATGTATTCTACATTAGACATGACAACCCACTACTGTCAAATCAAAATTTTGATTAAGTTACATCATCAATGCTACTGTTATATTGACTGTGATTGGTTTAAATTTGATGACGTAATGATAGCTGCAAATTACATGCTTGTCGCATATACTTACAGTCCTAAACAATTAGTAAAAACAAAGTCTAACAAGTAAGATCCAAATTATAAGAAGTTTTACTTTTCCGTTTTTCTATCACTTTTAGTTTAATTGGTATCTATTTCACCTGCAGGTATTATAAATACTACCTAATTAAAATAAAAAGTGAATAATTATAATATAATTTTTTACATGTGGTCGTAATTGTGGAACAGTCCAATAATTCACAGCTTTAGTGGGCAAGTTATGAATTATAGGATGGGTCCACATTTTCGATCAAGTTAAAAAATACTTAATTTCCAATTCCAAATTTCCAATGTGTAATCAACTTCACACTACATATCTATAATCTACCTAAATAAATCTTTGAACCGAACATGTTCTGATGTTTGAGACAAAGAAACGATTCACACTAAACTTGTTCGGTTCAAAGATTTATTTAAGTACCTAGGTATTTAGGTAGTGTGAAGTTCATTACTCAGTGGAATTGGAAATTTCAAATTAGGTATATTGAACTATAGAATTATTTTATATTGTGCATGTAAGCCACATAACTACCTACCTAGTCTAATTTACTTAGGTGTAGTTTGTAGGTTAACAGGAAATGTGTTATGATTTTATGAATGGGGTACTTTCATTTTGATATCTGATTCAGTTCTCATTATTAATTTAAAGTTATTGGTAGATGGCAGTTAATACATATTCACATTATATCAGTTTGTATCTTTTATGTACGTTTGTAATGTATGAAATCACGGCATGCCTCTCCCTGATTGGCTGGTATCAGTGGAATGCCTCTCTCTGATTAGCTGGTGTTATTGGTATGTCTCTCTCTGATTGGCTGATATGCTCCCCCTCAATTATTACGTTCCCTCCAGTGTTCATTAACAATGAAACATTTATTATTTTATTTATTTAAACTAAACATCCCTTAACATCTTCCTATATTAATTTATATAGACTATAACCTACCTATGTTTTGTGATCTAACTGAGAAAAAAAGAGAATTAGAAAATCTATAGGTACAAGATACTTAACCTGGCTTGCAATCTCATATAAATCTAGTACCTAACTAGGTACGTCTGACTGTGACATGTTCCTACCTACCTATAGAAATAGGGTCTATATGATAATGTATCCTTATTTTAATAGTGACTGGCGATTTTTCTTGGCTATCTGTGGCGATTTTTTATTTTCTATTATTTATGGCGATTGCCCAGCCATACTCTATAACCTGGCCAGTCATCAAAATTTAATTCCAATTTTGTAATTTGACAGTCATCGATACCTATATTATTATAACTACCCAACTATCAAAAGTAAACATACTACATACCTTAATATGTAATTGAGACTTGAGAGCATATCAGCCAATCAGAGAGTGGCATACAACTGATACCAGCCAATCAGAGAGCCTGAGAGAGGCATACAACTGATAACAGGCTCAGGCTCTCTGTGATTGGCTGGTAATACCAGCCAATCACAGAGAGCCTGAGAGAGGCATACTTTCTTTTATAGTTATTTATTTTCATTTTCCAATAATTAGTCACCATGTATAAGAGTATGTCAGTTAAAGCCAATTAATTGGCTTAGATGTGAAATGGTCAAATCTCAGATATGCCTAATTGGCTTTAAATTTTGAATTAATTCCTATGTTCCCTATGTTCCTTTGTGAAATTTTGACTCAAAAATTAGCAAACAATTTTCCAGCCTCTGAAATATGGATTATCAATTTTAATTTTAAATCTAATTAAAGTGCTCATACTCATAGTCGTCTATATATGGGAAAGATGCTTATTTTTTCAAATTTTAAGTCTACAATTAATTGGCGACTTGGTACATACTCTTAACTAGAGGACATGAAGCATGAGGATATTTCCACAGCAGCCTCACAGGCTCACAGAAATTGCACAGCCAGTCTGCAGAATATGTTATGGGACATTTTTGACATTTAATCCCTATTTTCCTCCTATATTCACATGTATTTTACTGAAAACAGAGGTTAAAATGGAAGATTTATTGGAGAACAGTATACCAGTTCCTGCAGTCTGCCAATGCACAGCAGACTCACGGCAAATCGGCAATTACACAGCAGACTCGATGCAATTGCACAGCAGACTCATGGCAATTCCACAGCAGACTCACGGCAATTCCCAAGTAATAAAGCGAGTTTGTGACAGTTATTTTGAGCCCTTCAATTGCAAATGACTAGTTTTTTCTATTTTTCTCCTATACTTCAGCTTAGTATGCTACAATGTTATTTTGGAGAGAATTAATGATAATTTGATCATTTTGGAGAGAATTTGTTGAAATTTGGAGAGAGCTGGAGAGACAAATGGTGAGTTTATGAGACATACTATTTTACTTGGGGCAATTCCACAGCAGACTCACGGCAATTCTACAGCAGCTTCACGGCAATTCCTCAGCAGCCTCACGGCAATTCCACTGCAGACTCACGGCAATTGCACAACAGACTCACGGCAATTGCATAGCAGACCCACGGCAATTGCACAGCCGTCTCACGGTAATAATGTAATTGCACAGCCGTCTCACGGTAATACCGTAATTGCACAGCAGACTCACGGCAATTGCACAGCAGATTCAAGGCAATTGCACAGCAGATTCAAGGCAATTGCACAGCAGATTCAAGGCAATTGCACAGCAGACTCACGGCAATTGCATAGCAGACCCACGGCAATTGCAGAGCAGACCCAAGGCAATTGCACAGCAGACCCAAGGCAATTGCACAGCAGACCCAAGGCAATTGCACAGCAGACCCAAGGCAATTGCACAGCAGACCCATGGCAATTGCACAGCAGACTCACGACAATTGCACAACAATTCTACAGCAGCCTCACGGCAATTCCACAGCATCCTCACGGCGATTGCACAGCAGACTCACTGCAATTGCACAGCCGTCTCACGGTAATACCGTAATTCCACAGCAGACTCACGGCAATTGCACAGCAGATTCAAGGCAATTGCACAGCAGATTCAAGGCAATTGCACAGCAGATTCAAGGCAACTGCACAGCAGACTCACGGCAATTGCACAGCAGAATCACGGCAATTGCACAGCAGAATCACTGAAATTGCACAGCAGACTCACGGCAATTGCACAGCAGACTCACTGACATTCCACAGCAGCCTCACGGCAATTGCACAGCAGACTCACTGACATTCCACAGCAGACTCACTGACATTCCACAGCAGCCTCACGGCAATTGCACAGCAGACTCACGGGAATTCCACAGCAGCCTCACGGGAATTCCACAGCAGCCTCACGGCACTTCCACAGCAGACTCACGGAAATTGCACGGCAGACTCACGGCAATTGCACGTCAGACTCACGGCAATTGCACAACAGACTCATGGCAATTGCATAGAAGATTGGGGCAGATTCACGGCAGTTGCATAGCATATCGGGGTTAGATTTTCTATGCACAGTTTATACATAGGGTGAACTTGCACACTGCGCAGTTTCACTTTGGGTGAAGTTGTGCGGTGCGCAAGTACACCCGGTAAGTTCAAACAATTCACCCGGTTTATCCCCACGATCTTTGCAGACAGTTTTTCGATGATAACTTTTTTTCTATTGAACTTAAAGAGTTGAAACTTGGTGTGCATTTAGGTCTACCCTGCATCTTCTCTAGTTTTTTCGTAAAATCAAAGTATGCCGAAAATGTTTTTAAGTATGAAAAAAGTTGCCAGTATATTGGCGATTTTTAGGGAAACGAAAAGATGAAAAACCTGTAAATAACAAGTAAATCACTCCTCAAATAGTTACAAGAGATACACATGCATCAGGCATGAAGCATAAGAATGTTTCCAAAGTGTAAAATCGGCACTAGGAAGCCAAATTTCTCCTTTAAAGTATTTCAAATGTGGTGACCTGGATCCATTTCCTCACTAAACTGGCGACTCTCCTGCCACACTTTAAAACATGGAAGTGTGTTAGGAAAGTCGCCAGTTAGGTGAGAAAATGGATGCAGGTCAGTCTGTATTTCGTGATAAATTCCACCGACTTGTCGGTGGAATTTTTTGCCCTTTAAATCAATATTCTGACAAAGTCGGTGGATATTTTTTTCCTAAAAAATTTAAAAACTGTGTCGAAGACTCCAAAAATCTTTGAGGACTGTATGACATTACAAAGATGTTCTTTTCCGACTCTATATTTATTTGTATTCTCACTCGTACTGCAAGAACTGATGAACTGTTCTCCTAAAAAATCCTCTATAAATTAATTTGGCTTCTGTTCCCGGTAAAATTACAAAATAGATGTGAATATAGCAGAAAATTAAGAATTATTTGCACAAAAAATGTGAAAATGTCCCATATTTTGCACACTCTGAGATTGGTATCACCCTATTGACTAGTAGCTTATTAGTTATTGGTAAATGACAATGTTATTGGTAAATGATAATTATTGGGGTAATAATTATATACTTATTAAATTCTAGTTATTCTACTTCAAAGGGTATCAAACAATTTAATATTTACAAATATATTTTTTATTTTTCAGAATGATGAAGATGAGCTTGAGTTCCAAGGTAATTATTTCTAGTTTGTACTTTGTTTCACTGTTTTCATTTTAATAAATTTGTTATAAACATGAATGGCTTAAATTCCTTTATAGTTTTCTTGAATTAGTTTTAAATACAAAATATATCATCACTCTAATATTTTTATTCAAGAGTAAGTTCCAAATTATCAGAGGTCTTCTTTTTCTCTTCAATCATTGAAGAAAAAAAATTGTTATTTAACTTTTATTTTGATTGGGTATCCATGACTGATGACATCTGCAGGTATATCAGGTATCATGGATTTCAATTAAAAGAGTTATATAATCATTATGATATATATATTTTTTCTCATATCTTTTCCACGTAACAACTTATCTTACATTTTCCAGACTTTGATATGGGTGGCAAGAATACACAGACACACGTCTTCACAGACTATCCCGACAGTCCTGGACACCAAGGAGCCCAAGATAAGGTTTGTTTGAATCTCTTTTAATTTGCTATAACTAGTATTTCATGAATTTTTATCACTCTACAATGTATATGTGATATTTTATCTTTATTGTTGTTTTTTATTGTTTTGTTAATAGTTAAGAGAAGATTGATCATTATCTCTATAAATTCCAATTTAATGTTATAGAATATTGTTAATAAATTAACCTAATTTTAATCAGAATACATAACATGGTACTGATCAATTATGAATTAATTAGCTACATGTAACTTTAAAACTAATATCTACTATAGTATGCTATCTTTATTATTGATACCAAACTTTCAGATTTTCGTAATGTATTTTAATTGAGTTTAGCTTCAAAAAACTTGTGTTATTCAGATGGTAGTAACCATGTTAATTCTAATGCAATAACTGCTGAAGTGAGTGTGTGGAGAACAGTGACAATCTTTTTTTTTGCTCTACTATTGCAGAAAATGGAGTTTCAACAGAATAGATCATCAGAAAACTTACCTGATGATAGCAAGAAGAGTAAAAAAAGAAAATTAGAAACTATTCCTTCTATCATTCCAGTTTTGGATGAGAGTATAAGTGCAGGAAATGTTTTGATAGATGTTTTAGTGATGCGTATACAAGATAAGAAGCATTTATCTAAAATTGTGTCTATGCTGGCAAAACATTTTCCAGTTGGTGAATTGAGGCACCTGAAACGTGTTTACAAAAGAAAATGCAGTAGTAGAAGTGAGGGCATGAATTCACAAGATGAGACTGAAGAATTTCAAGATTGTTTTTTCATATACATTGACACTCTAGAGTCACTATTGAACTGTGATTGTATCAAGAGTGATATTGCCAGAGATGCTGATTTGCATGTTGTTACAGAGGTGGGGGTTAATGTCAATCTACGTAAAATATTTGATGAGAAAGTTAAAAAAGTAATGAGAGATAAAATCATGTCTGTAGGAATTGATCTGAAGTACTTTACTGAAAATGAGTACTTCATATCAAAGGTCTCCAAATACCCACCAAGAATCAAGCAGCACTATGATGAAGCTTGCAAATTTTGGCCCAGCACTTTTCATCAAGACTTGTACCTCACCAAAATGTGTTCGGGTAATATTTTCAATGACAAAGAAATTGAAAATATCGGAGACTATATCACGAGATCGTTGGAGTCATCTCAAGCTTCTTCTGAACAAACTGATTATGTTACGACACTTGAAAATCCTTGCAAAAATTCAAGCTGTATCATCGTCAACCCAGACACTAATAGTGTTGTAGCTGAAGCAAGATGGTGCAACCAGACACACCCTCTAGCCCACTCTGCCATGGTTGCCGTGGATAAAGTTGGTGCAAAGCTGGGTGGTGGTGCATGGTCTCTGGATAACGATAGAGTAGTTACAGAAAAATACAAATCTGGATCTGTCTGTGAAGGTCCTAGTCAGATGAATGCATCTAGTGGCTACATTTGCACTGGCTATGACGTCTATCTCTCTTTTGAGCCTTGCATGATGTGTGCCATGGTTCTTCTCCATTCTCGAGTACAAAGGGTATTCTTCTGCCACACCAATGCAGCAAATGGAGCTCTCAAATCTAAACTCAGGCTGCACACTCTACCCAATATAAATCATCGTTATGATGTTTTTCATGTCACTTTTCAGAATCATTCTGATTAAAATTTGATATTAGGTTAATTTTTCTTCAATGTAAATAATAGCAAGGATAATTTTATTTTTAAAATTAATAATATTTTATTCTACTTATCAAATAGGAATATTTCCTTATTGTGTTGTAGATGACTGTAAAGTTAAATTTCAATTGAATGAACACTGGAAATCAACAGTAGCCGTCTGTGTCAAATATCAATGGGTGTCAATTAGTTGTGACCAATTTTTCTTGAACTGTTGTAGCTAATTTAGATTAATTCAACCAACAGGCCTGTTCTGGCAGGAATATAGATTCATATTTTAAAAACTTGATTAAGTTGCTAAAACTCCAGGACTTCAATTGTCTATGACATGTTTATGTAGCTAATAATTCAAATTGTTTTGTTCTTTTTATTCTATTTCACAAGCAGAAATTTGATGTTTGGTGAAATAGATGTGCTGTTGTTCCACATTTTGCGTTAAATTCTGTTTGTGAGATATAAAATGTGATGCAAGAGGCTCCCTGTTGAAAAATGATATAAAACTTGTTAGCACAAAACTATATTCTGATATTTAGCTATATGATAAATGCATCTATATTACCTCCATAACAGGCTTCTCATACCTGTTTATCTTTCCAGTTAAAAGTAGCCTTCTAATAAGTTGATAGGGTGGAGTGTACCAACATTGCTATACATTGTGAATATTATATATTGCAATTTTTTTTTTAATACTTTTCAAAAACATCATTTCAGGACGTTAAAATGTTTTGTCACTGTTGGTAAAACATTCTAATTATATAAATAAATTTCACACTCTTTGTACTAATGTTTCTATTGATGTAATTGATAAATTTTCAGTCAAATTTGAAGATCTCTGCTATTTTCTGTATCTTTAGAAATATGTAGATAATTTTCTTCACCAAATCAGACTGCTGAAACCTAGCTACTTAACTGAATAGTTACAAAATGAATCCTTCAGAGCTAGGGATTATAAGCTTAAATCTTGTCAGGAAAACTTATTAAACTGTGTGTTCATTCAATTTGTTTTAATAATCATTTAAAATAGATATATCACTTTAGTGACTTTATTATAGAGAACTGATGAATAAGTATTGGAATTTCTTTTGGACTATTTATTTTTCTCTCTATTAATTTTTACTTCCACATTTGGAAGAGCTTCAATTCATCACTATATAAATAGAATTATTTGTTGCTAGTTCGGTATGCGATCTGGATAGAATTTATTACCAAATAAAAATAAAGGATTGAAGATACAAAATATAAAAAATTGTTGAGGTTATTGAACATAATAGTTATAGACAAATTTATTTATTGTAATAAAATTTTTATATTATATAATTCATTTATTTATTTTAATATAATAAAATTTATATATTGAAATTTATTGAGGATATCTCTTGTCTATATCGTTTTTCTTGTATCACAGATCTTAAATAGGAAAATTATCATATTAAAAAAGTACTAATGCAGTATCAGATCACATCAACATCCCAGATCGCATACCGAAGTAGCACAAACCATTTCCCTATTTAAAATAGAGTAAAGGATCTACCTATCTAACATTAATGAGTAAAAAACTGAAATGGTAAATAGCTATTCCTTTACTCCTTGAAAATTGTAGCGATATTAATGGTGAGTAAACAGTCTAAAGGCCCTCCCACCTAGGGATTTTTAAGTCTTTCCACGAGACTTTTTGCTAAACTCCTCCTACTTTTTCCACGAGACTTGTGAATTATATAAGAAAAATATGATATAATTATTTTTAAATTTTTATTTTAGTTGGTAGCTATCCATGATACCTGCAAGTATCATGGATACCAACTAAGAAAATAAATTATATAGTTTTCTCTTATATTCTCGTTGGAAAAAGTAGGAGGAGCTTAGCAAAAAGTCTGGTGGAGAGACTTAAAAAACCCTACGTGTGTACGGCCCTTAAGTGTTAGATAGTTCATTTACCCAATATGATTTAAGAAATATTCTCCAATTAGCTATTTGCTTACTAGACCCATTACCTTATGTTGCCTTCAATACCACAGCTTCTGGGTGAGTACAAAGATGATGACGAAATGACACCCCAAACCCCTGCCAAAGAACTCTCTTTCTGGAGCTTTGACTTCTACCAGCAATTCTTTGACGTTGACAGCAAGAAAGTGGGTGACCGAATCCTGTGGTCCATGGTGCCCAAACCGGGCCTGAATTACCTCAATGTGCATCTGCGTCCCAAGCCCGACTTGTACGGCCCCTTTTGGATATGCCTAACACTTGTGTTTGCCGCTGCCATCACCGGTAACATTTCTAACTACCTTCAAACTTCTGGTGACCAGAGCATGTCTTGGAGATATGATTTCCATAAAGGTCAGTTCTTTTTATTTATTGAATCATTTGTATAGTTCCCTTTACATTGTGTTTTTTCTTAGTGACGGTTTTTAATTTAATTTAATTTCATACAAGTTTAAAATGCTAAAAGGCCTGGTGAAACACAAGGCTTTAAGCAACATATTATGCATTAATATCTGGAATAAGATTATGAGAATCATTTGTTTGATGCATATGCGTTTGATATCATTACTAGGGTTGTGACAATATGCTCTTAAAATCATAAATCTTAAGAATATCATAGACGAAAGAAAATGAAATGGTATCAAATACTATATACCGCTGGTTTAGAACGATTCAATAGTGTTTAATTCTCTCCATCTGTAATATTGTCCGGATCTATGATTTTAAGAGCATATTGTCACAACCCTAATAACTACATTAGATATATTGAAAATCAATCTCTTTATTTTGCAGCTGATTCAAGATTATCAAATAAAAAGTTTGAGGTTAAATGTAATATTAGCTAGAATGTAATCTACGAAATTATAGTGAATAAATCTTAATTCGTAGGTATTACTATATCAATTAAATAAGTGGCAGATATTAAATGAATGCAGGAATCATTTTTAAATTACATTAGACTTTACACTGATATATAACCTATTCTTAATTTTGTATTAGTTACAAACAGATCACTAGTGTTAACCTCTTTTTTACCATTTTCAAATCCGAAACATTTTAACCTGTCATGTCTTTTTGTTGCAGTTTCCCTAGCCGCATTCATGGTGTTTTCCTACGGTTGGTTAGTGCCTTTGGTTCTGTGGGGTGTGCTGAGGTACAGAAGCAGCTCACCACCTCTCAACCTCATGGAGTTCACCTGCTTGTATGGGTGAGAAACAAACCTTAAGGGCCGCACACACGCAGGTTTTTTTAAGTCTTTCCATCAGACTTTTTGCTAAGCTCCTCCTACTTTTCCCATGAGACTTTTGAATCATATTATTATTTATTTTAGTTGGTATCCAATTCCATGATACCTTCTTTCTTCACTACTATTTAAAAGGCCTGGCAACTACTACTTTTTTAATTATTGCTGTAATTGATACAATTCCCCACAACTTCTTTGCATTTAATCCCCTCTTCACACTTGCATTTTTCAACGCCGCCTTTAAAAAAATGCTCATGGCAAAAAGTTTAGCTGCAATTTATTTTAACGGAGACCTTGCTACTTGTGTCTTTTTTTTACCAGCATTTTTTCTAACGCAAGTGTGAAGAGCTCCGTTAAAATCAATTGCAGCTAAACTTTTTGCCATGAGCATTTTTTAAAGGCGGCGTTGAGAAATGCAAGTGTGAAGCGGGCCTAATTACCTTCACCAATAGGCAGCAATATGATGTTAATTTTCACTTATTTCAATATCATTAAGCCATTGTCTGAAAATTCTCAATTTTAAATATTTGATACTCAAGTTCCTTTAAATAAATCCTATTTTGTTTACAGTTACTCGCTGTCTGTGCTAGTGCCGGTATGCATAGTGTGGACATTGCCGATGGTGTGGTTGCGGTGGTGTGCGGGTATTGTCGGTGTGGTTCTCAGTGGTGCGGTGCTAGCAAAGTCTGTCTGGGAAGGATTGAAGGTGCGTTGCTGTCTTATTAACAAGTAGTGTACTTTCCCATTAAAATTTAAAAATAATGTGTTTGCAATTGGGTAAGTACATAATTATTGGTCAGTTCCACATTTTCGGTCATGTAGCTAAGAAAAAATGATATAGCTAATGATAATAATTTCACAAAGATCGGTTGAGTAAAAACAACCAACCCGGGTTAGTTGTTTTTACTCAACAAATCCTAGTGAGATTATTATATTGTTTTTCTTATATGACCGAAAGCGTGGATCTGACTGTTAATTTAGTACTTACCCTAGAATTTGAATGTTGATTCAGTACAAATTTTATAAATAATTGAATTTCTTCAAAAATTATTCAAATCATTTTGATTTGTCTTAAGTTTTAAGAGGGTAAGTTTCAACTTATCGGACAGATTCATATTTACGATCATGTAAAATTTGACTATTTTAATTTACCTTCATGTATCTGGTAAGTTAAGTAGCTAGTATATTTCTTCTTTATATGACCGAAAATGTGGAAACTGTCTGATAGCTCGTTACTTACCCTGCCTGTACTAATGTAAGTTATTTACCAAAGCTGCTTATTGTTTCAGGGCAATGAAGACTCCATTCACGAGGAAGATGAGGCACAGTCAACACAGAGGGGATCCATGAAGAAACTAGCCATGATAATACTAGTGATTGTAATTGTGATGCACATCTCCATTGCACTGGGATTCATGGTGAGTAACATTAGCCATTCATGGTGAGTAACATTAGCCATTCATGGTGAGTAACATTAGCCATTCATGGTGAGTAACATTAGCCATTCATGGTGAGTAACATTAGCCATTCATGGTGAGTAACATTAGCCATTCATGGTGAGTAACAGTAGCCATTCATGGTGAGTAACATTAGCCATTGATGGTTATCCATTCATGGTGAGTAACACTAGCCATTCATGGTTATCCATTCATGGTGAGTAACATTAGCCAGTGATGGTGAGTAACATTAGCCATTCATGGTTATCCATTCATGGTGAGTAACACTAGCCATTCATGGTTATCCATTCATGGTGAGTAACATTAGCCATTCATGGTGAGTAACATTAGCCATTCATGGTGAGTAACATTAGCCATTCATGGTGAGTAACATTAGCCATTCATGGTGAGTAACATTAGCCATTCATGGTGAGTAACACTAGCCATTCAAGGTGAGTAACATTAGCCATTCATGGTGAGTAACACTAGCCATTCATGGTTATCCATTCATGGTGAGTAACACTAGCCATTCATGGTTATCCATTCATGGTGAGTAACATTAGCCATTCATGGTGAGTAACATTAGCCATTCATGGTGAGTAACATTAGCCATTCATGGTGAGTAACATTAGCCATTCATGGTGAGTAACACTAGCCATTCAAGGTGAGTAACATTAGCCATTCATGGTGAGTAACATTAGCCATTCATGGTGAGTAACATTAGCCATTCAAGGTGAGTAACATTAGCCATTCAAGGTGAGTAACACTAGCCATTCATGGTTATCCATTCATGGTGAGTAACATTAGCCATTCATGGTGAGTAACATTAGCCATTCATGGTGAATAACATTTGCCATTCATGGTGAGTAACATTAGCCATTCATGGTGAGTAACATTAGCCATTCATGGTGAGTAACATTAGCCATTCATGGTGAGTAACACTAGCCATTCATGGTTATCCATTCATGGTGAGTAACATTAGCCATTCATGGTGAGTAACACTAGCCATTCATGGTGAGTAACATTAGCCATTCATGGTGAGTAACATTAGCCATTCATGGTGAGTAACATTAGCCATTCATGGTGAGTAACATTAGTCATTGATGGTGAGTAACACTAGCCATTCATGGTGAGTAACACTAGCCATTCATGGTGAGTAACATTAGCCATTCATGGTGAGTAACATTAGTCATTGATGGTGAGTAACACTAGCCATTCATGGTGAGTAACATTAGCCATTCATGGTGAGTAACATTAGCCATTCATGGTGAGTAATATTAGCCATTCATGGTGAGTAACACTAGCCATTCATGGTTATCCATTCATGGTGAGTAACATTAGCCATTCATGGTGAGTAACATTAGCCATTCATGGTTATCCATTCATGGTGAGTAACATTAGCCATTCATGGTGAGTAACATTAGCCATTCATGGTTATCCATTCATGGTGAGTAACATTAGCCATTCATGGTGAGTAACATTAGTCATTGATGGTGAGTAACACTAGCCATTCATGGTGAGTAACACTAGCCATTCATGGTTATCCATTCATGGTGAGTAACATTAGTCATTGATGGTGAGTAACACTAGCCATTCATGGTGAGTAACATTAGCCATTCATGGTGAGTAACATTAGCCATTCATGGTGAGTAACATTAGCCATTCATGGTGAGTAACATTAGCCATTCATGGTGAGTAACATTAGCCGTTCATGGTGAGTAACATTAGCCATTCATGGTGAGTAACATTAGCCATTCATGGTGAGTAACATTAGCCATTCATGGTGAGTAACATTAGCCATTCATGGTGAGTAACATTAGCTATTCATGGTGAGTAACATTCCATTCATGGTGAGTAACTATTATATTTATTTTCTAATTATTTTGTAATTTGACTACTTTCTTCATATTTTGATATTTCACTCACCCAATGTGATAGCTAATATAAGTAGCTACTTCAATCCATTCATTCTTTGTCAAAAAAAGTCATTTACACTGAATTTGAAACTATATTGTGTTCTAATCTAATTATTTCTGAACTCCTCCCACTTCCTTTAACTTCAATTTTTAACAAGAACTGAATAATGTGTCTATTTCAGTTCTACTTCTTCCGAGAACCTTTCCACGCAAATGGCGCAAGAGTGGCGGGAGTTTCAGCGGTCTCAAGCGCACCGCTAATACCTTCAGGGAACCTCATCGGTCAAGTCAAGTCAAACGTCACGACAGCAAAGAGAGACGCTTCTAACATCAGTAACGACATCATTCCTAACCAAGAACATACTATCTTCAATGGGAGTCCTGCCAAACAAAAAACTTTGAAGAGTGGTGCAACTGAAGCAGTCAGAGCTGAGGATATTGAAGCTAAGAAAGAGGACTTCAGCAGTGTTGGTGAAAAGGCGGTTATCAGTGAAAAGGCAGTTATCAGTGAAAAGGCAGTTACCAGTGATAAAGTGGACACTAGTGAAAAGGCTGTTATAAATAATACTGCCAATTCGATGTCTAAATCTATTAAGCACAAGATATTGAAGGATAAAGACACAGGTGAATTGTTGCCAAGAATTGTACCGGTTCAAATAAAAGAATCCAAAAAATCTGAGAATTCTGCTGTAGAATAATATCTTAATTTCTTTTTAATGCTTCAAGATTAGCGAGACCTAAAATTGTCACTATTATTTAGATGGAAAAGTTTCTTCTATCTACGAGTATTTCAATTATGTTGTTATGAAGTAGATATCTTATTAAGATACCTTTATTTATTTGACTGTTTCTCTCAGTTTACACTTTCTATTCACTTGTTGTCTATTTACTAAATTCCAATACATTTAAATGCATAGTTTATTTAGTTTCAACATAGCTATATAATATGTGTTGTTGGTATGTATTCTAGTCCCGATTCCTATCAAACAAAATGTATCTGGTAATAAATAAATTATTTTAAGTACAGTTCACCTAGCTTTGCATATTCAAATATTCTTATAACCATTTTTCGATAAATCGTGTACTTTCATGCTTTTTGATGTATTTTTTTCTCTATTATTGTGTGATTGTAACTATACCGGAGAGTTTGTCTTTTAATGGGAATTCTTTCTACATTAAACTTTATGCTTTAAATCGCATTGTATTGCTTACTTGCTACTTTTTTCATGCTTAAATTACACTTCTTCAACTTCCATAGCCATGTCAATACACACAATTACACTTTCGTCTGAAGAGGGTTTAATGAATTTTCGTCACGTTTACAGATATCACACGGTACATGTAGAATTTCATACAATCATTATCTCGGTAGTTTAATATATTATGTTTATTTGCAAGTGCTTTAAGGTTTACATTTCAATCCTTTATATTTATTTGTGGTTTCTCTGATATTATGTGTTTCACATTTATTTTAAACAGTGTCGCTTGTTCATTGAAAAAACTATCCGCATTTTCTGTGGCAACATTTTAAATCATTCTGTTTCATTAAAATGTTTTCAGTTGGATAGAACTTTATCACTGTTATATTTATAATAAACTCTTGCACATTTATTTCTTTCCTTGGCTATTTATTGGCACATCTCTCCGTAACACGAGTGAGGACTTAGTTTCAATCAAGGCGTAGTTAAAATAATGGGTGTCAATAAATATTTATTAAATTTATGTACAGAATTAAAGTTAAAATAAGAATTGTTAAATAAAGGAATGTAAACTCATGCAACCAATTTCAGAATAAAATATACAATATCTAATCAGTTCCTTATACTCTTTTCGGTAGCTATGAAAAAAAACGTTTCAATACCTCTATAAATCTCCAAAAAAAATAATTACAGCACAAACAATACATTATTATTTCACACCTATAATACAATAGATCAGATAGGTCAATAGAAGGGAATACCTAGTAGGTACAGAACTTAAATAGGATAATAAACTCCACCCACCCAAATTATCATGATTACTACTTCCATGTATTAATACCATTAACATTTAGTACCTACTTCCCTTTTATAAGTTGATAAATATTCCAATCGATCTCAATCCCAACAATTTAGTTCAGAATTCCATGTTGGAACCTAAAATTCTCTTTCTGATTATTTAAAATAAAATGATAGCTCAATTAAAAGAGAAGATCATCATCGTGATTATCAGCAATGAGATTAGGCTGACTGTCTTCATCACCGTAAAGCAGTCCCTGTGCTTTGAGTAGTTCCTTCGCCTTGTCTACCTTGTCCCTGGCTTGCTTCTTCTTCTCCTGGATTTTCTTGAGGCGGTAGAACTCTTCTCTCTCCAACTCATCCAATTCTGAGATGATGTAAGCCAGTGTTCTCTCGTACCGAGGAATGATAACTGTAAGGAGATAGTAAATTAAATTTCCATTTCATTTAAAAAGACAATAGTGTCTCAATAAAACTATAAGAATATAATCTTTGCCGAAACACATTGCTAATTTAAATACCTAATAACTTGGTAGGTACTCACCATGCTCAATAGCATTAACTCTCCTGTTGGTAGGTACTCACCATGCTCAATAGCATTAACTCTCCTGTTGGTAGGTACTCACCATGCTCAATAGCATTAACTCTCCTGTTGGTAGGTACTCACCATGCTCAATAGCATTAACTCTCCTGTTGGTTGTTTTCACCACTATGTCTAAAGTGATGAAAGAAGCTTGCAGAGAAGCAAGTTCAATGAGCAGCTCTATGGCCTTCTTGTAATTAGTTTTCAGTCTGGCCATCTGCTGCCCACCTCTTGAAAGTCCAGTTAGCTCGTAAGTATCGGCTCCGTCCTCATAACTCTCAAACACCGGCAAATTTGTACCTAAAACAGAAAACTCAACATTATTTGATGATTTTACAGCATTTAATGTCTCTAGCTAATAGTTATTATCAGAGAAAGCTTTTTACTGATTTAATGCACAGTTTCAAACAATAACAGTACAATTATTTATTTAAAACAAGTAGTCTAATACTACATCAAATTTCCAATTATATTGAAGTCTGTTAAAACAAATTTATCAAAATATATGCATTATTTGTGCACTAGATACAGATGGTTAGCTCCTGGAAATTTTCAAGACTATCCCGCACAAAAACACCAACAGCAATGAAAAAAATATCGGAAAAAACTTGTCGTTTTCTCTAATTTTCAGGTTATAAGAAGCAATTGGGCTATTTAATTGGAGCAAAATTTCTGTCGGAGATATCTATTTTTGGATCTGTTTTTTGCCTGGGAGGGTCTTAAAATATAGCTGATGAATGAAGTTGCACTGAATGTAATAGGTAGCTACAACATCTTACCAGCAACATTGTCCATCCTACTTCTGATCTTGAGTCTGGCTTTAGTTACATTCTGGAGAACACTTTGGTTGAAATCTCCTCCAGATGCAAACTTTGCTTCAGCCAGTGAGAAAGCTGCATCCTTCATAATCTGACCCATCAGTGTTTTTGTCTGTTAGGAAACCAAATTATAAGACATAATTTAAAAAAATCTTCAAAATACTAAAAACAAAAACAAACGTACATTTTTTATTTAAAGAATTCACAGCTTTTTATAATTAGCTACCAATTATTTTATTTCTGCATACATAGCTAGCTATCTAAAAGAATATATTCATACAGTACCCCAAACTTAATTGAGACCAAAATGTGTCCTTTAAATAATTATTTTCATACAACTTAATGAATACAAGAGCAAATAAAATTAGATAGTGACATTTAAACCTAATTGGACTGAGAAAATTTGAGAGGATTCTTTACACAATATTTAGGAAACCAGCGGCTTAAATTATATGATTTTTTTGTCAGTTAATAGCTTTTATCATATTAAGGTACTTGACAAAATTTTATTTACCCATAATTGTTATTAATAGTGTAATTATATTGAATAAATTTGGTTTACGGAGATTTTCCTCAGTCTTTTAAAGGTTAATCAACCAAAGGTACAACTGCAAATAGAAGTTTGCAAATTAAATGCAATAATAAAAAGGATTCTTCTTAATACTCTGCCCACCTCAACAATTTTGCCAAGAATCATCCTGAATCTCATTTGGAGAGCCTCTGCCTTCTTTTTCAGCAACGAGTGGCCTTTAACAGCACCTGCCAGACGCGCTTTGATCTGGGTCTGAGCTCTGGAAAAAAAATTAAAATCTTTATTATCAAGATAAAATATTTCTAGAACCCATGATATAGCTATTTATTGAAATATTGCCACACTGCAGATTGTGGTGAATTGCAGTATATGAAAATAACATTTGCTCTCCATCTATGTAAAATAGTCTTAATAGTGTGGCTCACAAACAAATCAATAGTCTCTCAGAGATTTTAAATGGAGACAGAAATTACATGTATTTATTGGAGACATTTTGCAGAATTCTTGTCATTTTGGAGATAGATTTGAACTGGCAGCCTCAGGCTCTCAGCAGTCAGGTAATAAAACATGTCCAAACTCACCATTTTAATGAAAAGTTTGTGACAGTTATTTTGATCCCTACAATTACAAATGGCGTGAAATATCTATTTCTCTCCTATACTACAATGGTATTTTGGAGAATTTATGGTAATTTTATTATTTTGGTCCTTTTTGGAGATAAATTTAGTGATTTTTTGGAGATAAATTTAGTGATTTTTTGGAGATAAATTTAGTGATTTTTTGGAGATAAATTTAGTGATTTTTTGGAGATAAATTTAGTGATTTTTTGGAGATAAATTTAGTGATTTTTTGGAGATAAATTTAGTGATTTTTTGGAGATAAATGGATAATTTACCATGTTTTAGAGGCTGGAAAATTGTAAGCCAATTATTGAGCCAAAATTTCACAAAAAATCTGAGCCAAGCCAATTTGGCTCATTATTTGAAGATTTCAAGCCAGAATTAACATATGAACATAGGAATTATTTCAAAATTTTAAGCCAATTAGACATATCTGAGTTGACCTTTTGATTGATAATTTATTATTTATAAGTCATACTACTTAACTTGGCTCCCTCAGGCCTCAGGGCTCAGAGATTTCAATTTTATATATTTTTTAATTATTTAATCTCCATTAATTTCAGTCACCAGTGGATAAATTGGGACTTTCAGGAAAATGTTGGTGGATAAACCAAATTTTTAGAAATTGTTGGTGGATTTTTAATTTTTTTTTCAGCTTCCTACTCGGCAGTCTGCAGAGCATGCACAATCAGTCTCCAGATAATTAATTCTTCATGCAATTTCTCTCCAAAGATTTCAAAATTTCTCTCCAAAATAGCCAAAAATCTCAAAATAGTCTCCAGACTCCAATAATTACATGTAAATCACTCTGCAGAAACTGGTAAAGTGTTCGTACAGATCTCTTATTCTGTTCGTAGCAAAATTAATGTAAATTTAGAAATTAATTCAAATTTGTTCGGAGAGAATATCGCAAATATCTACCATATTCTGCAGACTGGCAGTGGCATATAAACATGGGAATTAATTAGAAAATTGTTGCCGGACCAGTTTGCAGAACATGGGACATTTAACATTTTTAACATTTTCTGTGCGAACAATCCTTAATTTCCTCCTACCTATATTTACATGTATTTTGCTGAGAACAGAGGCCAAAATATGAGGTTTTTTGACTTTACCCAGTTCCTGCAGGCTGCAGTCTTGTCGCCGGATAATTCAGGAGACTAATTTAGTAATTTCAAGGCCTCAACAGTCGCCAGTCTGCTAGATAAACTTCACAACTTCATGCATCTTTTACAGACTGGCTACTCTACAGTCTACCCTACTCTGAAACTGAAAAAACCGATATGTATCTAAAAGCTGAGCGGCGCACACCAGTACGGCGCACCAGATTACGGCGCACCACTGTACATTCTATTAGATAGGTAATTTGAATACAGATTAATGACAAATGGAGTGAATTTGATAGGTAATTGTCGTATCAAATTTATGTCTGACACCTGACGGTACCTGAATCCAATGTTTATACTACACAGTTTAATTATTTGATTGAGATGTTTAATTTGGAACAGAAAATAAAATTCACCATAGAAAACTGTACCTAATTGTAATTTTATGGGTTAACTATTGTAAACTTTCAGTCTGAGATGTAAATAAAAACTTATCAGTTAGCCGTTAGGTAGATGTATCGTGGGGCGTGCCGCCCCCCGAACCCCCCTGCCAGGTCATTAAACAATCATGAAGTGTGCAGAACAACAAACTAGCGGATACAACAAACTACATAACAGTTTTTCACATTGAGGTCATTAATAGAAAGTACAGTGGTGCGCCGTATTGTAGTGCGCCGCTCAGCTTTTAGATACTTATGAAAAAACCTACTCAGAACATGGTAGTTAGAGTTGAATTACAAAATCTTGGAGAAATCTCATATTTATTAAAATACCTAGCTATCAAATAATAAATAGGACCTATTTAAAACATGAAAAATATATAAAACTCACCCTCTTGAAGGAAAAATGTTAATTTTGTCCCCGGACATCTTGGTTTCTTTTTCCCTCACTCTTCTTTATAATATCAGAACTTCTTCAGTTCTCGTAAGTCGTATCCAGAAATTCAAGAAATATCTTGATGTAAACAAAAACAATCAAGTGACACACTTCCACCAACTACCTAAATAACTACCAAATATTTGTACCTGGAATAGAAAACAAGAGAGTAATATATGTGATAGCTGGAAAGATGTACAATAATCACCAAACAACCTCACAATTATCTGAATTATGAATATCTTGTCAATATATTACTACAAAATTGGCAGTCAAGTGAGTATCTGTCGTTCAGTCAGCTGACTACGTCCAATGTGTTCGATCAGGTTAGTTTAAGAATGGCTTCGACGTTGTCACTTTAAAAACAATTCAAGCAATTTTATCAGTTTGTTTTTTAGGATCTTTCTCATGACGACCCCCACCAAATTTAATCTAAAATATTTCTTTTATAAGCATTTTTTCCATAGAATCTGAAAATCATAACTGTTTTTTGTAAAAATTAATACTTTGAGGTTTTAAAGTTATTTATTTCCTATGTACTGTATAACTGAAGGATTGAGAACGTTGAAAAAACTCGTGTAGGGGAGGATGGTCATCAATGGGACAAAAACACAGAAAGATTGATATTTCATTTACTATGGGCTAAGTATGAAAAATAAAAAATGCATGTGTAATATAGATATTCCTTTATAAAATGAAACTAACTCGAATGCTATCACATATTCTGATGACTAGAAAAAAAATCAAATAAAAACAAAAACAATTGTCCAATAATTGTATAACAGCACAGTTGAACAATGGGACATACCCTGGTGAACGATGGGAGAGTTTATCAAACTTGTTTATTGTTTAGGTTATAGTCAAATTTCAAGTTCAAATTATCTCTCTAAGTTGTCCCACACTTAGTTGGTTCATATAATATCAGATTAATGTCCTCTAGCCTCACCGATGCCATGTCATTGCACTCGAATCTTCGCCTATCATCAATATTTTATATATATCTTTTTCATGATTTTGGCCAACAGAATATATTTTAGAAATCGAATCAAATTCTACAAGTTCATAAACCTTCATTTCCAACGTTTTCGGTAGAGATTTAAATTCTTCAGACGAATGGATCAGTTAGATTAAGAGTTCTATACCAGACCAAGAACAATAGTTCACAGGCCATCTACGGCGGATACTTTATGAAGTGATTTCGAAGGCCTTATGCTTAGTGGCACCTGCAAAAAGCTTTTCTTTCTCTGGTGTATCCGTTGCAATCATGCTGCGTTTTTTTCTTTTATTAGTGAAAAAAAATTTCTATGCAGTGCTTTGTGATGACCTCAGATTGCTAAAGCCCTTGAACATGGTCGAAAGTCCCGCTTCAGCTGGAAGCTCATTTCTTACAAGAAGCCCTGAAGCTACAGTTCACGTTATTGTATCAAAAATAGATATTTATTGAATCATATGGAGTAACTAGACAGTTTGGTTGACAATAGGGCACTGTCCCATTGTTAACCAAATTGTCTGTCACAATGATCACCATGACGCCATTTTGAAAACATATGGGTAAAGCAGCTCAACTACAAAAGTATAAAGGCAATCTTTTTATATGATCATATTTTACATATTACTTAATATTATGTAAAAATGCCGTAAGCATTATATGTTAAATTAACAGATTTATAACAATTGAAACAAAGTACGAAAAATTTAGTTTTCACACCTCTAAAGCACGTTTTCGCGTTTACACAGGGCTGACTGCACCCCAACCACTGAATGCAATGCGAGGGAATGTGTCACGCACGTTTAAGTGATCTGCAATATCAACCGATTTCGCTGCGCAATCTGTTGATCAATAGTTTGCGCAGCTATCGATCGATTTTTGCGCGTTCGAATGATATGATTTTTTTAGTTTGTACAACAAATTGGCACATTTGATCGCGTATATCAATCGATAGCGCAACCATCGATCGATTTATGCGCTTTTGAAAAATACAGGAAAATCCACATCATTCAAATGCGCAACAATCGACAGATGATTTCTCTATTAAATGTAATAATTAGATGCATAAACTAAGAAAATCCATATCATTCAAACGCGCAACAATCGACTGATGGTTTCTCTATTAAATGTAACAATTAGATGCATAAACTAAGAAATTCCATTATACGGATTTTCTTAGTTTATGCATCTATTTTTTACATTTAATAGAGGAACCATCAGTCAATTGTTGCGCGTTTGAATGAGGTGGATTTTCCTGTATCATTCGAACGCGCAGAAATCGATCAATGGTTGCGCTATCGATTGATATACGTTATAAAATGTGCCAATTTGATGTACAAACTAAAAAAAATCATATCATTCGAATGCGCAGAAATCGATCTATGGTTGGGCTATCGATTGATATACGTTATAAAATGTGCCAATTTGATGTACAAACTAAAAAAAATCATATCATTCGAATGCGCAGAAATCGATCTATGGTTGGGCTATCGATTGATATACGTTATAAAATGTGCCAATTTGATGTACAAACTGAAAAAAATCATATTATTCGAACGCTCAAAAATCGATCGATGGTTGCGCTATCGATTGATATACGCGATGAACAAATGTGCCAATTTGATGTACAAACTAAAAAAATCATATCATTCGAATGTGCAGGAATCGATCGATGATTGCTCTATCGATCGATGGCTGCGCAAACTATTGATCAACAGATTGCGCAGCAAAATCGGTCGATATTGCAGATCACTCAAACGTGCGTGACAAATGCACTGAAGTGTGCCTAATTTACCACTAAGATGTTTTTACAAATTACCCTCAAATAAAAAAGTTATTCAGCATGTCCCATTGTTCCCAGTGTCCCATTGATTACCATCCTCCCCTATTCATTGAAATAATCAAATAATAATCAAATAAGTTTAATTGGTGTACTGCAAACATGATGAATGCATTAAGATCTGGTAGGGGGCTCGAGGGGGCGGTACGACCCTCCGAAATACATGTAAGGAATATTTCCAGTTTTCGCTATATTTTCCATTTATTACTTCAATACTGATACATATATGTGTAATGGGGTGCGAGTCGCTCCCTATTCTCCTGCCAGGTCATTAAAGGGGCAGTACAGTCATTTCTTGTTTTAACAGTTTTAATGTCAAACGATTGCTTAGTAAGAATAAAGTATATCGTGTGAAATTGCAATGTTCAATAAAATATAACAATGGAAATATATCATTTTATATATAATTAATTTCTTAGCAAATGTTAAAGGTAGATGGCGCTAAAATCAGTGGCGCCATCTTGTGAACAGACCAATTGAGATAAGTTTCTATCTAGATTCTAGATTAAGTGAAGAGATGGCTTTATTTTTAAAACTATGCCTTCTTGTCTACCAATTCACATAATCTTTTCACCATTTTGACGCAAACAAAGGTTGATTACTGCATAAATAAATTAATATAAAAACAACACATAACTCACGTACATACTAATGAGTGAAAATGCTTCCGCTAGGTGTCGCTAATTATATTATATACTTTTTATATGAACATTTTAAAAATAAACGAGCATTCTAATATTACATAATTAAATATTCTAAATCGATTTAAAACCAATTTGGCAATTGTTCGATTTTGAGTTTACTATCCCTTTAATAAATCATGAAGTGTGCAGTACAACAAATTAGCTGATACAACAAGCTACATTACGGCTATCTTTGACAAAAATTGGCCAAAAAGCGTGAAAGGAGTTTTTTTTAAGTTCTCAGTCCTTCAGTGATACATAAATTAAATTTGGTGTGGGTCGTTAAATGGGAAAGATCCTTTTTTTACATTTTAGAGCACTGGTTATAAAATAAAAAAAGGTTATTAAATAATATGTAAATTTGAAACTTACAGGGTTATTGCAACTATCCAAATTCAGTATTTTTTATATAGGATTTTTTTTTTCAACTTTATTCCCATCACACCCACCCACCAAATTAGGGGTAGGGGGATACTTCCAAAAGGCATCAACTCATACCATTTTCAAGCTAGATACATGATGTGTTAGTTTCATCTTGTTCAGAATTTTGTTTGTCTACAAATTCGTCTAAGAAAATTTGCAAAAAAAAAAATCAAATATTTTTTTTTCAAAGACATAGATTTTTTTCATATATCTCATTATACCTCTTCACACATTGAGAAATTGGAAGAAAAACCAGTCTGTATCTTTGTGAGCAATTCATTTATAAAGAAAATGGCACAAACCCCATGTCTCTAGCTCAAAAACTGTAGGAGTTGATGCCTTTTGAAGTCGAAAAAATGTACTTTTCTTGAGAGCCATTTTACTGACTTTTTCTGTACAAAAAATGTGTAACTGGAATAATTCTGATTCCATAAATTAGCGTCGAAGCTCTTGTTTGGGTGTTGTGCCCTCTTTTTGATGCATCTAGTCAACAAATAATTTTGACGTGAGTTCCAGGGTACACTGTATGTACATTGTACATACCTTGAGGATGTTCTCAAAAAATTCCAAAAAACATCACTTTCGCGATATTCCATGGGAACATCGGAAGGGAATATCGTGGTAGTTAATGTTATTTTAACTGAAAATTCAAATGTACAGTAATATACAATAATGTCATTATTTAATTATTGATTGGGATTACCTACGTGGAAGGTTTTTCCGTCTGAAATGTATCACCTGAACTGAAGGAAAGCTTTTCGCTATTTGGAGTCTTTTTGATTGGTAGAGATGGTGAGGGTAGAGGACTGAAGATTGGCAGGAAGGGTGAACAAAAATTGCAGGCGACAGTAGGACTTTAATTATTCACAACTGTCACTTGCATTCAATGCAACACATTCTTCGCTGAGTAGTCACGGTAGGAAATGGTAAGAAATAAATTCACGAAATGGTTTGATTTGCTCGTAATTGACAGGAAACAAAGAAAGAAAGCATTAAGTAAGAGTTAAATATAATGTATGTATTGTTTCCGTTTTATCAACCGAGATATTTTTATATTAACTAAATTGAAGGCCATTGGTACTGTAATGAAAAAATAATACTTTTTTATTATGTCTGCACTGAGAAAAATAAACAACTGCAACGGATGTACCCATGTGTTTCGAGTTCACCCTATGGCTTTGACTCTAAAGCGAGACACTAAAGTGCATCAGTTCGATGCACTTTAGTGTCTTAGCTATAAGTTTGTTAAAATGATTAGGAAATTATTCTTTCCTCATTTTTTATTTTCATCATTTTAACAAACTTGTAGCTTAGACACTAAAGGGCATCGAACTGATGCACTTTAGTGCTTCCAAACTATAGTTTGATGCACTAAACTCACTAAAGTGTCTCGCTTTGGAGACAATGCCATAAGGTGAACTCGAAACACCTGGGTGCGTCATAATTTCACTGAGTGTGTTGTCTCGATTGTCTTGGGCTCAATTACTTTGGTGCTCAATTGTATTGGGCTCTATTCTCGGCAGGCTCAATTGTCTATGGGCTCAAATATCTGAGGGCTCAATTGTCGGGACTCAATTTTCTTACTCCCAACTGTCGTTTCAGGTTTTCCCCCAACCGTCTTTCAAAAAATACTCTGATATGTCTCGGGTAAAGAGCCTATTAGGATCCGTCTAAGAGTAACTAAGGGAGCCTATTAGGCCCTCCAAATACCATTTTTTGGTCCCAAGGGCCCGGAGGTCAACATTTGTTCCCCAAGTGCCAATTACGGGTTTCAAACTTTGGCCAGAATGGGGATCTAATCGATTCGATATTTCAATATTGCTTGGGTTCTAACACATTTAACTAAAGTTTATATGATTATCCTGTCTTTTTATTCCTTATTATGCTCATGTATAATTTTAACTAGCCAAAAATAAGAAATGATAAAATAAAATTCAATTTCAATCGCATTTTCTGTTTTCTAATCATTTTAAGGTTTGTGTTCTATGCAGGATATTTTTTATGCATAGAATATTATTTGATTATAATTATAAGACATTAAAATATATAAAAAATGCCCTTTTAATTATTTGTTGGTGTCAAAAAAAAATCATAAATAACGAATTTAACATACTATGTCCGAAATTTTGAAGGTATTCGATTATGTCGGAAATTTCAATTGTTAAGTAAAAAAATTTTGTATATAATTAGAAAATTTAAATTTTATACTGATATGAAAATACGAAACTGAAAAATTATTCCATCATATAGCGACATTTCTTTAGTTTACATTTCATTCATCAAATCGAAACAGTTGCAGAAACGCGCGTATACTGTCAGTTTAAACATCGTCCGACCATGTGATACTTGGGTCTAGGTCTCTAGGACAAAATCCCCCTCCGGACAAAATCCCCCTCCGGACAAATGCCCCCTCCGGACAAATGCCCCCTCCGGACAAATACCCTCTCCGGACAAAATCTCCCTTAGGTCTTTATATCAATTAAAGATAATCTTATAATTTTAAAGTTATGAATTGTTATATAAACCGTTTAATAATTTAATTTTACCAATTTACTAATAAAGAATCATAGTTTATTTTGTTAATTTATATTTAGAACTGTCTCATTGATTTTTCAGCGTAACTATGATATAGTAATATAGTTAATTAATTCATGCCCATGTCTAGCATAAGGAAATAAAAATGTAATTTGACAATGTGTAATATTTGAGGGAAAAGGTTCAAACTCAGCGGATTGTTCATCTGGTAAGGTTTTGTAGATTCAGCGTTGAAAATATTTTATCAAAGGTCCTCTCCAGGCTCCGGGAAAAAAATGAGTATCGGTTAGAACTAAGGTCTACGATCATTATTCTGCAAACCGCATACAATTCTGTTCAGTATATATTTCATTATTTGTTTTTAAAGTTTTTTAATACTCTGTGAGCAACAATTGAGTGAATCACTAATCTGATGCTCAAGAAGAAGATTATACACTCTTTGTTTTGATTACAAATTTGAATTTTATAAACAAACCATGCGTTTTCGGCCTTTATTCTAGATATTAATTGTTTCCTAAAGTATGTAAACGTTTATATTATAAATTCATTCAATTTTATACCTTTATTCAAATATTAAATGGATTTATTAAACCTAATACCTAGATGAAAATCAAAACAAATGGTGTACATTCTTTTTCTTCAGGCGGAAAATTTCTTAAATTAGTAAGTCGGAAGTAAAATAGGTTTTGTAGAGTTTTGATTATAAAAATCTTCAAAAGCATATAAAATTAAAAATATGCTACCAAATTCGATGCGGTTTGCAGCAAAATGATAAGAAACATTAGCTTAGTTGAATAAGGCAATAAAAATATTTGCTTGGAGAGGACCTTTAAGACCCTCTTCACACTTGCGTTTCTCAACGCCGCGTTAGAAATACTGCTCATGTCAAAAAGTTTAGCTGCAATTAATTCTAACGGAGCCCTTCACACTTGCGTTAGAAAAAATGCAGCAATTTTTCTAAGGCCCATACTATACTGGCGGTGCCACCGCCGCGGTGCTACTGCTTTGCTACTGCTTCTTAAAATCCAAAGTATACTAGGCGGTGAGAACGCGGCAGTAACGCCGCGTTCTCACTGCTTGCAAAGTATAGGTACTGTGCTGTGAAACTGCGCCAGATACGTTTTGCAGTGTTTTTTGCAGTTTATACAGTGTTTTAAACATCAATCGGCATTACAGATTATTAAAAAATGTTAGGGATATAGGCTAAGCAAGTGAATGATTGATTCTTCTAAATTTGCTATTGGTCATATATCAACATATAGGTACCTATTTGAGTTTTAGTTATCTGTCGCAAGAATTCTGCTGTTATTCTAAAAATAATAAATTTACAACACTATTCAGTTATAGGTATATATTGACTGAAAAAATCTGAAGTATGCACACAGCTCTATAACATTAACGATTATTTTAGTTATTCTACAAGCTCATTTCTAGAGCAATATAAAAAGCTAACTTTTAGCTTATATAAAAAGCTTAGTTTTAGATTTTATAAAAAGCTAACTTCTAGCTTTTATAAAAAGCTAACTTTTAGCTTTTATAAAAGCTAACTTTTTATAAAAGCTAACTTTTAGCTTTTATAAAAGCTAACTTTTTATAAAAGCTAACTTTTAGCTTTTATAAAAGCTAACTTTTTATAAAAAGCTAACTTTTAGCTTTTATAAAAGCTAACTTTTTATAAAAAGCTAACTTTTAGCTTTTATAAAAGCTAAAAGTTAGCTTTTTATAAAAGCTAACTTTTAGCTTTTATAAAAAGCTAACTTTTAGCTTTTATAAAAAGCTAACTTTTTATAAAAAGCTAACTTTTAGCTTTTATAAAAGCTAACTTTTTATAAAAAGCTAACTTTTAGCTTTTATAAAAGCTAACTTTTTATAAAAAGCTAACTTTTAGCTTTTATAAAAGCTAACTTTTTATAAAAAGCTAACTTTTAGCTTTTATAAAAAGCTAATTTTAGCTTTTATAAAAAGCTAACTTTTAGAGCAGCGGAATGTTTGGTTTTTTGGCGCGAACTGTGAATCAACAAAAATAAACGAACATATTCAAATTATACAAAAATGAAATAGGTCTATATCAGATTATATGTAAATATTTTGAATCAATGAAGGAATATGAATATTTACCATCACAAAAATATAATTAGGAGATACCTTACAATATACCTAATAGTAACATCAGAAATAATGCAATAGCGAGATGTAGTAAGAATGATTGATACCACGTTAACGTACCAACAGTCGCTAGATATTCAAAACTAGTGTACTTTCCCCGTTATAAATGGCGGGGTTTCAATAGAAATTGAATGTTGATTCAAAATTAATGGGGAATCAATAGTAAAAGAAAAAAATATATAAAATTAAAACAAAATGTAGCTATTCAAAAAATATGTATCTAAATAAAAATTTATGTAAATAAATATATATGTATATAGAAAATTATGTAAATAAAATTTATGTTAAGAATTATATATAAAAAGATATAGCTACATATTCTTTTAAATATTAGCTGTATTGGGATATCTTCTACTTTAAACTGGTCTGTGTATGTGCTTATACTTTGACTGCCGCGGTGAAACTGCCTAGTATACTAATTTGCAAGCGGTGCTACTGCGGCGGTGGTAACGCGTCCAGATGCGGTGCCACCGCCTAGCGCCATAGTAACGCAGACTGCCAAGGCGGTAGCACCGCCAGTATACTTTGCAACTTTGTTTTTCCATTAATTTAAACGTGATTAATTGAAGATGCGTAAACAGGGGGGCAGTAGCACCCTGACAGTGGCACCGCCAGTATAGTATGGGCCTAGCGCAAGTGCGAAGGGCTCCGTTAAAATTAATTGCAGCTAAACTTTTTGCCATGAGCAGTATTTCTAACGCGGCGTTGAGAAACGCAAGTTTCTCAAAATCAGGAGAAGTAGATAATTAAAAAGAGAAACCAATGTCTAATATGATCACCTAAAGTAAATGTGATACCGACCTACTTTATTACAAAATTCTATTTTCATTTTAAATAAATTACCAATTCTAAAATAAAATGGAAATATACCACAATAGCATGCAGAATCCAATTATGATTAACTTATGGAGAAACTATTTTATTTTCTAAATTTCATGAGCAATAAACCAGCGATATTATTCTGTAATCGTATTTTATTTACTCCTTTTTTTAGTGTAACTTCTTTTTCTGCATTTTTGTGGCCACTGTAAAATTGTTAGGCGTAAAAATAGATCATAAATTGAATTTATCTATTCCTGTCAATTAAACCTGCGAAAACAACAGATTTAGTAAATTTCTATACCTATACTAGGTTATGTATTGATTAACATGAACCATATTTTAATGTACCCATAGCTCATTTTTTTGTGTCTTGAGGAGATTCTGCAAATGTTCATTTACACCCGTTGATCAAGTCAGTTTTTTGAATAATAACAAAATCGTTTCTTCAAACTAAAATTTAAATATTTCACGATACTTATGATTATGGTTTAGGGACTTATATGTGTAAGTAGCATATGTGACCTATTCAATTGATTATAATGTTCACAATAATAATACCAGAAACCTTTGTAATGTAACGATCCTACCTCTTATAGATTCTGTCGGAGATATACGTCGCATAGTGGACAAAAGCAAATGATAAAAAGGAATCGAAATATGAAATTCCATTACTTTCTTTTTCGGCATTTGAAAGAACTTATAAACCTTATTTAGTCAAAATATTAACCGAGCAATTACTCATTGATTGAAGACTTCATAGGTTAATTGATTGTTTGTCATTTTCTTTTATTCTTAGCAAGGAATTCCTCCATATTCACTGAATTTTCAATATTATTCTTGTACCATGTTTATTTCTTTTATAATATATATTCATGTACAGATGTTATGTTATTTCAATAAAGATTATTATTGTGCACGCGCATAGTAATAAGTAGGGAACATCCTTGGAACATCTCTAACAAATCTATATGTAGAGGGCTTTTTCAAATATCTTCCTAGTTTTTTTTTATCACAGTTCAAAATCGAATTTTATTTTGAAAATTTTAGTTAGTCATCAAAAAATGGTAATAAAGAAACGGGAAGGAAATTTGAAAAACCCCTCTACAAAATTGTTTGAAATGTTTCAAGGATTCCAAAACAGTCTTCGTTTTTAGTCTAGCATGTACACTCATACACTTCTCGTCTTTTGAAATTTGTATTTTTTATTTAAATTAAGAACTCCATTTTTTTCGAAGACTAAAGCCAAAATGAAAAAGATACAACAATAAAATGTGTTTTTGTTTTGCAAAGTTATATTCACTTTACAAATTTCAGAACGATCGGTCCAAAAATAAAAAAGTTTTTTTTCACAAGTGGGTTGACCTCAAATAAGGGTGATTACGATTGTGAGAGAGGGAGGGTTAGGATGAGCGGAATGCAACGATACTGAGACATGGGATGTGTTACTTCACTTCGCCTTATTTTTTGTATGTGTCAGAGAGGGCACGTACTTATCTTTAATAATCAGTTGAATGTTATTCTATTCATTGTTTGGAATTAGTACCTATGAGTAAAATATCAGATAGATAAAGTTATTTTATGTCAAGAAATTTAAAGGTAGGGAATGATGTTCAGATTAACTGTGCAATTGCTGAATAGCCTTTTTCGCTCCGGTTGTCAATTCATTAAGTATCGAATGAAATACCTATCGCTACATTTTTTTGAGGAAATTCTTACTTTTATCCTTCATTTCTAGTAAATATATTAAGGGTCCCTTCACTCTAAAGTAATCTTTCTCTAGAAATTCTTTAATTTTCTATAACTAAGGTAATGATATATAACATCTCAGTTAAACAGAAAAGAAATTGATCAAGTATTCGCTTCGTAGTTAATTATTTAAGAAAAAATCACACTCAACCTTCACTGTCCGACAATTCTATTAAATTGGATAGATTCAATAGAAGAACAAGAACGAGGTGCAAACTTTATCACGCATAATCATCAATATAAAGATACTTAAGTATATAGGTACACTTTTGGGAACCTAGGTAATGTTTTTAGGATACTAGTATTTAGATAACGTTATAGGTAGCCTTTTATAATATGTCTATAAGCTTTATTAATGTTTGAAATTATTCAGAGGTAGTTTGATCTTTTTCTTCACTTGAAATTCAGAAGGTAGCGGCAAAATCACAGTAATAAATTAAATTACATATTATAATAAAAATATAGAACCAAATTGAAAATAGTTTACAGTTTTATAATCAGTAACCTTAGTTCTAATGAATAGATAAATAATAAAATAGAGTATAGGAGACCTTTAAGCAATATGCGTAGCCAAGGTATGACTTCATAGAAACATGACGCATATCGTTTCCTGAAGATAGGGGTAATCCCGCTAAAATTTTACCTATTTACCCACCAAAGATATTATTCTCTGATATCTTTGTACCCACTCTTTCAAAATATCTCTATAGTGTATTATGCATGATTTAAAAGTGAGAAAATTATAGTGGGGCCATGTCAGATTTAGTGGGGCCTCGCTTCAAAAGAAAATTCCCCCCTTCAAATCGTTCAATTTCCTTCGAATTCTAATGATCAAAACAAATGTATGAAAATGTCAACCTGGAATAGCAATTTTTCAAATTAATCTTTCAGTTAAAGCTATTTCAATTACTAATTAGTTTGTCTTTATTGATGAGATACAAAGTTATTATCTTTTTACTTTTATTTAACTTATAAATTAAGTTTTAATACATATTTCTGATTTACCCATAGCCATAAGCTATAGATAATTATTGGTTAGGAAGTATAAAATTGTGTTCTTTACTCCAGATGCAAGTGTCAATGTAATCTTATATGTATTATATGGTTTTAATAAAATATTTCATATTTCTAAATTACCTAACAGCTCGCTGGTAATAATACTATAGCAATTAGATACTACCAAAGGAGTTACTGTGATGATGTACTATCAGAGAAAAGAGTCACTGTGATGATGTACTATCAGAGAAAAGAGTCACTGTGATGATGTTCTATCAGAGAAAAGAGTCACTGTGATGATGTTCTATCAGAGAAAAGAGTCACTGTGATGATGTACTATCAGAGAAAAGAATCACTGGGATGATGTACTATCAGAGAAAAAAGTCACTGTGATGATGTACTATCAGAGAAAAGAGTCACTGTGATGATGTACAATCAGAGAAAAGAGTCACAGTGATGATGTACTATCAGAGAAAAGAGTCACTGCGATGATGTACTATCAGAGAAAAGAGTCACTGTGATGATGTACTATCAGAGAAAAGAGTCACTGTGATGATGTACTATCAGAGAAAAGAGTCACTGTGATGATGTTCTATCAGAGAAAAGAGTCACTGTGATGATGTACTATCAGAGAAAAGAATCACTGGGATGATGTACTATCAGAGAAAAAAGTCACTGTGATGATGTACTATCAGAGAAAAGAGTCACTGTGATGATGTACTATCAGAGAAAACAGTCACTGTGATGATGTACTATCAGAGAAAAGAGTCACTGTGATGATGTACTATCAGAGAAAACAGTCACTGTGATGATGTACTATCAGAGAAAAGAGTCACTGTGATGATGTTCTATCAGAGAAAAGAGTCACTGTGATGATGTACTATCAGAGAAAAGAGTCACTGTGATGATGTTCTATCAGAGAAAAGAGTCACTGTGATGATGTACTATCAGAGAAAAGAATCACTGGGATGATGTACTATCAGAGAAAAAAGTCACTGTGATGATGTACTATCAGAGAAAAGAGTCACTGTGATGATGTACAATCAGAGAAAAGAGTCACAGTGATGATGTACTATCAGAGAAAAGAGTCACTGCGATGATGTACTATCAGAGAAAAGAGTCACTGTGATGATGTACTATCAGAGAAAAGAGTCACTGTGATGATGTACTATCAGAGAAAAGAGTCACTGGGATGATGTACTATCAGAGAAAAGAGTCACTGTGATGATGTACTATCAGAGAAAAGAGTCACTGGGATGATGTACTATCAGAGAAAAGAGTCACTGTGATGATGTACTATCAGGGAAAAGAGTCACTGTGATGATGTACTATCAGAGAAAAGAGTCACTGTGATGATGTACTATCAGAGAAAAGAGTCACTGTGATGATGTACTATCAGGGAAAAGAGTCACTGTGATGATGTACTATCGGAGAAAAGAGTCACAGTGATGATGTACTATCAGAGAAAAGAGTCACTGTGATGATGTACTATCAGGGAAAAGAGTCACTGTGATGATGTACAATCAGAGAAAAGAGTCACTGTGATGATGTACTATCAGGGAAAAGAGTCACTGTGATGATGTACTATCAGGGAAAAGAGTCACTGTGATGATGTACTATCGGAGAAAAGAGTCACAGTGATGATGTACTATCAGAGAAAAGAGTCACTGTGATGATGTACTATCAGGATAAAAGAGTCACTGTGATGATGTGCTATCAGAGAAAAGAGTCACTGTGATGATGTACTATCAGAGAAAAGAATCACTGTGATGATGTACTATCAGAGAAAAGAGTCGCTGTGATGATGTACAATCAGAGAAGAGTCACTGTGATGATGTACTATCAGAGAAAAGAGTCACTGTGATGATGTACTATCAGAGAAAAGAGTCACTGTGATGATGTACTATCAGAGAAAAGAGTCACTGTGATGATGTACTATCAGAGAAAAGAGTCACTGCGATGATGTACTATCAGAGAAAAGAGTCACTGTGATGATGTACTATCAGAGAAAAGAGTCACTGTGATGATGTACTATCAGAGAAAAGAGTCACTGTGATGATGTACTATCAGAGAAAAGAGTCACTGTGATGATGTACTATCAGAGAAAAGAGTCACTGTGATGATGTACTATCAGAGAAAAGAGTCACTGTGATGATGTACTATCAGATAAAAGAGTCACTGTGATGATGTACTATCAGAAAAAAGAGTCACTGTGATGATGTACTACCAGGGAAAAGAGTCACTGTGATGATGTACTATCAGAGAAAAGAGTCACTGCATTATGCTAATTTTACAAATCACAGTTTTCTAATTTTTTTTTCATTTTCAAATCTTATAAATTCATCTTTGTGTACCATAACCAATTTGCAGTAAAATTAGTAAAGTTTCTTCTGGAAATGAAAATTAGTTAACTGTTAAATACTTCATAATATATACAGTTAAATGTGACTGTATATCAATGGTAAACAATGACGTGACGCAGGCTGAATTATTATATCATTTTCCGAATTACTAAGACTAGTTAATTCTCAATGCAGTTCAGTTCATCTCCCCTGCATTTATCTGTGCTTTAGTCATTCTTTTTTTTTTCTAGGAGATAATATACAGAAAATGTTGTCGCATCCTGCCTTAGTCCTTTCAATGTCAGTTGCAGGTTGTCAGTCAGTCTAGCGAGGTGTCACCACTCAGAGGTAAAAAACAAAGTGCTACGTTAATTAGTTAAAATTGTTTAAGATGTTAATTCGTAGTAAAGATTCGAATATGCCGTATAGATTGAAAGAGAAATAAACTTATATATTGGCCGCACCATTAATATGTAGAAGCAAGAAGCAGATGTGCTTTTCTTTGTTTATCACGATTTTACAGATCTATTATTGATTTCTGCTAAATGGAATAATTATATTTACTGTCTTAAAAAACTTGTGGATTTAACCACTCTTCTTAAAAGTGTAGTTAGAACAAACATCTACTTTTATATATTTGACAAAGGTATTTTCTTACAGAAAAGATGTCGGTTATAATGAAGAGGAGGGATATCTCTCACTACACCAACAGAATAACAGAATGCAGCCACGTTACAGATTTCAGATCCTGTATTTGCAACTTCAATTTCTCCTTCTGCCAAATATCCGACAAAATAATAGATGCTCGAAAGAATGAAACGGAGGAAGTACCTACGAACTCGCCAATATCTACCACCACCACGGAGAGTGAGGTCTTCACTCTAGATGATACGACGTTTTTCCCCGAGACCGATATTTCCGATTCGATGGCTTCGAATCAGTCAGAAGAGTTTTTTGGTGAATCAGAAGAGTTTCTTAATCCATCAGGAGATTTCAACTCCTGTGTTCTTATGAATTGGATGGGCTTTCTCCTTGGAATTGGGATTGGAATTCTATTGACGTTTCTAATTTTGTTCGTTCTTTGGAGAACATTTCCTGGTGAGATTTTGAAATAATTTTAGAAGCATTTAAATGTTAGTGAGCTTAGATTCATGAAGGTAACAAAGCCGTGTTTCAAATTGGCAATGAAGACAAATCTTCTACTCTCGATTATTTCTAACGACTTTATGTGTACCTGAAAAAGAGGTCGCTTTTGCTGAAAGTCGCTATTTTTAGATTACTGAAAATCTGATAAACAATAAATTTAGTGTTGATTGTAAATTGTAATACATCTGAATAGAATAAATGTAACTATATACTTGTTAGACGAATAAAATATTTGTTAAACCATATAATTGAATGAGGTCGTTGTAGGAGCTGCACAGCTCTTACAACGGATATTTTCTGTCCTTTGTAAAGGGTGTCCGTTGAAAGATCATCCGCTGTACGAGCTATACCCGTATTGTAAAATTATAAACACCTAATTCGAAGTAATAAAACGTTTCCCTTTTTCCAGACCGTATCCGAAAGTATGTGAACAGGTGTGGGGCATCTTGCGAAGATCTGGAAATAGATGATGTACCTCCACGGCCTCTGGAAACGAGATTCCCCAAATCTTCTGCCAATCAAACTCTGCCCCGAGGGGAGGACTCCACCTCCTTGCTCTTCCCCAAAGAAACCCCCTACCTCGACCTGTCTTCTGGTAACAAGTCTGGAGAAAAACAAAAGCAGGAGAGTAAACCAATAACTCAGCAGTACGAAGACCAGTGCCATAAGAAATTGTATGAGAACATTTAAAAATTAAAACATTTCATTAATTCGATAGAATTACCCAAACAAGAAGGATATTCCCTTTATATTTCAGGAATATATCGTTCTTGACTGGATAATGGAAGCTCGTAGAATAATTTTCGATTTATCGTACTGTTCCACATATTGTATAATATAAGAAAATATAAGTTAAATAATAATAATTAAAAAAAAAATTATAGTATATGTAGTGTGGAGCAGTACGATAATTTAAAATTATCTTATGTCATAAATTTTTTTATCACATAACCAGAAATTACATTTTACGATAAAGTGCTTTTTTCAATACTTTTGCCAATAATTTATTTTGATGTTGAATTAATTATGATAAAAAATACGATTTGATATTCAGATGTTTTTAAGCAAATAATGTAAATTAATTGGATAATATGAAAAATTGTAAATAAAGTGAGGAACCACAGTCATTGTAATTCCAAATTAAAAATTGCATCTAAAATTTGTAAATAACGGTAAAGTTTCACGTGCTTATTATTCAATTAAAAAGTTAAATATTTTTCTAATGAATAACATATACTTTGTATTTAATACCCATGTTCCCTTCATCAAGCCCCATGTAATTTCTAGGCTACTTTTCAGTCTGCCATCTCTTGCCCATCTAACCATCTAGTGCCCATGTTGGCACAATGTGTCATGGTTGCTTGGGCTATGGCTATTTAGGTTTCTTATATATTTATATTTCTATTTTATATATTAAATTAAAAAAAAAACACTGCAAACTTGTAGAAATTTAAAATATACGCATCCTTACAAATAAAAAAATGATATTAAAATACCAAATTACCAAAAAGTACAAATTATTAAGCATTATTTATCTTAAAATAATCAATATATTTATTCGTACAGTATTCTTTAAAAATAGTTTTAAATTTTATCTGACATATATATTATATTTTATCATATTTCAAACAGGATACATAACGTGCATTTTATGAATGTTTAGTTATAACTTACAAGATAATATTTCAGTTTTTCTGCGGAATAA
This sequence comes from Caprella mutica, assembly GCA_947561585.1. Classification (NCBI taxonomy): domain Eukaryota; kingdom Metazoa; phylum Arthropoda; class Malacostraca; order Amphipoda; family Caprellidae; genus Caprella; species Caprella mutica. The sequence continues at coordinate 67,793 of CANNZV010001241.1, read as the reverse complement.
TGTATATTGATAATTAACTATATTGATAATTAACTATATTGATAATTAACTATATTGATAATTAACTATATTGATAATTAACTATATTGATAATTAACTATATTGATAATTAACTATATTGATAATTAACTATATTGATAATTAACTATATTGATAATTAACTATATTGATAATTAACTATATTGATAATTAACTATATTGATAATTAACTATATTGATAATTAACTATATTGATAATTAACTATATTGATAATTATGGGTCTATGACAAAATCCCCCTCCGGACAAAATCCCACTCCGGACAAAATCCCCCTCCGGACAAAATCCCCCTTCGGACAAAATCCCCCTCCGGACAAAATCCCCCTCCGGACAAAATCCCCCTTCGGACAAAATCCCCCTCCGGACAAAATCCCCCTTCAGACAAAATCCCCCTCCGGACAAAATCCCCCTCCGGACAAAATCCCCCTTAGGTCTCTATATCAATTAAAGATAATCTCATAATTTTAAAGTTATGAATTATTATATAAACCGTTTAAAAATTTAATTTTTATAATTTACTAATAAAGAATCATAAATTTTTTCTTATTTTTTATTTAAACTGTCTCATTGATTTTTCAGGTTAACTAAGATATACAGGGTGGCGGAAAAGTAACTTCACACTTTTAAATGTTTATTGAACGAAAACCGACTCAACTATCGATATCAAATATATATGAATTTATAGACTAAATCTCGAAGATTTTTTTTGCAGTATGTATATATAGACAGTAGATTTTTTTTAATGATGTCCTTCTGACGTTCTCCGTTATTGTTCACTGAAGAGCGGACTCTTCGCACGGTATTTTGCAAAATATTTTCTAGTGTGATCCTCGTTATTAAGGTAATTTCTTTAATTATGTTGAGTTTCAACTTTTTGAGGTTTTCAGGCCTATTTTTGTAAGCTTTCGATTTTGAAGATACCCCCAAAGGAAGAAGTCAAGAGAGGTTAAATAAGGAGAACGAGCAGGCCATGAGAATTCACTGCAATGAGGAATTAAGCGAATTTGAATTGTTTTTCTTAATATTGCCATGGTTTATCTGGCGGGAGTTTTATCTTCATCAAACATATTGTAAAAAAAAATTAGAGATTTTGTCTATAAACTCATATTTATTTGATATTTGTAGTAGAATTTGTTTTCTTGCAATAAATATTTTAAAGTGTAAAGTTACTTTTATTTTTGTTTACAGAGGTTCAGTGTGGGATTTAGAAATGGTGTAATATCATAAATTATATTGGGGATGGTTGTAACTAAAGAGATTCAGATCATTTACTTGACTGTTTTCTGTGACTGTTGTTGTGTCACTCCTATGTTCTTTATTTTATCTTTTTAATGCGATACATTAATTTCTATTGATTTCAAATCTAGTATGTAATATTTTTTATTTCCATTTTATTTTAGAATGTGTAATTTATTTAAAATGAAAATAGAATTTTGTAATATATAATATAATAGGTCGGTATCATATCTATTTTAGGTGATCATATTAGGCATTGGTTTTTCTTTTTAAATTATGTACTTCACCTGATGATGAATTGGATAATCAATTTGAAAGCTTGAGTTAAGTAAAATATTTTCAACGCTGAGTCTACAAAACCTTACCAGATGTGTAATATATAATTTTTTGTCTTGTATTATTATAATATAACAATAAATAAAGTGCCTATTGTACAGTTAAGTATTTACAACAACTTTTCTCTAAAGAATTATATCATTATTACATTAATACCTTCTATACTAGTAGGTACAGTGCTTGTGCTGGAAGGCAGCGTAATTCAACCACTCAATAGGCGATTCAAAATGAAATACTGTTAAGAGTAGTAACATGTAAAACTGCCGTTGAATTTGTGAAATGTGTGAGATGTTAGATCTTTTATTATTATTAATGTGTTAGTATTTTGTTTGTGAAATCCTTTTTCTATTTAGATTTCTCTCTTATTTGTTACGGTTACAATAGTTTTAGCCATGTTTATTCTAAACATTTTTGTACTTCCTCTCTTCTGAAGTACCTTACATTAATTTGTTTATAGCTTTATTTATAGTTTGTAGCTGTACTATGTTTTCTTTGCTGCCCATTCTTTGTACTTCTTCTCTTCTGAAGTTCCTTGCAATTATCCTCAGTTATAGTTTGTAGCAGTGACTGAATCTTTCTTTGTCTTATCTTTTCTGTACCTATTTGTCACTTCTTATAAGTCGCATCCATGTGAGTAATTCTATTCTATTGGGCGCCACATTGTTCGAGCAGTTAAACACATTTATAAGTTAGTTTGGCGGTATAGATTGTTTTTGTGCGTGCGAAAAATTATTACACCTGTTATAGGTTTCGTTTATAACTCTGTTCCCTTAAGTTCTATTATTTCCAGTTCACATATTCCTATCTACTGGCTCATGTCTCTCGATTACCAAATTTCATTCTCTACGCCGAATTACCTGTAGTAAGTATTTGTTTATGACTAAATAAACATCAATTTTCCATATTTTATGCCTAATTAGGATTATTGTGTTTGTTACTTGTATTGCTCTTTTGTATCTTTCTCAGATTAATAAATGAAATACTCAGTCCATAGCGCTGTTTCATTTCGGAGAAGAAAATCCGAAACAGTGCTGCAATCAAATTCAAATAATATACCTAGTTGAGTATCTGGAGTTAAAAATCAAAACATTTAAGATTCCATGATAAAGTAATTGATTCAATCAAACCTAAAATACAGGAAAGGCTTTTAAAATCTAAATTAAGTTCCTTGCAATGTTCCGCCAAAAATCTTCAAGATAATATTTTTCATATTGGGCCGTAATCTTCTTTATTCGCTTTTTTTTCTGTTTGGTTGAGGCTCATGACCAGAACTATGTTAAGCCACCCGGCAGTCCTGATATTTAATTTCTGTTGTTTTAAGTAAGTCAAAGAACTTCCAAATATGTGGATGTGAAGAACCACACAATGAGGAAACCCGTCTGTGCCAAGCTTCGACGATGTTATTAGTTCGAGGAAGATGGTCACTAGTTCTATAGTGGGGGTTCCACTAAGATACTTAGAATGTTGAAGGCCGACGTGCTTTACGATATTGCCCCCCAATATAAACATCCTCAAAATAATTCAATATCTGAACTCCTCCTTCTGGCATTAGATCAGATAACGTGTAAAACACAGTTTGTGGCTGCGGAGGGCAGCTGTGAGAATGAATAGAAATCCTAGACTTTTCTCCATTTTTAATCGGTGTTTTCTGCGAAAACAGAATCTAATAATACTTTGCAATTTAATAATAACGAGGCATATTTGATTATTAATGCATGGGTAAAGTTTTTAGACTAATTTAGGTAATTTAACCACATTTGGAAAGCTGGCATTTAGGATTTTAATATTAATAAATAGGTAATTTTATTTTAGGAAATTTAGGGAAATGCAATGAATCTATAAGATATAAGTTTAATATTGCAGATTTAAATTAAAGGCAAAAAATGAATCTGATAAATGTTAGGCTAAGCTGGGTTGCAATATGACAAATATGAAATTTCAATCCTTAAGTAATGAATGTAAAGTATATTAACAAAATTTAATAGCTCTAGCTATACACTTTTATAATCTATATTTTTGTTTAATAAGAATAGCATAGAATAGTTAATAAATTGCAAATAATAAACAAAAAGAGGGAACTTACGACTGTTGTAGTTGTCGGGATTCACATATAATAATAATGATGCAATTACAAACTAAGTGTTGCCATATGATTGGTGCAAGATTTCTAAAGATAAATATTGAAATTTTGATAACAAACATAAAATTCGATATAAAATAATATGAGATTATTTTTGTAGAATAATAAATAATAATAATAAAGAAAATATTTGCTGGAATGACAGCACACAGTTTCAATATCGTCAGGATACTTTGATACTTTGCTTGTGAACAACATGTCTTTTAAACTCATTAAAATCTGTCTGTCTGCATCCAGAGGGGGATTTTGTCCGGACGGGGTTTTTGTCCAGAGTGGGATTATGTCCGGAGGGGGCTTTTGTCCGGAGTGGGCTTTTGTCCGAAGGGGGATTTTGTCCTGTTCCCGGTGGTATCATCGGCAAATATAGGTTTAACTTTGACGAGGGTATCTTTTTTGTACAGCAAGAAGATGATAGACCCAAGAATACTTCCTTGAGGGAGTACCGCATCACCCATCCTAACACAGAGTTCAATTTCTAAGTTAACGATCGCAAATCAAGTCAGGAGAAGGACTCTGATACTATTTGTGTATATCTTCTTCAGTAGTACCTAGGGGTTGACAGTATCAAAAACTTTACTCAATTCAACTGACCCACCAATAACATGATTCTTTTTGTTACTATTATAATAATAAAAATGAACAAATCGAATAAGGGCATCTACGTGTTTCTACTACCGCTAAATGCAAACAGCATACTACTTAAAATATTATTTATCTCTATTGCTTCTCATATGGGTAGTAGGTCCTCTCCAGGCTCCGGGAAAAAAATGAGTTTATTACATAATATTATAGAACTAAGGTCTAGGTCTCTACGATCATTATTCTGCAAACATTTTATTGAACGATAAAGAAAATGTCCAGTACATAGCTACAAACTCATAGACGGACAAGCCTATGAGAATATTACGAAATAAGTAACGATATCAAGTCCATATGTAAGTATGTAATACTTTTTGGAAATTCGTTTCAGTGAATATTTTATTATTTGCTTTTAAAGTTTTTAAATACTCTGTGTGAAACAATTGAGCAAATCACTAATCTGACGCTGAAGAAGAAGATTGTACACTCTTTGTTTTGATTTCAAATTTAAATTTATAAACAACAAATGCGTTTTTGGCCTAGGTTTAGGAAATTAATTGTTTCCTGAAGACTGAAGTATAAAAATTTTTCTATGATAAGTTTATCCAAAATATACCTTTACACGAATATTAAATGGATTCATTAAACCTAATATCCTAGATGACAATCAAAACAAATGGTGTACATTCTTTTTCTTCAGACTGAAAATAAGTAAGTTGGAAGTACAGGTAGAGTTTTTATTAAAAAAAAGATAAAAGCATATAAAATAAAAAGAATGCGATCAAATTTCATGAGATTAGCAGCAAAATGATAAGAAACATTAGCCTCATTCATTAAATTGAAGAAAAAAAATTTGGCTGGAGGGGACCTTTTTAAAATGATTTAGGATTAGAAAATGAGGTTTACAATATATGTTCTTATTGAAAACATCTTTGTGCATTTAGGTATTTAATGAATTTGATTAATTTATTGTCTGCAACATATAGAATAACAAAAAATAACCACTTATGCAATTAAGTCAGAATGGTTCATGAATGTCATGAAATGTGAAAAATATGCATCAAACATTGATTATATTAAAAAAAAAGTTACTTAGTCTGTCTCAAAAAGGATTTATATCAATACTTGGTAAGGTTAAAATAGGTCTAAAATTACCAAACGTGGGTTCAGAGCCAGACTTAAGGGCCGTACACATGTAGGGTTTTTTATTTCACAGTTAATATCCATGATACCTGCAGGTATCATGGATACAAACTGAAATAAATAATAATTTTATCGTTTTCTCTTTTATTCTCGTTGAAAAAGTAGGAGGAGCTTAGCAAAAAGTCTGGTGGAAAGACTTAAAAAACCCTACGTGTGTACGGCCCTTTATGAATGGGATAACAATAATCGTCTTCTTTAATTATAAATTTAAATATCTTAAAGGGAATACAATATAGAACATGGATGAATCCTTTTGTGAATTAACTCTGTCAACAGAAATCAAAAATGGTGAACTAGTTAAATTAACATCAATATACCTACTGTGATCCGATACTGAAGAAATTGCATCGGTATTACGATTGTGGTGTTACATATTGAGCAGTTTTACAAAATATTCAATGTCCCTATATCTATTTTACATAAAGAGTGAAAAATTTGAGAGTATCAGAAAAATTAGTAAATTAATTATTGTAGGAAAATTCAGTTAAATCGAGAGACTGGAAAATTAATTAAGCCCTGATTAATATAATTTTTAATGACGGCCTGACACATATGACCGTCCGAGTTAAAATATGATATATTCGTGCTAAAATATAATTATATTTGCAGTTATACCTATTTATTATAAATGTACCTTACAGTAAGAGATTTTAATGACAGTCCAATAAAATATATGATATATTGGTGGACTAAAATTAAATTTTGTGTTTACAATCGTGCCTCTCCATTACATGTTCCTCCAAGGAAAGAAGAACTGCACCTAAAGGTTTTCGTACATCTTGTTATGCGACTCATCTGCGTTTCGACCAGTAATTGGATTATGCGCCACGTCTCCGTATTCAGATTCCTTTTCTTTGTCAAGTTCAAGATATATGGGTGGATCTTTTGTTTCGACCAAACTGGTTCCATCTTGACGGTTGAGTGAAGGGTGCTGGAACTTTGTCTCCATTGGCCTTGCAGCTACATATGGAGCTTTCTGATCTTCAGACGCTCCAAAAAAATCGAAATACTTTCGGAAGATGTCTGGAAAGTAAGGTTCATTTTATTACTTTGAATCAGGTGCTAATCAATATATGTATTATCAATCAACCTACAGAATTAATACAAAAATGTATTTTTCATTTTTTTTAACCCACAATGGATTGAGTATTTATGTATTACCTTGATAATTTTTAGTAATAATATACATGCAAGCATACTTCTAAAATGATTTCAAAATCTCACCAGGAGCTATTCTCCTAATAGCGAACCAAATCAGCGTCATCAATACCAGCCCAACTAGAACTCCAAGGGCAAATCCCGCCACATTCATGAGAATGCAGTCTTTTGCAGCTAGGCAGGTACTATCTATGGTCTCTAAGGAAGACATCTTTACAAGATTAAAAATGGCTCCTCTGGAATAAAATAGTTTAAAGCAATTATGTAAAATCTAAATGCATGATGGAATTACATTATATACTCTACTTATAATATATCATAAATATGTATATCAGTTATACAGTATGGACCACAAAAATGAAACTCGAATTCAACTGCTTATAACTATGAAATGAATCAGTGTATTTTAATTCTATTTGTTGAATTATGTTCAGAAAAGTTTTTTTCATCACTCTAGCTAATGATGCTAAATTGGTAATATTTTTCGTCTCTCATCGTTGTGTTTAAAAACAATTTATAAAGATAAGTTGCACAAAACATTTTTCCAGGTAGAAATATTTTTTTATGATTAATTTTTATGATATAGAATTATTTGGAACTTCTTAATAAAAAAATTATTCCGAAACTTGGATTGTCTAATGGGAATAACACTTTCATTGGATCTGGAACGATTTCACACATGGGTCATCGTCGCAGAAAATTATTTGCAAGAATAGATCGACCGCCGAAAACTTGTAGTATTTTAACAAACTTTAGTCAGTGTAACCAATGTAGATATTTCAGCTGATTCTTGGGTTCAGGCAATTCTACCGGTTGGTCTTGATGGACTGATCGTTGTGGGAGAGCTGGAGACATTGCCTTACCTGATTTTGTGACTACAATGTATTCTGTGAGTGATTTGGTTGAAATTTATCTTTAAATATGGATGTAGTTGATACCGGAGAGCTATCGGAAGCAGTTGGGACATGAAAGCGAGGTTAACAGGCTGACATCCCTGTACCAGTCCTTCAGTTCAGTCAAAAAGAATGAGATACACCACGGGCTCATTCATTAATGAAAATTCTGTTGGTCAGAGCTGATCAGGTGGCGAGAGCACGAGTGTTATTCAAAGTTCATATAAAGGAAACTGGAGTGTGGTTGAGTATGATTCCCATACAATCATTAGGTACAAAGCTTGACCCAGAGGTCCTGAGGGTAGCTATTGCTCTCAGCAGGGGTGTCAGAAACATCAGAAATACTTCGTCCTTGGTGATGCATAAATATTTGAGCCAATTGCTATAGTGAACCTCCTCAATCATGAGGGCCATAGGTAGATCCAAGGTAGTCTGCCTGGCTCCAACAGCGAATGGCTCTTACGATCCAGAGGGGGAATGACTTTAGTATCCTTTCAGCCGCAAAGGATAGGTTTCAGGGGATTCCAGGACAATAACCCCTCGTGCAAAAAACCCCCTGTGCAAAATACCCCTCGGACAAAAAAAAAACGTGCAATAAACCCTCCTGACAAATACCCACGGACAAAAAAAACCCAAGCAAAAAACCCCCGGTGCAAAAAAAACCCCGGTCTATATAAATAGCATAATTACATTATTCAATGCGAAAATATGACAAATTTTTTTGCAAAATAAGGTAGGTATACCCAATTACCTATTTTATAGTAAAAAAAGGACAGTATACATTTTGTCACTATCAAACCTGGCGGGGGGGAGGGGGGGGGGGGCAAGCACCCCCAGCCCCCCACCCAATCAGACCGCTAACCTAACCTTAGGTGCACTATAACTATATCTCTTTATATTATAACATATAGTAATTTTAATAATAAAAAAATAATGAAAATTAATAAAATTTAATTAGGCTATTTATATCGACCGGGGTTTTTTTGCACCGGGGGCTTTCTGCTTGGTGGTTTTTGTCTGGGGGTTTATTGCACGGGGTGGGGTTTGTCCGGGGGGGTATATTGCACGTGGGTATTTTGACCGCGGGTTTTTTTTTTTTTTTTGCACGGAGGCTTATTGTCCTGTCACTGTTTTAGGGCGGTCGAATTCACTCCTTATGTGTTTTCTCAACCCTTCCTTACGACCTCAGTCGTAAGTTCCTTTAGGAATTTCCTCTTATTTAAACATTTTATTCTTCTTGTTTTTGATGGAAAAATATTGTCTTGAAGAAAATGTACAATTTTATAACCAACAATTTCTTACAAAAGTGAAAATCAGCGGACTTCTCATTACAAAAAATGGTTATTTTGAAACCATTTTAATTAAAATAAAACTGTTTCAATTGCGATACAGTTTCTATTAATAATGCTGAGAAAATAAGATTGAAATAATTATTTGTTGTTATATTTCATTTAATATCAAATTAAAAAAAACTTCAGTTGATAAGAATATCCTGTAACATTATGCTATGTGTATATAACTTCCTAAAAGATGATAACGACTGAGAAACAATGAGAAAAGATTAAAGTGGGGCCATAGAAGATTAAGAGGGGTGCTCTTATAATCTTCTATGGCCCCACCATAACACTAAATTTTAATTAACCCTTGACCACGTAGTGTTTCATATATGGTAAAAACAATATATAGATTTTATGTAAACAAATTAATAATATTAAGAGGACCAAAAAATATATAAAATTTGAGATAAAACCCTATTGTTTTTGATAAATAAATTATTATGATGAAGAATCAATATTTAAAGGATAATGTGAATATTTTAATTAAAATTCGTTTTTCATACTGAATTGTTATAATCTTTGGTAGAAGAATCTTCTTGTGCAGTGAAGGGATAAACGTGCAGTGAAGGGTTAAACGTGCAGTGAAGGGATAAACATGCAGTGAAGGGATAAACATGCAGTGAAGGGATAAACATGCAGTGAAGGGATAAACATGCAGTGAAGGGTTAAACGTGCAGTGAAGGGATAAACATGCAGTGAAGGGATAAACATGCAGTGAAGGGATAAACATGCAGTGAAGGGATAAACATGCAGTGAAGGGTTAAACGTGCAGTGAAGGGTTAAACGTGCAGTGAAGGGATAAACGTGCAGTGAAGGGATAAACGTGCAGTGAAGGGTTAATTTATTCACATCATCGAATAAGTTAATTTTACATAATTTTTCTTCTCTTCAGTGTTTAATTCACAACTCGTTACTCCGAGGGATAATCTCAAACTGAAAAGTACAGACGGCATTCACAGGATGTGCGCAGTTTCACCAATAATACACTCGCTGATAAACAAAATTCACAAACGCTTTATTTTAAGAACTATTTCCATATCAGGCTGCATTATTAAATTATAATATTTTACATATGTTATACCTAAAATATCTTGAAAGAAAATATTCTCTTTAAAGAAAACTTTTACCAGATCAGAAGGCACACTACGTTAATATGTAATTTTCTGGAAAATTTTGTTGCATCATTAATGAAAACATTCAAAACAACTATTTAATAATCTATTTTTACCAATTAAATATAATAATTGTTCATAACCAACTGATATTTAACTATGAAGTAAAAATGAAAAGTGTCAATCGGGAGATAAGTAAAATGTAACATATTCTTGCTATATTTTATATCATTTCATAATTGTGATTTTATCGTAGAGAAATGTCAATTTAGATTTATTCTGTTGGTTATCATTTTTTACGCCCCACGATACATATAACCAAGGTTAATAGACTATAACAGGTTAACCAGTCTGGAAAAAAAATGCCAGAGGTACGATGTGATCATATGGCGGTTTTTGAAAAATGAGTTGTGAAACAGTGAGATATATGGGGTTTTCTCTCAAACCATACATTTTTCGATACTGGTTCTGTACTCAGAATTATTTTAAATTTAATAATCTATAAGAATATATAAAACCATGATAATATAAATGTGTTTCCACGGAAAAAGGGATAAAAAAAACTAATGACCGTTCTCTCCGATAATTAGTGTGCAACAGTGTATGGAAAGGACTTTCGTCTGAAATATCTCTTAAACCATCCATTTTTAGATACTAGTTTCGTACTCAGAATTCTTTTAAATTTAATAATTTGTCAGATGATATCAAATTATAATAATATAATTGTGTTTCCGCGGAAAAATGAATGAGAAACTAAAGACCATTCACTCCGGTGATTAGTGTGCAACAGTGTATGGAAAGAACTTTCGTCTTGAATATCTCCTAAACTATAAATTTAACAATGTAGGTCCACAGTCAAAACTCTTTTAAACCTAATAATCTATCGAATAGTATAAAAATATTCCAATATTATTATTGTTTCGCTTGCAAATGGATAATAAACTAACTGCAATGAACTCCGAAAATTAATGTGCTACACTCTTTGAAAAAAAACTGTAGTGTTTCGTTTTGAATATCTCTTAAACTATAAATTTAACAATGTGGGTCTATAGCTAGAACTCTACTAAATTTAATAATCTATCGAGTGGTTTGAAAATATTTCAATATTATTATTTTTTCGCTTGATAATGGATAAAAACCAGAATACCAGGATGCTACAAACACCTTGTGAGTTTAAATATGATGGGGCACTGGTTAACATTTTCATCAGCTTTTATTACTGTTCCTAAAATTATTACACACATAATATTGTAATAATAACATAAGAAATATATAATATAAAATGTCAATTATTTGTAACATAAGTTTCATGACACTGCAATGCTATAACAATTATTTAGGTTACTAATTTTACTTATTTTTATAGCCTATAGGACAGGTACCTACTGATTACTGTGTACAAAATTAATAGGTACCTAGGTACCTATAGTACAGTGTATAGGTACTTTAAGCTTCTAAGATTATTTATTTTTCGTTGGGATTGATCAAAATAGTTCTTCAAAGTATTACCTAATCAGTTATTATTTAATAAAATAAACTTTTTAATTTCAGAGATGAGAGATGATTTAGAAAATGAAACTTCACCTTTGTTAAATAATGACTAGGTTCTCTGAAATTTAAAAAGTATATTTTATTCAAAAATTTAATACCTAATAACTAATTAGCATGTAGGAGAATTATTTTGATAGCACTTTTATGAAATATGTTAATTAATTTTTAAAATTGTCTGAAGACTTGGTGGATGCAGTTCATTGTAACAGTTTGAAGTTGTTGTAATATTCAATTCGTCTAACCTGTTATAGTCTATGAACCTTGCATCTAACTGGTAAGTTTCATATAAACCTCAGACCGAATGTACTGAGACCGCTGAAATCTCATATTGAATAAATGTCAAAACATGTCAAAATTACTAATGTTACGTATCATTTTACAGCGGTTAATGATGTTATCCGCTTTTAATAAATACACTACACATTTTAGTACTCATAATTTCAATTTTTTCTTTTATGGTTCTTTAATAAAATCATTATAAAATGAGACCGAATTTTCCATGACCGAATTTTTTGAGACCGAGTTTTCCTAGAATCTTTTTTATGGGTTTTTTTCTTTGATGGTTTCTGATTACACGGCATGTCTCTTACGTCTACTGTTTGATGTCCCGTTCCCTGTTGCTGCTACTATTATGAAACAGTTGAGTCAACTACAAGTCTCACTTCAGCTGCTGCTGCTGATTGCTACTATATCTTTGATCATTTGGTTTGCTGCTACTGTTATCTAAGCCACTTCTACTTCTGGTTTTGATACCTGCTGATGGTATTTTAATCTACTGGTTCCAGTAATAGATATCATACAAATATATATATTTGGTTCGTCTTTATTCTTCGCTAATCAACCTTCTAGCAGTATACGGTACATCCTATAGACCTATACTCTACACGATTCAACCTTCTAGTATACGATTCGTCCTACAGTCCTACTCTACACGAATCAACTTGCTCATATCTATGCACCAAGCTGGTCTCATTTCCAGTTCAGATCACCACTTGATTGGATTATCATACCGGGTTCTCACTCATCTAGTAATACTGAAGAACACCCGCTTCGTCCTATTTCTGAGATAATTATGTTCACGGTGCTCTACCTACAGTCACGCAATCTGCTTGGAACTAACTTTCCTCGTGACTCCTGGATGATATTTGTGTAGTCTTATTTGAATAATTGTCTTGATTATCTAACTCGCAATTCATTTCAAGCCAAACAATCATCAGTTCAGCCTAAGTAAAATGGAGATAAAATAAAATTGAGTTAGATAACCTGAACAACAAATAAATTAAATTAAAAAGCAACCAACCCATTCTCTAAACTATAATTCTCTAATTTTCGTGCATTAAAAATTACATTACGCTCATATAAATTGAAAAAAAAAATTGTTCACAAAGAGTTATTACAAATTTGATAATAAAATGGGTATGGTTTTTCATGCACTGTTTATTAAAGATAGAATCCAAAAAACTAACAGAAAAAATAAGAAAAATTATTTGATAATGCTAAATTGTGAAAAATCAATGTCCTGACCCGCTAATATTTTAATATCTTTTCATCTTATTAAAAACTAAGTTCATTAGGTATCGTAGTCCAAGCTCAACAATACTGTTCATATTCGGAAGGATCCAAGTCCACCAGCAATGTTCCATCAGCGCATGTAGGAGGAGCTCCAACTTCAGTCACTTTTGCCAGGTATTCAGGGTTTAGAATAATCCAGGCCAAGTCACAACCACAGTCCAGTGGATTGCCTGGGAAAAGGCAAAAGAATATTCAATATAGAAATTGAGTAAAAACAAACCTTTCTGTCATAATGAACACCACAGATTCTGGAAAGGTGACATGTTTATATGGAAGAACAAGATGCTCACCTGAATTATTTATGTGATAAGATTACATTTTGAATATTTAAACTCTGATTAATTGATCTCAAAAATGTCTAAATCAGATCAGATTTGTATTCTATATATGTAAATGATATTGGCTTGGAGAATTCAGTTCGAATTAAGCTAATTAAGATCACTCATTTCTGACATCTCAGTTTACGTGACTATATTTCAGCTATTTAAACTTACAAAAGATAGACACCTTTTTCGCTTAAACCGAATTATCTTTATTTGGAAATTGTTTAATTATTGAACCTCAAATGATATCTCTGAAATGCAAAACATTATACCCTTCAAATACTAAAATGTTAATAAGGTTATAAAGGTGATAGAGATAGAACTAATAAAGAAATTACCGTAAACTCTGAGTTCAGAAATGTAAGGCATCAGAAATCCAAAGACTGAGACATCAATCGTCTTCAGGAGGTTGTTAAAAAGGTAAATCACCAATGAATTCAGTGCTGTCGAAAAGAAATAGAGACCTTATATTGTAAATAAAATGAAAAAATCTGTTATCCTTTCATGTAAAGTGAATTCAATCAATTTTATTTATTCAATAGGACGACAACTTTAATAAAAATTAAATTTATCATCCATTTCTGATTAAATTTATAATGAACTTACGTGGCTCTCCTTTCAAAGCGAATGCTCCGGTCTCAATTGTCTCCAATTCATTCTGGTATAAACTATAATAATGTCCATTGCTCGTGATGGGAATAGAGCCACTCTTGAGGATCTTGATGTTATCGTTATATAAATATATGTACCTCAGGTTTGGAATTTCATCGAAAGTTCCTACGAGAAAAAAAAAGAATAAAATTAAGTAAATACCTATTAATTTAAAATAGTAATTTATATATTCAATAAATTTTGGTTTTAAAGGCCTAATACTGATTTATCAATCATTAGCTCTGGTTAAAATATCTTGTTCCTGGAGTAGCAATTCTGCCATGAACTCTCTCAACTTACCTATAATATGTAACTATTAATTCAGTTTGCCTTTATCGATAATTTTTGCTATTATTTATTGATATGGATTAATGTATTGTTGCATTGATTAATGCTTCTAGATCTTCTGACGATGACTAATAATATGCTGCATTAACGAACAATTGACTTATGTTATATAATGATATAAATAATTACCTGGAATTATATCAGATATTTGTGATGACGCGAAACTAATATGTGTTAAACTCTTGCTCTTAATTTCAGAAACTGATGTCAAATTCGAGAAAGTCATGTAAAAAGTGGTTATCTTGTCACTAAGTGGAGGAGGAGGGAAGACAACTGATGCTATCTGTGTATTGTTAAATCTGACATACTCCAGGTCTGCATCGGAGCAGGACTCGTAGAAAACATCACTGACTTCTACCAGTGGGAATGGTCCGGGATACAGGTAGAACCGAAGGAACTTCACACCTCCGCAAGTAAAGTTAAGAGCTGTTAGACAATCTGACGAATTCATTCTGAATTCATAGAAATCAGTCACAGGAAATTCCTTCTCTAAGATGTTGGCGAGTTCTTCATCAGACGATATGTCAGTACAGTCCAGAGTTAGTTGGCCTAAATCTGAATTGTTAATACAGACACACGGGGCAATGTCTGCTTCATTCGGACATGGGAAAGAGCGGAGTTTTTCCGAACGGGTTCCATTGATGTGAAATTCAGTTGAGGCTTCACCGGCAATGACAGAAATAATACTTGACAGAGCAAGTAATTGAATAATGAGGAAACACATTATTGATGCAAAACTGTAGTTAGATAAAAAAAAAGCGATGCTGTCCTTTATAAGCTTTATCGAAGAACAGATTTTTCATTTCTCACGGTTGCGCGACTACAATAATTATATGCATCATGTGATATCTTCTTGGAATGATTTAGTCAGATTATGAGCTATTTACAACACAACATTATAGTTTTATAAGATAGTGAAAGATAAAGAAGAGAGAGAGAGAGAGAGAGTTACTGTGGGATTGATGAAGAATTAAAGTTCTATTTTAAGTTTTTAAACTAATTCTATTTAATTTTCTATTTAGCGAAGGATATCAGTTACCGCAAAAACAGTTTAGTTTCAATTGATATTAAGAAGGGTATAAGGTGGAATAAAATCGAGTAACCAGATTAATTATATTCACATGAACAGTAGGTTCACAAAAGATAGGATAGTGTAAGTTAGTAGTAGAGTCTAAATGTAGAGCTTGTCAGTGGAAGAGTAGGAGACTGTAATACAACAGCTGTAGAGGCTTGATAATAAAAATCTTTCTATGCTTCTTCTTTCTTCAGTTCTAAGAGGTAATCAGTCCTGGCAGTGACCATGTACCTCCATTTTCTGGTCCAAAGACACAAATCAAAGCTCTAAAGATACTTCATTTTGAAGGAAAATAATGGATTTCTTGATTATTAAACATTTATTGTATATCGTATGACGCACTTCTCCTGGAGCCCTACAAAAGTTGTTGAAACGACCTCCTCTAGCATGAATACAGAACGACGTAAGCATCAGAACATTCTTGCACATTTTCTTGATATTCTCCTGGTTATATCTTTCAGCAAAGCTTTGAACACATTGTATGAGAGACTCAATCGAATCTGTTTTTCCCTATAAATTCACGTTTGTTAAGCAGCCCAGAAGTGAAAGTCCAAATGGTTGAGATCTGGACTGTGTTCTGGCCAGGAATTTTCCATCTTCTGCTAATGACTCGACACCGATATGTTTCATTGAGAAATTCTAGAGCTGCAATACTCCATCGTTTATTTTTTTTTTAATGTAGGCAAAAGAATTTCTCATCAATCCAAACAATGTTGCATAGTTGCTGCAGAATTCACTGACAAAACTGCCTTAATTATTCAGTTAATGGTTGAACTTACGTGTAATGATAAAACCAAACCCATGTTGATGTCTGAAGATCCTAGTTTTGGTGAGTGAAATCTGATGGGAAGCTTTTCTGAGGCTTCCTTCACACTTGTATTTCACAACGCCATCTTTAAAAAAATGCTCATTTCAAAAAGTTTAGCATCAATTGATTTTAATGGAGCCCTTCACACTTGCATTTTTTCACCAGCATTTTTTCTAACGCAGCATAGCTCAGTCTCCTGCTAAAATACAAGCAGAATTTTAAATGCTAGAAATTTATCAGTATACGAAGGTCTTAACTTATCTGTTAAGAATAAAGTGTTCTCAATTGCATCACCACCGATATTTGTGTAATTTAACTTTCAACACTTTGGTCCGTGCCCTCAGATTTAAATGAGGTTATTAAATGCATAATGATGATAATATCATAATTATATCATAGACATAGAATCACAGTGTATATAACTTTAATGACAGATGTTACAAATAGTTCTTTATATACTTACACTAGCTGTAAATTTAAAATAATTTCTAATCCAGCTAAAGTAATAATCATTTATTGCACTCATATAAGAATTGGTATTCATATGGTACCACTTGTTAAAGGTCCTCTCCAGGCTCCGGGAAAAAAATGAGTTTATAACATAATATTATAGAACTAAGGTCTACGATCATTATTCTGCAAACTGCATACAATTCTGTTCAATATTTACTTTATAATTTGTTTTTGAAGTTTCTTAATACTCTGTGAGCAATAATTGAGCGAATCACTAATCTGATGCTCAAGAAGAAGATTATACACTCTTTGTTTTGATTACAAATTTGAATTTTATAAACAAACCATGCGTTTTCGGCCTTTATTTAAATTATTCATTTAAATTATTATTCCCATAGTATATAAACGTTTATATTATAAGTTCATTCAATTTTATACCTTTACACGAATATTAAATGGATTTATTAAACCTAATACCTAGTTGACAATCAAAACAAATGGTGTACATACTTTTTCTTCAGGCTGAAAATTTCTTAAATTAGTAAGTCGGAAGTAAAATAGGTTTTGTAGAGTTTTGATTATAAAAATCTTTAAAAGCATATAAAATGAAAAATATGCTACCAAATTTGATGCAGTTTGCAGCAAAATGGTAAGAAACATTAGCCTCGATAAATAAAGCAATAAAAATATTTGCTTGGAGGGGACCTTTAACATATTTTGCCTAATTTCTGGATATTAATCAAAGTATGACAGACCACAGACAGACAAAGATAAAGAAACTATTTATATGGGTGATTTAAATCATTTAATATTGATGTGATGATTCGAGTAATTTCAGAATTTACGGAAATTTTTCTATCTTATAAGGAAATCAATATAAAAACAACTTAAATAATAATATTTTTCATACGATCGAACATGTGGAACATTCTGATAATGCAGAATACACCCTTACAAAAATTTAGTTTATTTATAAAATATATAATCACTAAAAAATAATTAATTTACTGTCATTAATTATAAGTCTCAATTTTAACTGAAATACGTATCTCATAATAAAAAATGTTAAAATTATTATTATTCAAAGTGACTAAATTATTAATGGTAATCACGATGACTTTCAATACATTAGAGATAGTAAAAATCATCTGATAAGATAAAGATATATAATATAAGTTTATATTACAATTTAATTTAATAAAATATGTGCTTGTTTCAGTTCTAGTTTAACTCCACCACGGAAAACTCCACTGCATAACATTTAATTACAATTCCGCCCCCACCCCCCCAAACTCCACTGACCAATTAATTCACCAAACCTTATACATTTAATCCTTTATGGCATCATTCAACTGAATCTATGATGGTGGAATTTTCCACTGGTTAAGTTTACCGCTGGTGGAATTTTACTACTGAAACTTTCCTTGGGGAAAATTGTGCGATAGAATTTGTCGGTCACGGCCTCTTCTTCACGATCACTCGTTTTCCGTATTTCAGTCATTATTGACATTTCTAAAAAAATTGTTTCCTGTTATGGGTGCCAGCTCTATATGGACTATATGGTTGTCCTTGATTAATTTACAGGTATTATTTGCCTAACTGGTTTATGAGGCTCTAGGGCATCTACCTGGTATCCCGTGATGTCTCTACCATTCAGTGAGTAGGGTTGTTACATAATGTTTTTGGTATTGCGTTCACAATGCAGTTAGATTCAGCAGTCAGTCGCTAGCGCGGCATAGCCACTATGTAGTTTTTCTAACTATTAACTGCTATATTTAGTAAAAATACACACGTATCTAGTATGTAAATGGTAATATGTATGTCACACAGTCAAAAGACATTAGTTTTTATATTTTGGTTAGTAATACCTGTCCTATAGTAGCCAGTAGGTACTAGGATATAAATTTGACATAATTTTCCTCCTATGAATTTGGTATGAATGAAGAATTGAAGATACTCTTGAACAATATGTTATGAGGACCAACTTATGTGGTAGCTACCTAGGCTAATATATTTTAATTTAACGGTTTAAACTAATTATAATCCAGTCTGAAAAGAATGTCTCCACAGACTGTCAGACACAGGATTTTATACATAAACCAGTCTGCAGAATATGTGAGATTTTTGGGATATTCTCTCCGAACAATTTTGAATTAATTCCTATATTTACATTAATTTTGCTACGAACACTTCTGAATTAATCCCTATATTTACATTGATTTTGCTACGAACAGAATAAGAGATCTCTACGAACACTTTACCAGTTTCTGCAGACTGGTACATAAATTGGGATTTGGGTGCAGCAAATAACATGGGAACATAGGAAATTCCGAAATAAAATATTAAATAGGCATTAGGTGCAGGATTAATCCACAAATCCTGCTGTACTTTTCAGACTGGATTATAATTCTGCTGTCCAGACTCCAGAGTCCCAGTCTGCAGAATATGTGAGATATTTGGCCAGTTTGCAGAATATGTCTCTTCTCCCGCAGAGATTTTAATTTGAGTAACAGTTACTCTCTGACTTTCAGTAGCAGATTCAGATGGAATTTCCCGCAGCTAATATAATGGTAACATAGGAATTAATTCAAAATCTCCCGCAGCTAAATTAATGGTAACATAGCCAGTCTGCAGAATGTGTCTCTTCTCCCGCAGAGATTTTAATTTGAGAGACAGTTACTCTCTGACTTTCAGTAGCAGATTCAGAAACTCTTGCAGCTAAATTAATGATAACATAGGAATTAATTCAAAATCTCCCGCAGCTAAATTAATGGTAACATTATTAACATAGAAATTATTTCATGATCTCCCGCAGAGATCTCCAATATCTAAAAATTCAATCAAAAACTCTAGCAGAGAGTCTTGGAAAAATGTTCCATATTCTGCCAGTCTGTAGAATATGTCTCTTCTCCTGCCAGAGTGGAATAATAACTCATATCAGATTGACTAGTAACTCTGTTAGGAATTTAGAATGAACAAAAATTACTCATTTTAACCCTAAAAATGCAGAAATCAGTAAATTATTTTATAAATTTCAACTCCACAGTGAAAACTAATGTAAAATAAGTCATTTAAGCTTCACAATTGGGCTTGTTGTGATGATAAACATCACTGATAGGAATGCATGAAGTTAGGAGTAACTCTGTTAGAATTTATGTTTTCCAGTCTGGTTCTCCTGCAGAGACTTTAATTTGAGAGAGAGCTACTCTCTGACTCTCAGCAGAAGATTCAGAATCTCCCGCAGCTAAATTAATGGTAACATAGGAATTAATTCAAAATCTCCCGCAGCTAAATTAATGGTAACATAGGAATTAATTAAATATCTCCCGCAGAGATCTCAAATTTCTAAAATTCAATCAAAAACTCCCGCAGTCCGCAGAGAGTCTTGGAAAAATGTTCCATATTCTGCAGACTGGATATTTGGGATATTCTCTCCGAACAAATTCGGAACAATCCTTAATTTCCTCCTATATTTACATGTATTTTGCTGAGAACAGACGCCAAAATAGAGATTTTCTTGGAGAATGCATTACCAGTTCCTGCAGTCTGGCATTTAGCCTCTAAAATTCATCTGTTAGCCTAATGTATTTTCCAGAGTCCATGACATGTTTCAGAGGCTGGAAAATTGTAAGCCAATTTTTGAGCCAAAATTTCACAAAAAATCTGAGCCAAGCCAATTTGGCTCATTTTTTGAAGATTTCAAGCCAAAATTAACATGGGAACATGGGATTTAATTCAAAATTTAAAGCCAATTAGACATATCTGAGATTTGACCATTTCAAATCTAAGCCAATTAATTGGCTTCAACTGACATCTTTTTATATATAGTCCAGAGTGGCTTGGATGTTGGATTAATCAACAAATCCTGCTATACTTTTCAGACAGTTTCAGTTTTCACTATTCTGCAAAGCGTGTCCATGTCGCCAAAGATCTTTATAGACTTTTTTTGAAGGAAAAAATATCTTTGCGATATCTTCGAGACAATTTCCTAATTAATTCCTATGTTTACAGTTTACAAGTTATTATTGGAGACATTTTAGAGAATTTTGGTCATTTTGGAGATAGATTTGAAAATCTTTGGAGACAAATTCTCCTCAAAATAAAATCTTGGAAGACATATTTGCCACACTTTCCTGACTGGTTGACCACTCGATTCTGCATAATGTCCAGTCGGCTAAAACTGGTAAAGTGTTCGCCAGACTGCAGGAATTGGTAAACTGTTCTCCAAGAAATCCCTCCATTTTGGCTTCTGTTCTCAGTAAAATACATGTAAATTTAGAAGGAAATTAAGGATTGTTCGCACAGAAATTTTTTAATAATGTCCTATATTTTGCAAACTGGAGTACTCATATAGATCTCTTCCATGTTTCAAAGTATGGACAAAGTAAGTGTAAAATCTTCACTAGGATGTCCTATTTCTTCTTCAAAGGATCTTGAATGTGGCGACCTTGATCCATTTTCTCACCAAACTGACGACTTTCCTGCCACACTTTGAAACATGGGATCTCTTATTCTGTTCATAGTAAATTTAATATAAATATAGGAATATAGGGTCCGAGTGTGCAAAGTGTGTCAAATCTGTCTCCCAAGATTTCATTTTTGAGGACAATTTGTCTCCGATTTTCAAATTTTTCTCCAAAATGACCAGAATTCTCCAAAATGTCTCCAATAATTAGATGTAAACATAGTAATTAATTAGAAAACTGTCTACAATATCTTGCAAAAATATTTTTTCCCTCTAAAAATGTCTCAAAGAAGATCTTTGATGACATGGATATAGACTGGATATAGAGATTAATTCAGAATTGTTTATAGCAAAATTATTGTAAATATAAATAGGTATTAATTCAAAAATTTTGTAGATAATATCCCAAATATCCCCCATATTCTTCAGACTGGCATAGCTAATGTGTGTCTTTCCTGGCAGAGATTTTAAATTTGAGAGAGTTACTCTCTGACTCTCAGCAGCAGATTCATAATCTCCTGCTGCTAAATTATTGGTTACATACGAATTAATTCGAAATCTCCACCAGCTAAATTAATTGTAGCTAACATAGGAGTTAATTCAACATCTCCCACAGAGATATAGAATTTCTAAACTTGGGACTCAGATTTGTCTCGGAGAGTCTTTGAAAAATGTTCCATATTCTGCAGTCTGACATCCACTATTAGTACTATCCTACTAGGGTCACTGGATCAAGCAGTTAACCCTTTACGACCTGAATTAATTTTCAAAAGTTAAAATTTTATAAACTTTGAATGTGTCTAGTTAGTGGCCAATAAATAGTTAATATATGAACTAATTTTGATTAGTTTTGAAATTTCCTAAATTTTCATTTTAACACGTGACGCGATAGTCACATTCGTCACTAGGCTCCACACATTCAATTTATCTCAGGAAAATCCTTTATTTTTTATGTGACGAATTCGTCACGCATGGTCGTAAAGGGTTAAATTGCAGCACACTAACTAATTGCAGCCTCTAACAACAAAAACATCATAGCTTCCATCAGTATGCAGTTTGTTTCATCCGTTATGTTGTTGTACTACACACTTCATGGTTGTTTAATGACCTGGTAGGGAAGTGGGTATGGATTCAGGTACTGTCAGTCATAAATTTGATACAACAATTATCAAATTCACTCCATAAATCATAATTCTTCATTCAAATTATCTATTTGATGGAACATACAGAATTTTCATAACTCTTGAGTGTGATTCTAAAAAAAATCCAAAAATCATCTGTTAATGATACTTGAGAATGACTCTTCATCTAAAAGTAAAACATATCAGAGTGAGAGTCAGGTGTCACATTATGCTAACAGGGAGCAGTCCTATAGCTAGTACCAAAGCTTTTTTGCTTTGTCCAATAGTCCCTAGAGGCCTAGCAGAGCATAGCTGTTTAGCTACCCATTCTTTTTAGCTAGGCCTTGTTCTCAATCCATGAAGCTTAAAAATACATGATTGAAACCTATTATTCTTTTTCTAGATATTTCTCTTCATTACTTTGTATTCTATTTTTTATTAATACTACTAATATTTCATTTGAATATTTATAGCGTATTTCATTGTCCAAGCCAGCTACAACATCTTCTGCAATGTCACGTCAAGTGAAAGCTTTAAATTTACTCAAATATTTAGCCGCAGCACCGTGAGTTATCTTCATTTATTCTCTATTTTTTTCATGTCTTTATTTCTCATTCAATTGAAATAAATCAATCTGTCATGATGACTTTTTTTTCAGATGTTCCTGTCCTGCTCACTCCAATCTTGCATCAAGTCTCACTCACTGTCACTCAACATCATCTCAGCCAGAAAAGGACTATGCCTTTGAAGTAGGTTGGATAGCTAATTAATTTCACTAACAAATTTATAACTTTATATTGTTCATGTAAAAATGGTAAAATAGCAATTCATCATTTTTCCCCCATCAGGTATCTCATTTTCTGTTCAAAGTTAAATTAATGTAATTTTACTAACATTAATTACATTAATTAATTATTTTATAATAATTCAGAGAGAATATCCCTAATATCTTCCGTATTCTACAGCCTGGTACATTTTACCATATTTATCTTTTCCGTAGTAATCCTTTTTTATTCTTCGTTTCCGTAGTAATACAGTTTTCCATAGTATAATCATTTTTCTCGTTCAGGTTGCCAGTGCTACAGTTCGTTACGGGCCTGGTGTTACCCGTGAAATTGGTCAGGATGTCACAGCAATGGGTGCCAAGAAAGTCTTGGTTTTCACCGACAAAACCATTGGCAAACTGCCTCCACTGGCACAAGTTGTGGACAGTTTGACGAAAAACAAAGTCAATTTCTCAGTTTTTGATGATGTGAGAGTAGAGCCTACAAATGAAAGGTAGCTACATGCTTTATTTGGTAACTAATTTATATATAATAAGCTAAATATAATAATTTCCTGATAATTTTAAGACTGTATGGCCCTTTATTTGAGCATTGAATAGAAAGAACCTATTTTGTTTCTTGCAGCCAAATTTAATTTTTCAAATCAACAATCTAGCTAAATGTTAAATGCAGTAGCTTAACAACTAAAAAAATAAGGTTCCAGAACCTGTTAACCACTTATAGTATAGAAACTACTTATTTTTTATTCTCTGTTTTATATTTATATTAGCTATATCTAATGTTCTTTCAATTTCCCCCTAGCTTTGAGAGAGCCATAGCATACACCAGATCCAATCCTTACGACTGCATCATAGCTGTTGGTGGAGGCTCTGTGATGGACACAGCCAAGGCGGCCAATTTGTTTGCCTGTCAGCCCGAAGCTGAACTACTGGATTACGTCAACCCTCCTCTTGGAAAAGGAAAAGTGGTGGACTGTAAACTTACTCCCCTCATTGCAGGTACAATTACACTCCGCCTATTAGCTATGACTTAAATTTATTTAGTTAGTTAGCTATTTAATATTTAGGTTATTTTCACCATTTAGCTGACTGACCGTAGCTAATTTTAATCAATTGTGAACTATTTTATTACTAATTGGCTTGTTATTTGAATGATGATATTTTTATTCAAGTGCTGTCTTTTTAGCTCAATATTATGCTTTCAGAAAGAAAAGACTGTTTGAGAATTCTTATCAATTATTTAGAAATAATTGATCTTGTAGTCTTTTGAAACTTACTGTAGCTATAGAAATGTAAGATTTGATTTTTCTTGACAAGGATAACCGTTTGATAAATACTACCTAAATTACATTATCTATCTTCATTTTTTCCCCTCTTAATCTACAGTCACTCTACTCCATTTTCAGTACCTACAACATCCGGAACTGGAAGTGAGACAACTGGTGTGGCGGTGTTTGATTATTTACCTCTAAAGGCTAAGACAGGCATTGCTAATAGGGCCCTCAGACCTACACTGGGTATAATAGACCCTCTGCACACCTTATCCATGCCTGAGAGAGTATCTGCGTACAGTGGGTGAGTGTCAAAAACTAGTCTGATTGAAGGAATATAATAGTAAACTGGTTTTAAAAAAAAAGCATAGAAAAAATCCTTCCGGAACAGATAGCCATTAGTAAAGTAGGAGGTTAAAGCCTAAAAATGTTCTGTAAGGTATATATATATCTTGTAACTATGTCCAGGCCGCTAACCTAACCTTTGGTCAAGAATTTCCGGGGCATTTTTTTCCTGATACCCATTACAACATTGAGGCAAAACCGCTAGAAACGGGTATGAAATTTCTTTGCATTCAATTATCACTCCAAATGTTTCTAGTTTTGATGTGCTGTGCCACGCTCTGGAGTCTTTCACTGCTCTGCCGTACACTGAGAGAACACCCAGACCATCTCACCCACAGTTGAGACCAGCCTACCTAGGCTCTAACCCTGTGTCTGATGTCTGGGCTAGAGAGGCTCTCAGAATTATAGCCAAGTACTTCAAGAGGTTAGTGGTGAAAGCTTTTAGATGATCTTATTGAATATAATAATACTGACTTTATTGAAAAGAGAACGGTTTAGAAATAATGAAATGAATAGCTACAGTAAACAATGGTATAATTATATAGCTAGATCCTTGTTGATAGATATAATGTTATTTGGCTGTGATAAAATGCTATATTCTATGATTTTTTAAACTATTTTATATTTATTTTACTAAAAGTTCAGTAGCTATGAAATATAAAAAATTTAAATTATAATATTTTTCCATTAAAAATAAATATTGTATTCAGATAAATACTTACTCTAACAATCTTATCCAGGTCAGTTTACAACCCTGACGATGTAGATGCTCGCTCTAATATGCATCTTGGCAGCTCTATGGCCGGTGTTGGCTTTGGCAATGCCGGTGTACATTTATGCCACGGTCTCTCCTACCCGATATCTGGTAACGTGAAGACTTACTTTGCTGACGGATACGAGTGAGTTATGATCAAATTTAGTTAGCTTTTAAAAGAGTTAGCTAGCTACTTTATGCAAAATTTATATTTTTTATTATACCTAGTGATTAATTAGTTTTTTTAGGTATTTTTTATTGAGATAAACACTTTCATGGAGGGCTCTATTCAGAAAAGAATTCTTGATTCCCAAGTAAAAGGCAAATTTGAATAAATGAAGATTTTACCAAAGCTACATATTGTATGAAGGAACTGAAAATTATTCTGAAATTCTTATAGTTCCCCTTTACAGCCCAACAATTAACCATTATCATTTAACCATTTTAACCAACTTTTGACCATTATCTTTCAACTATTATCTTTCCCAGTCCCACTCTGCCCCTCATCCCCCACGGTCTATCTGTGGTGATAACTTCCCCCGCCGTATTTGAGTACACTGCACCGGCCTGTCCCGAAAGGCACTTGGAAGCCGCACAGTTACTGGGAGCCGATATCACGAATGCAAAGCGGGAGGACGCCGGCAAAGTTCTGGGCGATGTGCTGCGTGAGTACATGCAGTACATGAAGATTGTGGACGGGATCAGTGCACTGGGGTACTCTTCTTCTGACATCCCCAAGCTGGTGGAAGGGACTCTGCCCCAACAGAGGGTGTTGAAGATTGCGCCTAGATTGGAGTCTGCGTCAGAAGACCTTGCGTCAATATTGGAGAACAGTCTCACCGTTTATTGAACAGGAATGTAAATGCGGATATTGGAATAGATCACAAATGTAGATATATTTGAATAGTAAACATGAGTGTACGTATAATTGCAGTGAAGTTTCGCTATTAGATTCAGACTAAATTTTACGGTACTGGTTTTTAACTTAGATTTTAGTGTTTTAATCGTCAGAGATTTATTGATAGATAATAAGTTTAAGAAAACTGGAATGAATTCCTTTTATCAGCTCCATTAAAAAATATAAAGTACTCTAATGCTCTATTTTGTTATTTTAATTTTAGAATAAACTTCAGACATTCCATTTTTATACCTCTTCGGTAAGTTCCAGGTTATCGGTCAATTCCACTTATTGAAATAATAAAAGAAAATAATAATTAATAAAATAAAAGTTGAATAATAATTTTTATAAACTTGGTGCTTTTTAATTGATAAGTTTTTTATTTTATCTTTTGAATAATGTCTCAAAAAGAATAAATATAACATATTATAACATGTCCAAGACTCTAAGTATGAAGCGGACTTTAGTTTAGTTTTTTTTGGCATAATTTCATATTTTATTCAATTTATGTAACTACATTATTAATGTTATATAATAAAATACTTCTTGCATTAAATTTATGTTTAATTATCCTTAACATCCTATTATTTACATAGATATTATACATTTACATATAACACTACCTAATTCTCTAATGTAATTTGTTTTTAGTCTTTATATTCAAATCGAAATAATAAATTAGAAAATAGAAATTTTGGTCCATCAAATTTTATAAAATTTCTTCGATTGAATTTCACCAGTTTAAATTTTAATAATATTGTATAGCAATATGTTTTAAACAATTCGTATTAACCTAACCATGTCATGAAATTACTGATGGCAGGTGAATTCCTCTTTGTTCATGGAGCCACTTTACTTTCTGACTGCTTCTTCAAGTCCCTTGTATTTAACTTCCTATTGACGTTAGTGATATGGCCTTTGGTTCCGAAGTAGACTTCAAACCCCTACTAAATTAATTAGTTAACCTAACTATATACGTAAGATATGTTTACAAAGCTAGAATAGTGAATACCACCATTGTTCTTGGCTTGAAGAACAATTTTCTTTATTTTGATTGTTTTACATTTACACTATTAGGGTAGGGTAAGTTCTTAATTATCGGTCAGTACCCCATTTTCGGACACGTAAGAAAAAATGATATAATAATAATATATTTTTATTGGTATCCATTATACCTGCAGGTATCATGGATACCAATAAAAATAAATAATTATTATTATATTGTTTTTTCTTACGTGTCCGAAAATGGGGTACTGACCGATAATTAAGAACTTACCCTAGGTTTCGAGTTATCGGACGGTTCCACATTTTCGATCATGTAAGAAAAAATCTATAACGATTATTATTTAACTTTTTCACTTTCTATGAATGATTCTTGCAGGTATCATGGATAGTTGGATAGCAATATTTTTTATGTATATATAATCTAAAATGCGGAACCTTCCGATAACTTAGAACTCACGTCAGCCATGACTCAAAGCTGATTGTTTATTATTTCTTTCCGAAATGGTATTAAATATAGCATTTAGTAGAGGGTAACTGTTCCACCCAGTGACTGCAATCTTTCTTGGTAGATGGCGCCACCGTCGTGGCTCTCATAGCTGAATGATAATCAGGTGGCGCGTCTCTTTCAATGCGCAAGCGCGTTAGCATCTCCGGTTGGTGGTAGATCTGAATGCTGTCACTACGTCTTGTTCCTTTCTGTCCATCAGATCGTAATTGTATAACAAACCGTATGACTGTCACCAGGCAAAGTATGCTGATGAGGCCTGACGCTATGGAGACTACTGCCAGGCCCAAGTTACGAGCTATAATCATGTAGCTAACTTCTAAGACGGTGCAAGGTAACTCCACAATGTTGACACATATCCAAGGGTAGAGAATTGCTCCGCAACGCTGGAAACAAAGATAAAACAACTTTAACTTCACGTAATGATCTGTTCGTTCATGAAGCCACTATCCAGTCTAGCTTCTTTGAGGTCTTTTGTTTTTATTTTCCTTTAAACGTCAGATAAATGATCTTAGCCTCTTAATCATACGTTTAACTCTTCTTCATAATTCTAAAAAGTAAATAACCTACAGTGGTTCAAGACTTTGTTTCAGACCTGAGTCGTCATACAATCATGTCACATTTTATCTAGAGGTTATTTAAACTCAATGTAGAAGATATTTCATGTTTCAAGTTTTCAAATAGAAGGATGTCTATTCATCGTCAAGAAAAGAAATGAAAACACAATTGCGTTTTTCACCTCTTGTCCTGATGATGAATAGACATCTTTCTATTCGAAAGCTTTAAACCTAAAATAGCTTCTACATTGAGTCTAAATAACCCTTTTTGTAATTTGTAAATCCCGTTGAGTTTGAATCTTTTTCGTATTAAACGTTAGTCTTATTAAACGCAAATAAATAAATAAAACACTCACTGCTTTGGAGCCAATCCACAGCAACACCGATGATAGTAGTCCTGCTATGTAGAGGGCTATGTGAACCTTCAGATAAATGTCTGCAAAGAACAAGGAACTAGTGATCTATGTGCACCATGTTGAATGGTTTACCGTAAAACTACTGAAATGCACTTGATTTATGAAGTAGTTTTCTATGTTAAAATCATAGAAAATGAGATACGTCAAAGTTTATATAACAGTTATCCCTCAATGTCCATAGTTTTCTAAGATTTTAATCATAGAAAACTATATATTGCACCTTAGATATGAAATACATAGCTTCTAGAATTATTAAGGAACCAATGGATAAAGAATTCAATTTTTTCATTGGGTATCAATGTCAAAACCGCCACCACTGTAAAGTACCCAAAACACAAAATGGTGTACACTGAAAAATGCATGTGTCCTATATACTAAATTCATCATCTTTGTAATATGATATAATGGATATCAATAATAAAACTAACCGTTTCAATCTGAGGCACACAGATATTTCAATATCAATATCAATTCACTCTTAAACATATTAACAAACATTTGTTAATATGTGTTTCAATGAAATCAGCGTATTTAATTATGTATCATTATATACTCTGTTCATCTAAATAACACTTATTGAAGAAAAGAAACATTCATTTATTTTGAAAAAGTGCCATCTAGTTACAAATAGCACAATCTTTGTACGAGTCATTGACGCCATCTTGTTGTATTACCACAAACGTTGTGAAAAAAAAACTTTTGTATATCTGCGAGTAGTATTATTAAATATCACTCTAAAAAAATACTTTATTTGTTAGTTAATTATATAAAAAATCACATATTTAAATATTTATAGCTTATTTCCGAAGATAAACAGACATTCTATAAACGTTCGTGAAAATTGTTCTGGAAATAATGTGAGCAGAGCCATCTATGAGATGATAGCATAAACACAGTACATAGAATAGTATAGTACCCCAGTTACATGTATTATTCAAATTTATTCTCGGTAGGCTGTGACGTCATGTATGTAAACCAGAGGTCACGTCATAGTAAACAGAATTGCTGTGGGTCACGTGGAATAGAGAATTAAGATGGCGGCCAACGTGACCGATCTGACTAATGATCTAATTATCTTGAATAAATCGTCTTCTTCAAGACTAAAAATTTGTTACTATTTTGGGTGTAAAAAGACCAGTAGCAATTTCATCAACAGTCATTTTTTAATTTTCGTCCGTATGACTATTAAGATTGGATAATAGCATGCGGTAATGTGGAATTGAAAAAAATATCACCGAAAACGTTATTTAACAAAAGTTGGGTGTGTTGCAGCCATCTTTTGTGTTTGTACTGTACGTACAAACGTACGTACCATTGTTGACATGTGACATCACAGCCTACCGGGACACGCGTAATATCCCCCCCATGAATTAAATAGTTAGAAGGATACTCGCACTCGACAGAAATACCGACGAAGAAAAAGAAGGTGACGTCACATGGAATACGATTTTGGTTTTCAAAGTTCTACCGTTGAACCGTTCTTGCATTGTTTACTTTGGTCTATGTTTAACTAGTCAGCTAGGTATAATGCCTATTCAATGCAGTGTATTTGGATGTTCTGAAAAGCAAAGTAAACAGTCTAGTGTTCAATTCTTTAGATTTCCAAAAGATATTGAGCTAAAGAGACAATGGATTGCAAAGTGCCGACGCAGTGACAAAATAAATACCTACGGATAATGCTCGTGTATGTTCTCTTCATTTTGAGCCAGTGAAATTTAAAAGAAATTTGAAGTATGAACTTTTAAATATCCCTGTGCCTGCCCAACTAAAATCAATTGAAGAAGATGCAGTTCCTACCTTGCTCATACCTTCAGCATCTCTTCCCTCATCTGTCACTCAAAATGCTGGTCTTGCTCCTCCACATTCCTCCACTAAACTTTGTGAGTTTATGTTGCCATT
Source organism: Caprella mutica (assembly GCA_947561585.1). Lineage (NCBI taxonomy): Eukaryota > Metazoa > Arthropoda > Malacostraca > Amphipoda > Caprellidae > Caprella > Caprella mutica. The sequence continues at coordinate 36,960 of CANNZV010001241.1, read as the reverse complement.
ATGATTATATTATGTATAAGTATAACTTGGGTACCTAAATTAAATTCCCATTCTAGGCTAGGTAGGTACCTACCTACCCTATAGGTAGTTCCAGTCTGCAGAATATGGAACATTTTCCCAAAACTCTATCCTCTCCTCTGAGACAAATCTGAGCCCACTTGTAAAAATTTGAGATCTTGGGAGAGAATCTTTGAATTAAATCCTATGTTAGGTACCATTAATTTAGCTGAGGGAGATTTTGAATTGATTCCTATGTTAGGTACCATTAATTTAACTGAGGGAGATTTTGAATTGATTCCTATGTTAGGTACCATTAATTTAGCTGAGGGAGATTTTGAATTGATTCCTATTTTAGGTACCATTAATTTAACTGAGGGAGATTTTGAATTGATTCCTATTTTAGGTACCAGGCATTAATTTAACTGTCCCTGATTCTGAAATCTGAATCAGCTGAGGCCTGAGAGTAGGTAATTCTATATCAATTTAAGTCCCTGAGAGTCAGGATGTCTTCTGCAGAGTGGCCTTATACCTATCTAGTCAGAAATTCTGTTCAAATTCTGAATATGTTTGGATCCTGGACCAAGTAATAAAGTATGGTAATACTGTAAAACCCAAGTAAGAGAGTGTGGCTCTCAGACTTTCCATTTCTCTCTCAAGCTCTCCAAAAATAACCACAATTTTTCTCCAAAATGGGAAATTATTGAAAAATACTCTCCAAATAACATCACAACAAGGAGATTAGATATTTCTCTCATTGAGGAGTTGAAATGCTCAAAAACTATGACCTTTTCTCTCCAGGAAAGGTCATGCTTTATTACTTGGGGTAATACTAGCCAATAATTTGGCTAGTCCAGACTGACAGACTCCAGAGTTCCCTTGGAGAGTAAATTATTTTTTGATGGCTTGTTTTTCTTTATTTTCTCCTAGGTTTTTCAGGTATATTAAAAAAAATTAACATGGTTTGTTGTTGCCAATAATTGTCATCATGTTTGCCACTCTGGAAAATACCTCAGGGCTCTCTGGAAAATTTTAGAGGCTAAATGCTGAAGATTATACAGTTCCCATTAATTTATTTGTAGTTTTGTACATAGCTATATACTAAATTAGGTTCTAGCCTCTAGGCCAGTCAAAGATACATCGTTTGCCATAGAAGATTTTTTATTCTTTTTTACATCCTATCTTCTGTTTGTCCATCTTGCCTTGTGTAGTTCTTATTAAATTGTAATATGTATTTATCAGATTTAAATTTCTTTATTTATCAGATATACCTATTCATCATAACTAATTAAATCTCTTTTCTTACAGGTTCTGCTCTCTCCAGGGAGGATAAAAACAAGTGCAGATCAAACAGGAAAGTGGTGGAAGAGTTGACTGCTTCACAACCACCAGGTAGCTAACTAATACATCATCAATGTCTTAATTCATCATGTTTTATGATATTAAATTGAAATTTTTACTATTGATTGCTTGTTGTTCTTATTAGCTACAGAGTCTGAACTTTAAATAATTTAAAGTTGTGTAAGAGGCATCCTATTTTTCTTTTACCTTCATAAGTAGCTACAGCATCAATTTACTTATTTTATTTTTAGCTAAATAAAAGAGAATAGTTATGACTCCTATTCTCTGTTTGGATTATTTAATTTTGACTTTAAAAATTGATTTTTAATGTCATTGGTCTGGGGCTTTGATTAATTTTAAACTTTTATTGGGCCATCATATTTGTTTTTATTATTGATTATAAATATATATTCTTTGCTTTTCCTGGGGGCATATACTCCAGGAGATCCATTTGGTGAATATATATATATATAACATGAGATATTCCTGATACCTACTGAACATTTGATACTTACACATCAATCTACGTTTCTACATGACTTCTGTGATTAATATAACTAATTTCTTCAGATTATTATCTTAGTCCGATGTATACAAGCAAATATGTATATAAAATTTTAGAAAGACAATTCTTGTTACAGAAGAAGAGTTCCAGCCCAAACTAAATGCTGCATGGGATACAGCACAGCTTCTGATTGGTAAGTAGCTTTGCTCTTTTCAAATTATATAGCTACTCTGACATTCAAAAAGTCAAGTTGACCAAAAAGTGATATCTAGCTACTACAGCAAGTGCGTTATCAGAGGCAATGTTACTGTCCTCACTTCTGTATCAAAATAATATAATTACTTATGCTTTTTATCTTTTTCTTAAGTTGCAGTTTCTAATTATTGATATACCAACAGATTCCGCCTGTGAAGGCTATCATGCAACAAAAACCTCATGCAATGCAGACTACACAAAGTTCACAGTAGAATACCAAACAGTGATGAAACGTCTTGCAGAACTGGAAAAAAAGAATAGTGTGGTGCAAGAGGAAAATAGAGCATTGAAGAGAACCATCACAGACTCAGAAAATTCTCAGGGAACGATCATCAAGAGATTAAAACACGAGCTGTGTCTTGCCAAAGAGGCTGTGGTGAAATTGGATTCATCAATGCAAGAAACTGATGATGAAGTGCGACGCATCTTATCTCAATATTTCACTCCCGTTCAGATAAGTGCTATGGTCGACAATAGCAAAGGTAAAGTTCACAAATGGAGTGAGGAAGATATTGCCAATGGGTTGTCCTTAAAATGTATTAGTTCAAAAGCGTACAAGTTTATCCGTGATGTCTGGAAATTGCCCTTACCATGTCCTACAACCTTGATAAAGTGGACTTCTTCCATCAAATGTGAGCCAGGGTTGTTGAAGTCTGTGTTAAGACTTTTAAAATGTAAAAGTCCTTGTATGTCTGACAGAAGTAGAGTGTGTGTTATGTCCTTCGATGAAATGTCTATCACCAGTCAGTATGTATATGACAAGGGTAGTGATAGAATTTACAAACCACACAGTAAAGTACAAGTGGTGATGATAAGAGGTTTGTTTGATAATTGGAAGCAACCAGTGTTCTTTGACTATGATTGTAATTTAACAGTAGAAGTCTTCTTTGCCCTCTTGAAAGCTGTTGAAGAAAGTGGATTTATGGTAGTTAGTGTAGTTAGCGATTTAGGGCCTTGTAATCGTGGTTTACACTCGCAGTTGGGTGTATCTGTTGAAAATACTTCAATTGTTAATCCTTACGATACAAGTAGACAGATTCATTTTTTTGCAGATGTTCCTCATCTGTTAAAGCTCATACGAAATAATTTTTTGGATTACGGTTTCATTACACCAGCCGGTAGAGTGGATAGCACTTCAGTAGCTGAACTTGTTTCGTGTCAGACAGGAGACCTGAGAATTGCTTATAAAGTGAATGAAAGACACTTATCTGTAGTGAAAACTGATAGACAGAATGTTAAGGTAGCAGCACAATTACTTTCTAATTCTGTTGGTTGTGCCATACAGTATCTTGGTTATCAAGGTAAAGTTAAAACTGATAACTAGTTGCAGACTTCCAATTTCATTCTCTTAACAGATCGTTGGTTTGATATCATGAATTCATCCGTTTTGAAAGATCAAAATCCGTCTAAAAATGCTTTCACAAATTCCGAACATCAAGTTGAAGTGCTTTTAGAAATGATATCATTCATTGAAAATTGTTCAGTTCAGACAAAAAACTATAACTTACCCTTTCAAAATGGAATCATTATGAACTGTAAATCTCTCCTTTCACTGTTTCAGGAAATGAAGTTGAAGTTTGATATTAGTTTCATTATTACTCGCCGTCTTAACCAAGATATTCTGGAGAATTTTTTTTCCTTGATTCGTCAAATGGGACGAGCTCATGATAACCCATGCCCACTTAGCTTTAAGAATAGACTTAAGAGTTACATATTAGGAAGGAGAACTGTTCTAGTATCGTCTAATGTTAATACAACTCCTTCATAGGCATCAAGAGTGATGACAAAAAACTTGACAGAGCTACAACAGAACAGTTCTCCTTCCAAACGTTTTTGTGGAGATAAATTCAATGTTGGAGAGTGCCTGTCAGCTGATGTATGCAATGAAATATTTGAAGCACAATTATCTTCTGAAATGCTTCCTCATGTTGACGACCTCAATGTTGACCAACTTGATGCTGCTTGTGAGTTTGCAAGTGAAGATTCTCCTGGAATGGAATATTTTCTTGGATTCATTGTGAACAAGTTCTCCAAAAAATACCCATTCCTTGGCTCTGTTGCCGAATTCGAGCCTGATAGTTGGACATCATTTGTCAGTAGAGGAGGTTTGAAAAGAATCAACCAAGAATATTTTGATGATTTCACTTCTATTGAGAAGGTTTTTCAGTCCATACATGGTGAGAACCTGAAAGAAGGTCACAATGCTCTCGAAAAGCTAACCGAACTCTCTTACACTCCGGCATGTAAAGTTCCCAAAGAGGTTGTCCAATTTTATATGAGGTGTAGGATTTACTTCCGTTTAAAATGTTTAAATAGAAATATAATTCAAAATAAAAGAAAGAAACTGAACAAGTTCTCCAAACTTATTCATTAATTTTATGTTTAACTTAACTATGAGAATGTGTATTATTATTATTATTTTTGTTAAAATTATATTTTTATCATGGAAATTCACAATTTTCATTTTTTTAAACGCTACTTGCAGTTTTTGAGGATATGTATATTATGAACCACAATATAAAGTTAGTGATTTATGATTTTCATTCATTCCTTAATTGAAGAAATCCACCGACAAATATTAATTATATATATTTCACCATATCGATTTTATCGTGATAAATAGTTCTTATACCTACATTTTTATATTAGAATTTACTCTCTATAGTTCTGCAATATCAATCATTGTTGAAGGAATACACAATCGATCGTAGTCGACACAAATCTAATTATTATTGAATACCATCATAACCATGAATTGAATAGTTTAACTATTTGATTCATGATCTGAGCTTAATTTAATAAATGATTTCAGTATTAGGTATATATATAATTATATATTAACATTTACGATGTCTTTAATTATATATTTGATCAAGCAATCTAAAGTTATTTCATGAAAATCTATAACTAAATATTTCCGATGCGAGTATCTGTATACCAGGTGACGTCATGAGTGGCGCGCGTGACGTCACTCTTTCACGCCGTTTTCAAGTGCGACTATCCTTCTAACTATTTAATTCATGATCCCCCCTATAGCTCTGGGATACTATATATTCTCTTTACTGTGGCATAAACTTATGTTGACTAATAAAAACTCAATTTTCTCTGAAAATAGAGTGATTTGAGACGAAATATTTCATATCCGTTACTAATCAATGTTTATTTATCCTATTATGATGAAATATTTGATATGAAAATTAGACGCACCCCCCCCCCTCCTTTAAGTGCATTAACTATAATTTTGATATACTTATGTGATTCAAAAGCTTGAAAGTGTTTCAGTGCGATGCACTTTAATGTCTCAGCATTGCAGTGCAATTTACTAAAATTACTCTCATCGTTTGAACGAAGGATGATTTGAGACGTTAAAGTTCATCAAACTGAAACACTTGCAAACTCTTGCAACACATAAATATAACAAAATTATAGCTGATGCACATAAGTTTTTTCGCTTTAGTGACAAAGCTTATTGTGTAAACTTGAAACACCGGATTGTCTCAGAACTTTTCTAAGAGTACTTTCATTCTCACTCTGAATTGTCCAAAAAAATTCGCCTTTCCTCACTGTTAAAGGTCCTCTCCAGGCTCCGGGAAAAAAATGAGCTTATAACATAATATTATAGAACTAAGATCTACGATCATTATTCTGCAAACCGCATACAATTCGGTTCAGTATATATTATATAATTTGTTTTTAAAGTTTTTTAATACTTTGTGAGCAACAATTGAGCGAATCACTAATCTGAAGCTCAAGAAGAAGATTGTACACTCTTTGTTTTGATTACAAATTTGAATTTTATAAACAAACCATGCGTTTTCGGCCTTTATTTAAATTATTTTAGATATTAATTGTTTCCTAAAGTATATAAACGTTCCTATTCTAGTTCAATTAATTTTATACCTTTTCACGAATATTGAATGGATTTATTAAACCCAATACCTAGTTGACAATCAAAACAAATGGTGTACATTCTTTTTCTTCAGGCTAAAAATTTCTTAAATTAGTAAGTCGGAAGTAAAATAGGTTTTGTAGAGTTTTGATTATAAAAATCTTTAAAAGCATATAAAATTAAAAATATGCTACCAAATTCGATGCAGTTTGCTGCAAAATGATTAGAAACATTAGCCTCGTTAAATAAAGCAATAAAAATATTTGCTTGGAGGGGACCTTTAAGCCCCTTTCACACGAGCATTTTTCTCATGCATCAGCAAAGAAAATGGAGTTTGAAAAAAGCGCTACGATTGAATAAACGTATGTGTTTTAGATTGGGCGTTTCTTCATAGGGTATTTTTGTTGAAAAAAACGCACCGTATGAAATAGGCCTGGAACTCACCTATTTTCATGCGCGTGTCGAGAGGCAGGTCATTGAAATGGAAGTCTTCTTTCTCCAGCGTGTCTTCATCCTGTGTCTGACTGATGAACAGAAAAATGCACCCAACTGCTGCGTAGCTGTAGAACATCTGCGTACAAACGATTCAGAATTAGTGCATTGCGCAATTAAATGGTAAAGACAAACATAAAAGTTTCCAATTATCAAATTACATTTGGTGACAATAGTTTTAAACTAAGTTCTAACTATATTTTATTTTGCGGCATTTTAGATTTTGCAAATTGATAAATTTCGAACCTATAATTTTGCAAACAATATTAGCTGCATCCTCTTATATCCTTACATCCTCCTCAGTACGAACATAACAAGCATCCTCATTACTCCTCATCTTAAAGAGGATGTTAATTATTTAGCATCCCTAGGGTTCCATTGCCAGAGAACACGTTACTCTAAAGCTCTAAATCACCAACAAGGTTATACGCTATCGTACCTACTTCACATACTATTATGGCTACTGCTATGTCTTCTTAGGTAGGAATAGCATGTGATTCACTAACTGTGTCCTTATCACACTGTGACGTATTCATAGGTTGTGTTTGTTTAGACAACACTTCATATTATAAAAACAGTGACGCATTGAACCTATTGATTGGAGACTGATGCCATGTGCACTGTGCAGAGTGGTGAGTGGTGCGCAGAGTGGTTAATGGTGTGCAGAGTGGTGAATGGTGGTCAGACTGGTGAATGGTGGTCAGAGTGGTGAATGGTGGTCAGAGTGGTGAATGGTGTGCAGAGAGGTGAATGGTGGTCAGACTGGTGAATGGTGGTCAGAGTGGTGAATGGTGGTCAGAGTGGTGAATGGTGGTCAGAGTGGTGAATGGTGTGCAGAGTGGTGAGGGGTGTGAAGAGTGGTGAATGGTGCGCAGAGTGGTGAATGGTGTGCAGAGTGGTGAATGGTGGTCAGACTAGTGAATGGTGGTCAGAGTGGTGAATGGTGTACAGAGTGGTGAGTGTGAATGATTGGGGTCTCTAATAATTTATTTCTTCATTTAATTTGTCTTCTTTGCTTCTTTCCAGTTCATCTTTTCCATTTTTTAGCTAATTAATCGTTATCTCATCAAAGTACCCGAACGCCACAGTAACTAGAGTTTCGTCTTATTCGAAAATATGTATTAATTCTCATGATTGCAAGGGACTCCTGAATCTACGAGGATAATTATGAAACACATATTATAATTAACTTAATCCACTATTGATACGATCAGAGATGGGCGAAAAGTACATCGAAAGTACTTAAGTACTAAGTACAAGTACTCGTAAATCAAAGTACTTGAAGTAGTTGCCCAAGTACTCAAATAAGAAAGTACTTTCAAAGGACAAGTACCAAGTACTTTTTAAAGTACTTTCAAGTACCAAGTACATTTACTATATATTTTAAATACTAATAAATCATAGAGTCTCCGTTTTTCATGTAAATTAGACAAAATGTTTAGTTGAATTAGATTATAGCAATTTCTCTGATCATCACAGTGACTCTTTTCTCTGATAGTACATCATCATGCACAGTGACTCTTTTCTCTGATAGTACATCATCACAGTGACTCTTTTCTCTGATAGTACATCATCACAGTGACTCTTTTCTCTGATAGTACATCATCACAGTGACTCTTTTCTCTGATAGAACATCATCACAGTGACTCTTTTCTCTGATAGTACATCATCACAGTGAATCTTTTCTCTGATAGTACATCATCACAGTGACTCTTTTCTCTGATAGTACATCATCACAGTGACTCTTTTCTCTGATAGAACATCATCACAGTGACTCTTTTCTCTGATAGAACATCATCACAGTGACTCTTTTCTCTGATAGTACATCATCACACTGACTCTTTTCTCTGATAGTACATCATCACAGTGACTCTTTTCTCTGATAGTACATCATTACAGTGACTCTTTTCTCTGATAGTACATCATCACAGTGACTCTTTTATCTGATAGTACATCATCACAGTGACTCTTTTCTCTGATAGTACATCATCACAGTGACTCTTTTCTCTGACAGTACATCATCACAGTGACTCTTTTCTCTGATAGTACATCATCACAGTGACTCTTTTCTCTGGTAGTACATCATCACAGTGACTCTTTTCTCTGACAGTACATCATCACAGTGACTCTTTTCTCTGATAGTACATCATCACAGTGACTCTTTTCTCTGGTAGTACATCATCACAGTGATTCTTTTCTCTGATAGTACATCATCACAGTGACTCTTTTTCTCTGATATTACATCATCACAGTGACTCTTTTCTCTGATAGTTCATAATCACAGTGATTCTTTTCTCTGATAGTACATCATCACAGTGACTCTTTTCTCTGATTGTACATCATCACAGTACATCATCACTGTACAAGTCCACAGGCTTATAATTCGTCTATGTGTTTGGCAAATATTGGTTGTGATATCTAGGTATCACAAAATAATTAAATGCAATGTACTTAAATTGGTCAATATAACTCATAGTCTCATATATATTCATGATTGTATGTCAGAATATATAAATAATCAACTTCACATAAAATTATACAATATTTTGGTTTTCGATTCTATTGTTTGACAAACAATTTTCCAATATGTTGGACCTCTTCAAACTCTAGATTTTATCCAGTTTACTACTGTGTACGGGGCTGTAAATACATTTTTGGATGAGAAAAAGATTCAATTTTGTAGAGATTTTAGAACTATTCTTTTAAGATATCTTAACTGAAAGGAAAAAGTGTACTTTACAAGGTACTTTTTACTTGGGAAGTAACAAGTACTTGTAAAAAGTACTTCTAAGTAATTATTCAAAGTACTTTTCAAAATGTACTTCAAGTAGTACTTGAAGTACTTACTTGTTACTTAGTACTTTAACTTGGTACTTGGGAAGTACAATCCCGCCCATCTCTGGATACGATATATGCATGACATTGCACAGAAAGGTTACTCAAAATACTTATGAAGTACATTATGCAATCGAACATTCGACTTAAACATATTACAATTTCACATAATAGTTAATGAGGGAGAGTAGAACCCAAAAAATACTCATACTCATTGAGGAAATTGTAAGGGGCTTTCGGTCAGGTCACAGGACATCTCTCAATCACATCACCACTAAGTATCAAGACAAAGCTGTCAGAAAGGAGGGAAGCTTCCTCGATGGTCTCTAGAGAACTAACTCTTCTATAACTTCTATTCCTTCGGTCTTTTTAAATCTCCACATCCTTCCTTAAACTAACTTACCCTTCCCCTCAATTCTCCAATTTAATTTAATCTTCTAAACTAAATAGGTATGTCCTTTTCCTAATTCAGTCAATAGAGAACTGTATACAAATGTCCAATTATCATCTCCAAAACCGTTATGAAGCTCTTTTCTCAAATATTCTCTGCTCTTTAAACCCAAAAAGCTAGTGTTTTCTAGAACATGTCAAACGTCACTTTATGACATATGAAAATGTTTGGAAATTTACTCAACTATTTCTACATCAAACAAGATACATGAGGCTGCGGCATAGGTATAGAGTCCCCTTGTTTCATTCCCCTAAAGGTTTTACAAACCAAATAACTAAACTGTTACCTAAGTCCTAAGCAAATTATTCGATATCAAATTCGTTGTGAGTTATAATTAGGGTTGCGACAATATGCAGTTAAAATCATATATTTTAAGAATATCATAGGCGAAACGAAAGGAAGTGGTATTAAATATTATATACCGCTGGTTTAGAACGATTCAATACTGTTTAATTATCTCCATCTGTAATATTTTCGGGATCTATGATTTTAAATGCATATTGTCACATCCCTAGTTATAATTATAACTGTATATTTTCAATTCATATTCATGCATAAAGATACTATAGGTATTAATTTTAATGAAATAATAACAGTTAATAAATTAAACAGTTCATCTAAAATAAATAAACATAACTGTTACTCTTGAGCTTCCTGATTAAACACTGTAATTAACTGTTAAATAACATTTTTCGTTTTAGTGTGAATAAACACTATAATTTCAATGGAGATGTTGTAGGTACTATCAGAGAAAAAAATGTCACTGTGATAATGTAGGTACTATCAGAGAAAAGAGTCACTGTGATGATGTAGGTACTATCAGAGAAAAGAGTCACTAAGATATTAATTTCACTCAAAAACATATTTTATAACTCTCTACTCTTTTTAAATTTCTGTTCATTGACTCAGACCTAATTCAAAATTTATACAAGCCTTAAAAGCTTCTTCACACATGTCAGGGATCCGACCGGGACGTATCCGGTCAGAGATATAATATCACTGAGAGGAGCCGGTGCCCGTTGAAATTAAAAGTAATGATATATTTTTTCACTGACACTAAATCACTGAGAGGAGACGGACCGGTGATGTCCCAGACGGGTCTCTGACATGTGTAAAGAAGCCTTTAAAGGTCCTCTCCAGGCTCCGGTAAAGAAATGAGTTTATTACATAATATTATAGAATTAAGGTCTACGATCATTATTCTGCAAAACGCATACAATTCGGTTGAGTATATATTTTATTATTTGCTTTTAAAGTTTTTTAATAATATGTGAGCAACAATCGAGCGAATCTCCAACCTGACGGTGAGAAAAAAGATTGTACACTATTTGTTTTGATTTCAAATTTAAATTTTTAAACAAACAATGCGTTTTTGGCCTTCTTTTAAGATATTAATTGTTTCTAAAAGTATTTAAACGTTTCTATAATAAGTTTATCCAAATTTAAACCTTTAAACGAATAATAAATAGATTTATTTAACCAAATACCTAGTTGACAATCAAAACAAATGGTGTACATTCTTTTTCTTCAGGCTGAAAATTAGAAAGTCGGAAGTAAAGTAGGTTTTGTAGAGTTTGAATTATAAAAATCTTTAAATGCATATAAAATTAAAAATATGCCATCAAATTTGATGGGGTTTGTTGTAAAATGATGAGAAACATTAACCTGATTGATTTAAGCAATAAAAAAATTTGCTTGGAGGGGACCTTTAAGGGTCCTTTCCAGGCTCCGGCGAAAATTGAGTTTATTACATAATATTATAGAACTAACTTACTAAGGTTTAGAATTATTATTCTGCAAATCTCATACAATCAAGTCCTGTAAATATTGTACGAACACTAACCAGACGCTGAAGATTGTACTCCTTTTCTTCTGATTTTAAATTGAAATTTTAAAAACAATTAATGCGTTTTCGGTCTTTGTTCAAGATTTCAATTATTTCATGAAGTATATAAACGTTTCTAAATAAGTGTCTCCAATTATATACTTTTACACGATATTAAATGGATTTATTATACCTAATACCTAGTTAACATTAAAAAAAAATGGTGTACATTCTTCTTCTTCACACTGAAAATTAGAAAGTTGGAAGTAAAATAGGGTTTTTGTAGAGTTTTGATTATAAAAATCTTTAAAAGCATATAGAATTAAATATGTGCTATCAAATTCCATGGGGTTTGCAGCAAATGATAAGAAACATTAACCTCATTGATTAAAACAATAAAAATGGCGTGGCGGGGATCTTTAATATTGGTAGGTACTTTTTAAACCCTGTGATACATTTCACCACAGTGACTCTTTTCTCTGGTAGTACATGAGTCAGTATGCATATCAATGAATAATGACTGCATTCATTGAATATAAGGAGTAGCTAATGTATTTCCCTATGCCAGTAATATAAAATAACTACCTACTTCCTTGCTATTAAATTAACACTTACTGCATTAAATAGATTCAGGGATAATAATTTATAGTCATTTTTCCCGCTAAAGATAAGGTAGGTATGAAAATGTATAGATATTAAATTTTAAACCGTTATTTATTTAATAAATACTCCCTTTAATTAAAGTACTAAGAGATAAATTCAACACATGTTTTAAGAATATAGCCTACGTAATTTTGAAAAACATAATTATTTGGTAAAAATAATTTAAAAGGACGCTATTTGAATATAAGTTACATTGAAATTAACGATAATTTCAAATTATTTATTACCTGAAATAATTTATTAAATATTTCTTATTTTGAATGAAACTTTTTGTTCTACATTATTATATTATCAATTGCATTGACTCACCCCATACAAAATGGCTATGATTTGAACACAGGTGGAAAGTTTACAACTGCAACCCATTGTAACAACGGCAATATGTAT